>JASEVX010000005.1:55519622-55926991 GCA_031761405.1 Serripes groenlandicus | reverse complement strand
CTAATCTTCTTGGAAACAAGTTTCATTATAATGAGCTTTAAATAATTTCAGGGAAAGGGGAGAAATTACTGCTTCAATGGTGTTAAAAGTCTGGAGGCACACAGACGGACACACATTATGCATGATGCACACAGACCACTGAGTAACTAGATGCATTCCCTGAATTTTTTGAGGTGCAGCTTTCTTTGCTAGATATTATATTTTGTAGTCAGATGTTGACACTAATAATGTCATATCATTCTGTGGTTTGTTTGTATGGCGTTTTGATACCACTTTCAACAGTTACTTCAGTCATAATGAAGCATTGCCAGGCTAAATTACCATATACTACTGATAAGCTTAACCTTTTCCCACATACAACAAATCTGCAGCAGACGACTTTGAAATTATAATGAGAAAAACATGGAAAATCATCTTCATAAATAAGGGTATTATTGTTGAAAAGAATTGAAAACATTGTGGCTAAAGGAGAAATTGCTCATTTTGAGCAATTTCTCCTTTTGTCACAGTGTTTTCAAAAGTCGTCTGCAGCAGAGGCGTCAGTAAGTGTCTATACTTGGGAAAGGGTTATACTGACACAAGTGCATCAGTTGTTACATGCTATAACACTGAGTGCCAAGTAGGGAAGCCGCTACTATCATTTTTAACCCTTTCCCACATAAAACAAAACTGCAGCAGATGACAAAGAAAGCATCCTGCCAATAATTCGAAAATAGTGTCAGAGTTCAATTATTAACCCTTTCCCTCATACGACAATTCTGCAGCAGACGACTTTGAACATATTTTGTCAAAGAATGGAAAATCTCTATAATTGAATGGATAACCTATGACTAAAAGTGGAAAACATTGTGGCAAAAGGAGAAATTGCTTGTTTTGAGCAATTTCTTCTTTTGACACTATGTTTTCAAAATGTCATTCTGCTGCAGAGGCGTCAGAAAGCGTCTATATGTGGGAAAGGGTTAAATAGAGTTGAACACATTGTGACAAATGTAGAAATTGCTCATCATGAGTAATTTTTCCATTTGACAAAATGTTTTCAAAAGTTGTCTGTTGCAGATGCATGTCCGAATGTGTCTATAAGTGGGAAAGGGTTAAAAAGTCAACGTGAAAGACCCTGTGATGAGCGAGTTCTGCCTATGGGATTTTTCTACACAAACCGCAAGAGTACTGGTTACGTTTTCAGGAAGCAGACATTGAGCGTGATTAATATAAGCTGAAAGATTGTTACGCAATCAATGTAAAAAATAAATAAGTTTAAACTTAATGATATTTTCAAATTCATTTGCTGCAGATTTGCTGTATGTAGAAAAGGGTTAATCTTAGTCTGTTGTAATATGTAGACATTAGGCAGTATTACTTTGATACAGTGACTATGAGAGGTTAACTTTTCCCCCCATTAGGAGGCATTTTGCTGCATCTGCAACTTTTGGCACCAGTTCTCAAATCTTTATATTTATACAGATTTAACCTACTTTTGCATAAATATTTTCAGTCGTTTGTAGAAGACTTATTGTATGTGGGAATGGGTTAAAATTAGGTAGGGGGAGTTTGGCCTTTTGGTGGGGAGATTAAATGATTATCCTTCGAGATAATCCCTCTTGATTCTAACAACTTAACCATGTTAATCCACTTAACCCTTTCCCTCATATAGACGCTTTCTGATACCTCTGCAGCAGACAGCTTTTTGAAAACATTGTGACAAAAGAAGAAATTGCTCAAAACAAGCAATTTCTCCTTTTGTCACAATGTTTTCCCACTTTAAGTCATAGGTTATCCATTTAATTATAGAGAGTTTCTATGTTTTAACAAAAAATGTTCAAAGTCGTCTGCTGCAGAATTGTTGTATGAGGGAAAGGGTTAATCCACTTAAAGTCTCATTACACCAAATTACTGACCAGGCTACTTCTGTCAAACTTAGCCCTTGCAATATAATTTAATAATAATATCTTCAATAATTTTGCCTGGATGATTTTAAAGTCATTGCTGCAGATTTGTTGTATGTTGGAAAGGGTAGCTGACTTTTAACCCCTCCCCACATACACCAAATCTGAATCTGAAGCAGACGACTCTGAAAACAAACTGGCAAAACTTTGAAATATCTTTGTAAATAATAGTATATAATAATTGAATGGAGTTGAAAACATTGTGACAAAAGGAGAAATAGCTCATAATGAGCAATTTCTCCATTTGCAGTAATGTGTACATGACTGCTGCAATGACATAGCTGATGTATGTGTTATTTTAAGTAGTCTACTTCAAACAAGAGGGCCATGAGGCCCTGGAATCGCTCACCTGAGAATGGGCTTTGTAAGACTGAACTCTTTCAGCGCCAATGGCAATATCATCAAGACAAACTTTCTGACAAATTTTCATACTGCTCAAGTCAAAAATGTGATCTCTATAGTGTTAACTAGATTGTTCTACAATTTGGCCTAGTGACCTAGTTTTTGACCCAACATGACCTAGATATCACTAAGACAAACTTGCTGACAAAGTTTCAACATGCTCAAGCCAAACATGTGGCTTCCATAATGTTAACAAGATTTTCCTTAAATTAGGCCTATAGTGACATAGTTTTTTGACAAGACATGACCCATATTCGAACTTGGCCTAAATATCATCAAGACAAACTTTTTGACAAAGTTTCAACATGCTCAAGTTTAAAATGCAGATTGTTAACAAGATTTTCCTTAAATTTGGCCTAATGACTTAGTTCTTGACCGGACATGACCCAAATTCGAACTCCGCCTAGATATCACTAAGACAAACATTCTGACAGTTTCAACATGCTCAAGCCAAAAGTGTTAACAAGATATTCCTTAAATTAGGCCTTGTGACCTAGTGTTTTTACAAAGTTTCAACATGCTCTAGTTTAAAATGCGGATTGTTAACAAGATTTTCCTTAAATTTGGCCTTGTGACTTAGTTCTTGACCGGACATGACCTATATTCGAACTTGGCCTAGATATTTCTAAGACAAACATTCTGACAAAGTTTCAACATGCTCAAGCCAAAAATGTGGCTTCCATAATGTTAACAAGATTTTCATTAAATTTGGCCTAGTGACCTAGTTTTTGACACGACATGACCCAGTTTCGAACTTGGCCTAGATTTGATGGGAAAATGTTGCCTCTAGAGTGTTAACAAGCAAATGTTGACAACGAACAACGAATGACAGACAAAAGGCGATAACAAAAACTCACCTTGAGCACTTTGTGCTCTGGTGTCAGCTATAAAGTGAAAGATATTTCAACATCAAGAAATATTTGTTGGAAATGGAAAAAGTCCATGTTTCCTATCAAGGAAAGAAATTAATGAATTGAGAAAGTTGGATGAGTGTTAAAATGTTTCAAAGAATGATGAATGAAGTTATTTCAATTGATTCTGCAGGTACTACTATGTTCAAACATGCTGAACACTGAATTAATGATTAATTTAACAGCTATTTCAACCCTTTTTCTCTCTTACATAATACATTTGCAGCAGATTACTTCAGAAAACTAAAAGTAGGAATTTCTCAATTTCTCACCATACTTTCAACTCTGCATCATTGAAGCATATATCTTACCACAAATCTAAATGTTACAATACCTTTTATTCGTATGTTTTTAACCCTTTACCTCATATAGACGCTTTCTGAGGCCTCTCCAGCAGACGGCTTTTGAAAACATTGATTGATTGGGGTTTAACGCCGTTTTTAACAATTTCTCAGTTATATCACGGCGGCCAGTTCACCTACTCATGCATTTCCTGGTTTTCTCACACCAGTATTCCACACAACAATCTTCCCAAGCAACTGGCTACTTTTCCACATAGACTTTTGTCAATCGTCGGAAAGAAAGTTGGCCGAGCCGGGATTCGAACTCACAACCCCTGGGTTGACAGCCCGCATCGCTACCGACTGAGCTACCGGGGCTCGGCTTTTGAAACATAGTGACAAAAGAAGAAATTGCTC
The DNA here is from genome assembly GCA_031761405.1 of Serripes groenlandicus. Classification (NCBI taxonomy): domain Eukaryota; kingdom Metazoa; phylum Mollusca; class Bivalvia; order Cardiida; family Cardiidae; genus Serripes; species Serripes groenlandicus. The sequence goes on along the minus strand of JASEVX010000005.1, from coordinate 55,923,037 downwards.
AAAACGAGCAATTTCTCCTTTTGACACAATTTTTTCCACTTTAAGTCCTAGGTTATCCATTCAATTATAGAGATTTTCTATTTTTTGACAAAATAGGTTAAAAGTCGTCTGCTGCAGAATTGTCGTATGAGGGAAAGGGTTAACTCATTCCCACATCCAGTAATCTGTAGCAGACGACTTTTCGGACATCATGATAATTGAATACAAAATGTCTATTAAAAAAAAATTAATAGTTGAAAAAAGAGTTGAAATCATTGTGGCAAATGGAGATATTGCTCATCATGAGCAAATTTTCTTCTTTTGCCATAATGATTTTAAAAGTCGTCTGAAAGCGTCTGAATATATGTGGGAACTCTAAAAATATCATATCAGGTAAAGAGTGAACAGCTTACAAATCACTAATCTGTTAAAACCATTGTATTACCGACACTCTATTTATTACAGGTGGGTTTTTTCTTTGTATATTGGACAAGTTTTTATGAGGTAACAATTAATCAACGCTGCATGCTTTGTCACTTCCGTAACAATAAAACACTGTTTTAGAACAGTTCTCCTTTTTACGTTTCTCATGACCGAAATCTTAGGTTAAGGAGTCTTCCGATTTTATCCCAGGAAGAAATTGTTCCATCTGGTAAAACTTTGAAGCATAATTTGATGTAGATCAAAAAACATTTAAGAAAAGTGAGAAAATGTTCATTAACTCTTTCCCTCATATAGATGCTTTCTGACGCCTCTGCAGACAGCTTTTTGAAAACATAGTGACAAAAGAAGAAATTGCTCAAAACGAGCAATTTCTCCTTATGCCACAATGTTTTCCACTTTTAGTCATAGGTTATCCATTCAGTTATCAAGATTTTCTATTTTTTGACAAAATATGTTGAAAGTCATCTTCTGAAGAATTGTTGTACGAGGGAAAGGGTTAAATCAAGGTACTGGGCAGACATTGCATGCACCCTTTCCCACATACAACAAATCTTCAGAAGAAAATTCATTGGCAAACACATGAAAAGTCTCCATAAAATTTCTCCTTTTGTCGCAATGTTTTAAAAAGTCGTCTGCTGCAGAGGTGTCAGAAAGTGTCTGTATGTTGAGAGAGTTAAGCCTTTCCCACATACAGCAGACAACTTTGTGGAGAAAGCTAGGAAAAAATAGGAAAATATTCTTTTTAATTAAATAAAAATAAATTAATAACAAGTTGAACACATAGTGGCAATGTCACTCTTGTCACTATGAGCATTTACTCGTTTTGTCACAATGTTTGCTAAAAGTCGTCTGAAGCAGCTGCTTCGAAATGTATCTGCAAGTGGGAAAGGGTTATATCACTTTGCACTCATTGAATCTATCAGAATAAACTTTCCTCTTTAAAGGATAATCATGTGACATTCACCATTTTATATGGGATTTCATGATTCTATCTATTCATTAAATATTCAGTAGCTTTTATGTGCCTCAATGTACATACAGACCTGCAGACAGAGAAACAGATTGATCAGGGAATTATTCCTATTGAATTCCAAGGGAATTAAGTCATTCCAGATTGATACAAAAAAGCACACCTAAATTATCTCCCTTTTATTCTCCAAAAAATGTGATCAATTTACCTTTCTAAATTTGACTGAGTAAAGATAAAATTCGCTTTTGCTTTCATTTGTCAAAACATGAATATGAATAGTGGAGCTCAATGGGGGGGGGGGGGGGGGGGGGGGGGGAGAGTCAACTGTATCATAACAAAGTGGGAAAAGGAGCATGCAGCCATATCGATACACTCATTTTAAAAATCTTACTACAAGTAGAATTTGATTTATGCTGAAGATAATGCTTTGGATAATTCAACCATTAACAAATTTTATTTATACCGATGTTTTTCCACAGATGTTTACAAAGCAGAAAGTGATTATTCATAATTTTGCCTAGTATTGGTTTCAAAGTCGTCTGCTGCAGATTTGTTTCATGTGTGAAAAGGTTTAACCCTTTTCCAAATACAATAAATCTGCAATAGACCACTTTGAAACTATCAAGCCCAAAATATAGAAAATCTCTATAAATGATAGTATGATTATTGAATCGAGTTGAAATCATTGTGGCAAATTGAAAAATTGCTTATTATGAGCAATTTCTCCATTTGCCACTATGATTTCAAAAGTCGTCTGCTTCAGAGGAATCAGAAATCTTCCACATTAGGAAAAGGGTTAACCCTTTCCCTCATACGACAATTCTGCAGCAGACGACTTTGAACAAGTTATTTTGTCAAAAAATAGAAAATCTCTATAATTGAACGGCTAACCTGTGACTAAAAGTGGAAAACATTGTGACAAAAGGAGAAATTGCACGTTTTGTGCAATTTCTTCTTTTGTCACTATGTTTTCAAAAAGCTGTCTGCTGCAGAGGAGTCAGAAAGCGTCTACATGAGGCAAAGGGTTAAGAATGAATCATGGGAGGCAAACAAAAAATGAGTTTATTTTATCGAAAGTTTTTTTATAGAACTGTAGGTGCCAATCATTTCCTACAGTTCTATAGTTTCCCCCCCCAACATATTTTTTTTTTTACAGATTATAAGAAATAATTCTACTAATTCAACCCTCTTTAGATTTAAACGCTTCAACAATTCCTGACATGTTAGACAAAAAAAATCTGTAAATCAATATAGACGAAACAAAAACATCTTTCTAATTATTTTTTATTGAGTATTCAAAAAGGATAGCCGAGTTAAATTTAAATCCAATTTGAATGACAAGAATTCACTTGGGCCGAGGTCTGAAGTAAATTGTGTAGTTACACTGACTTAATCCCCCTTGCAATGATCATTATAGATTCAAGATATTAATTGTTTTAATTAAAATGTTCAAATTGAATTTGAATACCAATTTTAGTTGGGTTCATTTGCAATGCATTAATTTTATAATCATCTTATTTGTCCATTGTATAATGACCTTCATCATAAATATATTCCAAAAAAGTTATAACACTTTTCCTATATTGATATAAAGTTCTATCATCTTATGGCAAATAAGGACCCGGTCATCACACAAGATATCTATCTTTGTTCAACTATACTAGAAATCCGCTGTGGTCGAGTGGTTAGCGTCGGGGATTTCGAAACCGGGTGTCCCGGGTTCGATCCCCAGTCGCGGCATTACGGTCATGGTGGAGTGCCCTTGGGCAAGGCACATTTTCTAGCCTAGTACTGGTTTGTTTACCCAGGGATCATGAATAATTAAATTTAATTGCGCGCTAAATGACCTTAGCTGTCGATGCGCCATAAAACAATATACATTCATTCATTCAACTATACTATGCCATGAGAAAAAGAAATGTTGAACAAGTTAATTCAATTAAATCAGATCCTCCACAAAAAAAAATTAGTAAAAGAAAGCTTGGACCACCTTGGTAAACCTGGGTTATGGAAATGAATGTTCTGATGATCTTTCACGAAGATTTGATGACAAATGAGGCCACTGGCGGGTTAAAAAGGTTTTCTTATATTGGACCTGGTGACCTAGCTTTTGACACCACATGTCTTAGTTTACAGCTTGACAGAAATTTGATTAAGATGAATTTTCTGATGACTGTTCATGAAGATTGGATACAGAATGTGGTCTCTATAGAGTGTTCAAAATGTAATTGAATGGATAACCTATGACGAAAAGTGGAAAACATTGTGGCAAAAGGAGAAATTGCACGTTATGTGCAATTTCTCCTTTTGTCACTGTTTTCAAAAAGCTGTCTGCTGCAGAGGCGTCTGAAAGCGTCTATATGAGGGAAAGGGTTAATTAAATGGCATCAACACACTGTTAATTTTAACCCTTTCCCTCATATAGACGCTTTTTGACGCCTCTGCAGCAGACAGCTTTTTGAAAACATAGTGAAAAAAGAAGGAATTTCTCAAAACGAGCAATTTCTCCTTTAGCCACAATGTTATCCATTCAATTATAGAGATTTTCCATCCTTTGACAAAATATGTTCAAAGTCGTCTGCTGCAGAATTGTCGTATGAGGGAAATGGTTAACCCTTTCCCACTTATAGGCCCATTGTGACACATCTGCAGCAGAAAACTTTTGCCACACTGTTTTCAACTCTTTTAAACTCTCATTTGTTGATTTTTTTTACATGTTTGCCAAGATGTTACCAAAGTCTTCTACTGCAGATTTGTCATATGTGGGAAAGTATTAAGAAGTATTTTACATGTTTTACATTCTATGTAAAAAGAAAGGCTGAAGGCCTAAATAAAATAAAATATTTGAAATATCAAATTACAAACTGAACCATGTTGGCAATATTGGTGATATATTTATGGCACATCATGAAGCAATGCTAGAATTAAGCATCTAAAAATGATCTTTTGCCATGATAATTTCAACACTATTCAATAATTTTAATTTCATTTAAAGAGATTTTCCCTATTTTTACTTAGTTGTTTTCAAGGTTGTCTGCTGCAGATTTGTTGTTTGTGCGAACGATTTAATGCAGAAGGGAAAACCTTGCTAGAAGGTACAGATAAAAGCTAATTATAAGCAAATTCTTCAACAATAATTCAGCAGCAGACAAATTGAAATGTTGTTCTATTTGAGGGGAAGGTGTAAACTGAAAGGGGTTACTGTTTCATTTCTTTACCACCCATTGCAAATTAAGTTACTGATAGATTGTTGGCAAGAGAAGTAACTCCCAATCACCACAAATGTCGGGAAAATGCAGATCAAGCATGAATTCTACTGTAAACTTTACACTTTCACTAAACTTTATTGCTTCCAAATGGAATAGGGTTTAGTTAACCCTTTCCCTCATACGACAATTCTGCAGCAGAGGACTTTGAGCGTATTTTGTCAAAACATAGAAAATCTCTATAATTGAATGGATAACCTATGACAAAAAGTGGAAAACATTGTGGCAAAAGGAGAAATTGCACGTTTTGTGCAATTACTTCTTTTGTCACTATGTTTTCAAAAAACCGTCTGCTGCAGAGGCGCCAGAAAGCGTCTTTTTGTCATAGGTTATCCATTCAATTATAGAGATTTTCTATTTTTTGACAAATTATCTTTAAAGCCGTCTGCTGCAGAATTGTCGTATGAGGGAAAGGGTTAAAGCGTCACATGCTAAGAAAAATGCTGCATCTGCTTCAGATTTGGTGGTGGTGTAGGGCGTCCTCCTTGAGTGCAGGAGGTTGTGGGCTCAATCCCTGGGGCTGGTTCATACCAAAGATTTTTTAAAATGTTAATAATGGCTTCCCTCCTTGGCACTAAAGGATGGTTGGGTTAGCATTAGGATCTACTCGCTGGTGTCAAGATAAATGGATCAATAGTACCAAGGTCACTTACCCAGGAAACAATGTGATATAACTGGAAAGTTGTTGATTGATTGATTGGGGTTTAACGCTGTTTTTAACAATTTCTTAGTTATATCACGGCGGCCAGTTCACCTACTCATGCATTTCCTGGTTTTCTCACACCAGTACTCCACACAGCAATCTTCCCAACCAACTGGCTGCTTTTCCACATAGACTTAGCCCATTGGTGGGAAGACAAATGACACATGTCGCATTGACTTTTAACAATCGTCGGAAAGAAAGTTGGCCGAGCTGGGATTCAAACTCACAACCTCTGGATTGACAGCCCACGTCGCTACCTGGGCTCGACCTGGAAAGTTGTTGAAAGCGGCGTAAAAAAGCCAACCAAACAAAAGCAGATTTGGCTAAGTGGGAAACAGGTTAACCCCCATTAACATTTCCTAGACACGTTTCAGTGCATCAAGTTCCCTCTTTCTCTTAACAAGTTGGCATATCATGAAAATTCCAGACAGTCTTCAGGATTTATTGACAATAAACCCGAAGCCTCAAAAATGCTTTCAACATGGGTCTGAACTTTCATGCATTTCCTGGTTCATATTTACAACTTATACCTGGTGTGATATCTTAGCCGTTTCACGCATACAACGTCAAATATGCAGCACGCGACTTTGAAAACATTTGTTCAAGATCAAAAATATGGAACCTCTCTTAAAATGAAAGAAAGATTATTGAATTAAGTTGAAAACATTGTGGCTAAAGAGGAAATGGCTCATTATAAAAAGTCATTAATTTTGTTACAGTTAAAAGTTCAACCCTTTCCAATATAAACAAAATTGCATATCTGAAGAAAATATTGAAATTGTCGATTTCTGAAAATATATGTCAAGAAAAGAGAGTTTAATTTAAGCCTTTCCCTCATATAGACACTTTCTGATGCCTCTGCAGCAGACAGCTTTTTGAAAACACAGTGACAAAAGAAGAAAGCAGAAATTGCTCAAAACGAGCAATTTCTCCTTTTGCCACAATCTTTTCCACTTTTAGTCATAGGTTATCCATTCAATTATAGAGATTTTCTACTTTTTGACAAAAAAATGTTCAAAGTCGTCTGCTGCAGAATTGTTGTATGAGGGATAGGGTTAAATCATTGTGGTACTAGGATTATTATATAAATCTGTTCATTTTGAGCAAACTTCTTTTGCCGCAATGTATTCTCAAGCCAATCCTCTACAGATGCCAAAATGTTTCACTCACCTATGCCTTTCGGTGTAGGCTTCACTGAGGGCTTGATATGACATGTGAACGTCCTGCATGAGCGCTCGGATCCGCTGTCGTTCATCCGGTTCACTGAGTTGCATGACTTCATCCTTCTCTCTGTCTGTACAGTCGATAGCGGCTTTCACGTCTTCCAGTCGCTTCTGTATTTTCTGTAATAGAGTGGATAGAATACTTAACATGTAAGAGACACACTTTAATGCGCATCTGCAGCAAATGAGTTTTGAAAACAATGTAACAAAAGGAGTTTATAAATGAGCAATCTCTCCTTTCGCCACAATGTTTTCAACTCTATTCACTAATTACTTGTCATTGTTAAAGTTTTGTTCATATTTTTGCATCGATGTCTTGGAAGTTGTTTGCTGCAGATAAATTGTATGCGGGAAAGGTTTAAGACAGTGGTGCAGCTAGATTGTCGGCCTCTCGTAACACAGAACCGGGGTTTGAGTCCCGTGATGAGAGGGTTCTGACTTTGGGAATTCTTCCACACGAACAGCGCGAGTACTGGCTAAGTCTCCAGGAAGCAGAAATCGAGCGAGATTAATATAAGCTGAAAGCTTGCTTCACATTTAAAGTCAAATAAATAAGTTTCAACTTTAGATTTAACATATTACAACCTTCATGTAGGACTGGAGCATCATAATTATACTTTCATTTGTATATAAAAAGCATGAGCTGTGCTCCAGGAAAACCAACCTTACTGCATTTGCCACCGCATCATAAGATGCAGATCAACCTGCACATCTGCACATTTTGATTGCTCTGCGCACACAGACTGCTGTTAATAGTCACAGAATGTTCAAAGAAACCTCTGACAACCACTGTACATTTGAGTTAGCTAGCTAGCACGAGTGTGCAAGAAGATCTTTTTCTACACTTGTCATAAATAAACTAAGGCTGCTTTTTCCGACGCATGGCTGATATATATACATCATTAAGTTAAACAGTATATCTGTTACATCATGTCATTTCTATAAATGAAAGAACAAATATTGAATTTATTTGAAAATTTGTAGCAAAATGAGAAATTACTTATCAAAGCGTCTGCATGTGAGAAAGTGTTATGCTACCCATGCAACCTTGGCGACCAAGGAGGGAAACTTTGATACCTGAATTTCAAAGTGTTTTGTATAAATAGTTTAATTAACCCTCTCCTACATGTAGACGCTTTTTGACGCATCTGCATCAGATGACTTTTAAAAACATTTTGACTAAGGGAGAAATTGCTCAAAACGAGCGATTTCTCCTTTTGCCACAAAGTTTTCAACTTTTTCCAGTAATTATTCCTACAATGATAGAGATTTTCCATAATTTTTAGCAGACATTTTTACAGTCGTCTGCAGCAGATTTGCTTTATGTGGGAATTTGTCTCATTCTCTCATGGTGGAATGCTGTCACCAATACATCACTGGGTCGGCTACTCAAATTCATGCATCCAAGATCATATTTGAAGCCAGGCTTATAGTCATGTGCATCAAAAACAAACCAACAATAAATTGCTAAATACATGTACTACCAGGTTCTCATGCATCACATTGCATTTCGAGGGCATGGCGTGAAACGGTTGTAACTAAGAACCTATTATGAAAACCCTGGTTTATGGGCAATTTTGACCCCTTTGTAAACAATGCAAATTTAGGTGCCATTGCTCAGAACATGCAATGGCACCTAAATTTCCATTGTTTACTAAGAAAAATGATTTAACGCTTATATAGACTTGATGGCGAGGTGATTTACCTTGGTAAAAAAATACCAATTTTAGTTACAACCGTTTCACGTCAAGCCCTCAAATTATTTTGTTTGTGATGCAGAAACCGCGTTCAGCAATCAATCAAGTTTACTGGACAAAACATAATAAATTTTTTTGATTGGCTTAAATATTGCATTTAATTTGCATATAATTATCAGATCTATGAATTGGTTTCAAGACTTGACCATTCTCTGTATCCAGACGCTTTGTGATATGCCTATTGAGCGGATGAATTTTGAAAAACATTGACACCAAAGGAGACATCTTAACTTTATGCCACAATGTTTTCAACCCTATTCATTCATTCTTTCATTTATAGAGATTTTCGATAGTTTTGCCAAGATGTGTTCAATTTCATCTGCTAGAGTTGATGTATGTGGGAAAGGGTTCACCTACTATTTACTCCTTGAGAATTTTAAAACACTTAGAATAGTCAAGATCTGTATGAATATCTGGCAACTTAAGGCTTTTATAATTTCTAGAAAGCTTATTTCCTTATCCCTTAGTATTTGCAGCAGATATCTTTTAAAAACATTGTGGGCCTTTAATTGTTGCAAAAGCTAAAAGGTCTAATAATGAGCAATTAACACATTAACACATTCCCACACACAACAAATCTGCAGCAGAAGACTGAAACATTTATGAACAATTTCTTCTTTTGCCTGAATGTTTTCCCATGGTGTCTGTTCCAGACAAGCCAAAATGTGTCTGCAGCCATGTGCGAGAGATTTTTCATAATTTTGCCTCGATAGTTTTCGAAATCGTCTGATGCAAAATTTTTGCAAATCACAATGGGCTATTGATACCTTTTCACCAAAAAGGAAGTCTATTTACTGTCAAACTAACATATTGTAGATGGCCTGTTTCTAGTCTTGCCTGTAGTGTATGGGCAAACAGATAGCTTCACGTAAAACAGTTGCAACAACAACTTGCAATCATGTGTAGTTACACCAACTTCGCGTGAAGCCCACGAAAAAGGGATTATAATGTAATCAGTGTCTTAGAAATAATGACTTACATATACCCTCAAAATGTTAGTGTTACTAGGTGCTATTCATATAGTGCCTTAATGTTTGCATTATGTACAATTTACCATTTCCCACATACAGACGCTTTTTGCAGCAGACGACTTTTGAAAACATTGTGGCAAAAGGAGAAATTGCTCATGATGAGCAATTTCTCCTTTTGCCACAATGTTTTTCCGACTGTATTCAATGATTTATCTTTCATTTATAAAGGTATTCTATATTTTTAAACACATATTTTTAAAGTCGTCTAGCTGCTACAGAATTATTGTATGTGGGAAAGGATTAATATTATTTTTCATATTATTAGATCCTATTCATTATTCTTTGTTTTAACACTTTTAACCCTTTCCCTTTGATGACAATTCTTCTGCAGCAGACGACTTTGAACATATTTTGTCAAAAAATGGAAAATCTCTTTAATTGAATGGATAACCTATGACTAAAAGTGGAAAACATTGTGTCAAAAGGAGAAATTGCTTGTTTTGAGCAATTTTAAAGTCTATGGTATGACTCGACGGGGATCTAACCCAAGGCTCCCGCACCAAGAAAGACGCTCAGAGTACCACTACACCACCGAGGTAGTTTTCTCCTATTGCCACAACTCTGCATCAAAATGATGTGGCTTTTAACCCTATCCCACATACATGAAAAATCTCCATAAAAGAAAGCTTAATTGTAAAATAAAGTTAAAAACATTTGTGGCCAAAGGAGAAATTGCTCATCATGTTCAATGTCACCTTTGACGACAATGTTTTCAAAAGTTGTCTGCTGCTATTGCATCAAAATGCGTCTGCAGGTGGGAAAGGGTGAACTATTTTGTAGATGAACCAATGTCATACCCAGTTATAAACACAGCAGGGGATTGTAAAACTCTTATTTCTCTTCTTTTCCATAAAATGCAAATCTATGCCAACGACTCCATTATGGCAGACGTTAAGCCACTTTATGGCGTAATAAAGACATAATCAAAACATAATCTATTGAATTGGGTGGAGCTTTTAGCTGAATACCTAATCATTTTCATTGCTCACCAACTGCCTGCAAGACTCCCAGATTTTTCCCACATTCAACAAATCTGCAGCAGACGACTTTGAAAACATAGTGACAGAAACCTGAAAGATCTCCATAAAAGATAGCTTAAATGTTAAATAAAGTTGAAAACATTGTGGCCAAAGGAGAAACTGCTCCATTATGAGCAATTTCACCTTTGGCCACAATGTTTTCAAAAGTCGTCTGCTGCTATTGCGTTGAAAAGCGTCTGCAGGTGGGAAGGATTAAGCTTCTTTATGGCGTAATAAAGACATAATCAAAACGTAATCTATTGAATTGGTTGTAGCTTTAGCTGAATACCTAATAATTTTCATTGCTCACCAACTGCAGCAAGACTCCCAGATTTTATTTTCACCTGTAAATCAAGTTAATTAGAGAGGATTTGACATGATACAGACTTAAAATACTTTCAAAGATACGATGTCAATAGTGACAACAGACAGTTGTAGTATCAACAGTTCTGTATTTGTTGTACTAAGGATATAAGTAAGACAAAATCTTGAAGGCATCAACTGATTAGGCATTTAAAAATATTTTATAGTTATTTGTTCTGAAGACAAAATCTAGGAAAACAGTTGTTGCTACATCCTTCTGTACAATTAACAGTATAATTTTAAAATAATAGTTTTAACCCTTTCCCTCATACAGATGCTTTCTGCTGCCTCTGCAGCAGATGAATTTCAAAAACATTGAAGCGAATGGAGAAATTGCTCATCATGAGCAATTTCTCCTTTTGCGACAATGTTTAAACTCTATTAAAGTTTTATTTGATGACGTTTTCCATATTTTCAAAGGATGTTTTCAAAGTTGACTGCTGACAGATTAGTTTTATGTGGGAAAGGGTTAAAATTTTGTTCATCTTCTTCAACCCTTTTCAATTTGCTGAGAGGCATTTAGACGTACGTATCTGCAGCAGACGACTTATGAAAATACTGTGGCAAAAGGAGAAACAGAAAGTAGAGAACCAGTGTGGGACTGTCAGTTTTTTACTAGATGGTTGTTTTTTAAACAAAAAAATATGTTCATAAGAGCTCATACAGCAAGTGTTTGAATAAAAGTAGTATGGCAGAAACATGTGCTCTCTCCCACACATTTGTGGCGAGTTATTTTAAAATCATTCAAGTGATTCAACAGTTCTGGAGTAGACAAGAAATATAGCCATATGACCTTTGACCTCTTTTTGCATCCTTCACCTTGAACCAAGCTGGTTGTAACATGCGCTTTGCACATTATCTCAAAATGGAAAATAATTGTGGCTAGTTATGTTAAAATCCTTCAATGGGTTCAAGAGATATGGAGTGGACACGAAAAATGTAGTCATATGCCCTTTGACCTTACACACACGAAAAAAAGTAATGTGACCATTGATAACAAATTGTCACCTTGACCTTGAATTAAGCTGATTTTAACTTGGAGTTTGCACATCTTCTCAATATGGTAAACATTTGTTATGACAAAATCCTTCAAGGAGTGAAACAGTTATGGAAATACAGTAAAATAAAATTTAGCCTCCAGTAATGACCTTGACCTTGAATCAAGCTGATTGCAAAACGCATTCTGCACATCTTCTCAATATGGTGAACATTTGTGAAGAGTTATATAACATGAGACCTCTAATTGGGGCCTTGACCTTGAACAAAGATGGTTGTCACAATGTGCTCTGCACGTCTTCTCAATATGGCAGACATAATTATGTCGTGATTTATTTATGGAGCAGACAGGAAATAGAATCATATATCCATTGACCTCTTACTGCGACCTTGACCATAATCAAGGTCATGCTAATTATAACAAGCATTCTGTACATATTCTCAATATGTTGAATATTTGTGGTGAGTTATTTCAAAATCCTTCAAGTCGTTCAAGAGGTTATGGAGCACACTAAATATAGTCATATATGACCTTTGACCTCTAATTGCGACCTTGAACGAAGCTTGTTATAAAATGCAGTCCGCACATCGTCTCAATATGGTGAATATTAGTGGGAAGTTATTTAACTAGATGCCCCCAGGCAACATGTTGAGCCTGATCCAAAGCACTTCCATGCAATTGTAACACAGACTGACAAAGAGTTGACCTGATAGCAGTTATTTAAGGGCCTAGTTAATTATGCTTCTACAAGTGGGTGAGGGTTAAAGAGAACAGTCTCCTTTTTTGCAAAATTTATTTTCACTTTTATCATCATCCCCTCATCATGGTGAACAAGTGAGCCCAGAAATTTTGGAATCCTATGATGCATAGTTTCTAATTTTGACATTTGACCTCTAAGTGTGACCTTGACTTTTAAGGTATAAGCCTGTCTCTTGTGTGTAACACTTCACATCATTATGGTGAACATGTGTGCCCAGTTACTTCGGAATCATATGATGCATGGTTGAGATGTGGGCCGACAAGGTACAGTCCTATCAAACTACTCATTTTGATCTTTGACCTCTAAGTGTGACCTTGACCTTTAATGTACAGGCCTGCGTCTTAAGCACGACACTTCACCTCATCATGGTGAACATGTGTCCCAAGTAACTTTGAAATCCTATAATGCATGCTTGAGATGTGGGCTGGACAAGGTAGTCTGATCAAAACAGTTCTCATTTTGACCTTTGACCTCTAAGTGTGGCCTTGACCCTTGAGGTACAAGCCTAGATTTTATGTGTGACACATGACAAGTTTCTTGGAAATCCTATGATTCATGGTAAGATACATGCATGCACGTTTATACACCAAAACGCCATTGTGACAGCTTTGTCAAGCTCACCGCAAGCGGGCTAGACAAATATCCTTCATATGGAGCAGACACAAATTATGACGGACAGACAAGCGGAAATTCAGACAACACAAGCAATAACAATTCATCTGCCCACATGGTGGACATATAAGTCTTCAGGCTAACCCTTCAGCACCTTGGATTTCTATACTATCTAATGAATCATACATTTTCAAGAACTAGCATAATGTTCGTTTTTCTACTAATATTTGGCCGTCAATCTTTTTATCTCCTCCACCGGACAATCACTAATTCTTCTACATCAAATTTGTTAATGAGTATGACATTTGAGTTATGACCTTTCAACATATCAGAGTTAAAATATAATCTCACAAAACTTGAACATATTGAAAAAAATTGTGTTGAAAACGGAGACATTTCTCCGTACACAAAAAATCTACAGCAGCCGACTTTGAACAAATCCACACAAAAAATATGGAAAATATCTATAAATTAAACCAGATCATTGATAAGAGTTAACAAAACATGTGGCAAGTGGAGAAATTGCTCATTATTATTGCCACATTATGTTTTCAAAAGTTGTCTGCTGAAGATGCATCTATAAGTGGAAGAGGCTTTAACCCTTTCCCTCATATAGACGCTTTCTGATGCCTCTGCAGCAGACGGCTTTTTGAAAACATAGTGACAAAAGAAGAAATTTCTCAAAACGAGCAATTTCTCCTTTTGACACAATGTTTTCCACTTTTACTCATAGGTTATCCATTCAATTATAGAGATTTTCTATGTTTTGACAAAATACGTTCAAAGTCGTCTGCTGCAGAATTGTCGTATGAGGGAAACGGTTAACGCATAATCAATTGTATTACTTGACAAAATTGACATGATCCTGACCTTTTGTACTCAGATGTTCATCAACATTATACATCATTTTTTTATGTGTGTGTTTTATTTTATCAAATTTGATTTGTGAAGTGAATTGGATAGATTAGAGTTAAACCCTTTCCCACCTACAACAAATCAGAGGCAGACGATTTTGAACACATGTAGGCAAAAATATGAGCAATTCCTGTATATTAAAGTTAAATTATTGAATAGAGTTGAAAACATTGTGTCAAAAGGAGCAATTTCTCCTTTTGTCACGTAGTTTTCAAAAGTCATCTGCTGCTTCAATAACCCACAATGCAGTGTGCGCATGCGGCCGCAAAGGGCTGCGTGTTAGACTATATCGGAAGTCAACCACTTTTCAATTTGTAATTAAAAGAAATAGTGATGATGCGGGGTGGGAGGTGGGAATCCGAAATGACGGATAAGTATTTTCTAATAAAAATATGTCTTACTTTGAAAAACTTCATTTTTATGTCAAAAATACTTATCCGTCATTTAATACCTGATGACTTTGTAGCACTGGTGGGAAGGTTTGTCAATCCTCAACACTTAATTCCAAAGAAGGCTTATGAGCCAGGAATGTGAAATCCTCGGCGTGTAATCGAATTCCAATCACATACTTACACTAATTCATTGTTGGACACTGTGCCCGAGAGGACTACAAGAAAAGAAGCAGTCCGACTAGTGCTGATTCTTAAGTTAACAAAGATAACTGTGAATTCATTAATTACTGATTATCATTTTATAACTCTTTGAGCCGCAACAAGTGGGCCCAAAGAGAATAAGTTTTCTGCTTGAGAAGACAGAGAGCGTAGATAGAAAGTAGAGAAAGTCGATTGAGACTTCCATACTGCTGCTCTAAGGACATCTTCTAGCGGGACCTTATTAAAGAAGGCCCAGCTAGTAGGTAAAGCCCTAACTTCATGTAGACGAATCCGTAAGGAAGAAAAGATCCCTATCGGAAAGTCCTTGATAGGCGGATTTGATAACCAAAGATATCCAGCGTGAGATAGACGCAGCTAAAATATCTTTGTTACCTATTAAAGGTAGAATCAAACATTTTCTAGAACCCCTGGAATTTTCAACTTTCTTAAGGTAAAACTTAAGAGCTCTGACAGGGCACAAAACCCTGTCCAAGTCTGAAAGCCCACTGTTCCTAGAGAGAATAGGGACTAAGATAGGTTCAGGAATTATCGTAGGTAGTTGGTTCTTAGCCAAAAAAAAACCGATGACATAGAAGAGAAACTGATCCATCATAAAACCTTCTTTTACAGAGAAGGCGTGAAGTTCGCTTCTTCGTCTAGCGGTGGCAAATGCTAGAAGAAAAACTGTCTTCAAAGTAACTGCTTTCAGAGAAGCAAAAGACAATGGTTCATATGGTGCCTTACTAATGGACCAGAGAACACAAGATAGGTCCCATTTTGGAGTAAGACTCCTCGAAACAGGTCTATCAAGTTTGAATGAATGCATAAGTTCTGAGAGATATGGATATGATCCGATATTCTCCCCCCCCCTTTGAACTTAAGGGTATTAGAAAGCATCGAGCGATACCCTTTAACGGTGCAAACTGCTAACTCTTTTTCTTCAAAAAGAAACAGAAAGAAATCTGCTAACAAGATCACAGAGGGAGACTCTGGATCGACCGACCGCGCAGAACACCAATCTGTAAAGACTGACCACTTAGCATCATAGATGATTCTAGTGGAAAGCCGTCTAGATTTGGCAATATGAGAGGCAACTTTCTCAGAAAATTGCTCTGATGGAACGCTGTACAACATCCAAGCGTGAAGGTGCAACATAGCCAGTTTGGTGTGAAGACGCTGTTGAAACAGAATGCCTTCCTGAAGAGGGAAGCGGCGAGGGAAATCCGCCAGACAAGCCAGAAGATCGTTGAACAAAAATCTGTGGGGCCAACAGGGAGCTATCAGAAGCATCCTGCACTGCTGAGAGCGTAGGACTTTCTGAAGCACGATTGGGATCAATATGAACGGGGGAAACGTATACCCGAACAGAAGATCCAAATTCAGAGACAGAGTGTCTACTGCCCACACTGCTGGATTGTACATCGGTGACACATAAAGAGGTAACCGATGATTTATTTTGGCGGCAAAAATATCCACCAAAGGTGTCCCGAAGAGGGGAAACAGTGAGTGGACCACTGTCTGATCCAGGGTCCACTCTGCAGGCAAGATTTTGTTCTGGCGTGACAGAACGTGGTAATAGGTCTCCGTCAGATCCAGAGATACTGCCCAGTCGTCTCTCCAAATGGCGTTCTTGATGGAGCAACAAGTCTCCATTTTTAACTTTTCTGTCGGGATAGATATGTTTAATACAGACAGATCTATTACTGGCTTCCAACGGCCGTCTTTCTTCGGTACGAGAAATAGACGACTGTAAAAAACCCATGCATTCTATCAGAAGTGTATGAATTACCTCTGACAAAGCCGAATGCCGGGTGGACAGATCGATTGGTATGGCTGTCAAAGGAGGAGGGGATATGAATGGGATTGAATATCCGTGTGCTATCACGGATAAAATCCAATGATCGTTGGTAATTTTTCTCCATTCCTCCAGAAAAAATGACAGCTGAACCCCGACCGGTACTTCCGGTTTCGTCATCGCAACAGAGAGGCGCGCATCCCTAGGGAGCAGGCTTAGGGAGCAAACTGTATTTTGAACTACTAGGTTTATGACCCGAATGACAGCCTTTTACCTTTGAATAGTTAGAACCAGTCTGGGCCTGTGGCTTAGAGTCATATGGCTAAGGCCTTTGGTTTGAAGACTTCCGCTTCTTTGGAGGGTTTGGCTTTTTGAAAGACTCTGTAGAAGGTGCAGTGTACTTCTGTTCCTGAAAGCCCATAGCAGCACATGAAGTAAGTCATCGTGACTGCTCTACTTGGTTGGAAGTGGCAACCGAAGCTACTCTTCCGCCAAAAAGAATGAATGAATGTATATTGCTTTATGGCGCATCGACAGCTTCGGTCATTTAGCGCACAATCAAATTTAATTATTCATGATCCCTGGGTAAACAAACCAGTACTAGGCTAGAAAATGTGCCTTGCCCAAGGGCACTCCACCATGACCGTAGTGCCGCGACTGGGGATCGAACCCGGGACACCTGGTTTCGAAATCCCCGACGCTAACCACTCGACCACAGCGGATTCCTCCCGCCAAAAAGAAGGTTATGAGCTAAAGGGGCAGCCCTGAGCTGATCCTTACTGCACAGAACCAGAGACGTAGACTTGCTAAGAGCAGAATCTCGTCTAAAGGACAACATCTCTGTGGCGCTTTGTAAACTAAGCGCCATAAGGTGCCTGTTCCCTTTGTCAAAAGCCTCTAGTATACGGGTAACACTTAGTTAGTAGTATACTTGAAACACCTTCTTCTTTCAGAAGTAAGGAAAGGGCCGCGGCGAAATGGTCGTCATGATACGCCTCCATAACCCCCAATCGTGCCCTTGCTTCCCATTTTTCTAATACCTTCATAGGTACCGAAAAGCCCCAAGGATGAGGCATCACTGTCTAAAGGCGGAACCTTTAGTGGAAAACTCTCCTTTGACGATACATAAGAGTGGGGTGAAACCCACTCTTTGGAAATGTTCGCCGGAACCGACCAGCCTGACGTCACAAACTCAGAAGTCTGGTAGCCTGTAACTCCTCTACTGTTAATTCCCCCAGTTCAGACAAGTTGTGCCGCCGAGGGGGGACGACGACTTTTGGGCATATGCTATCCGGTACAACCCTAAACACTTCGTTAACTGCTTTCTCAAGAATCCTGTGTTCTAGAGAAGATGCAGATTCTGAAAACGGGTCAATACGCTTATCCTCATCTTCCGAAGAGGATTAAACCAGGGCTGTATTATTGGCAACCGGCTGATGGACCGACTGTTCACTGTCCAAATCAAACATTTGATCATGTGAAGGTGCAAAGAGAGAGCGCTGGTCATCCTGTGGCAACTCTCTTCCAGAGAGAGAACACGAAGATCGGATTTTCTCCACAGGAGCCAAGCTCACTGTATGTGCAGGGGAAACTGCCTTCCCCTTACAGCTTATTTTATCCTGTATCCCGTATTGGCAAGAAGAGCTAAAAACCGGTGGAGATGGATCTCTGGTGAAGTATGATGTACCATCTGGAGATCTAAAAATTCTCTCTCATGACCAGTACTCAAAACACAAAGCCCGGTGGCACGTGAGACACATTGGTAGGCAGGTAACTAATCACCTTTTCTACCTCTCCACCCAGTGACCAATCATACGACTGGTGAACTGATCTGGGAGTGTGAGTGTTCACAGAGGCCACCAGAGGAGCCGGGGCCGGATGCAGTCGACCTATCCACAGATTCCCCGGAAGGAACAGCCGAAGCTTTAAGTGGAGTAGCCATGAAAGACGGAGCATGTTCAGCTGTAACGCTACCGCCTTTCGAGCCGATGGAACATACAGACATTTCATCATGCTCAGAGTCAGAGGAAGATACAAATTCTTTCGAAATTGTCTTCCTCTCTTTGCTGGTGTGTGCTATGCGAGCCACAGCCTTCTTCCAAATGGCAGAAGACCATTTCTCACAAACTGTGCAAGGGTGTGTTTGTGTGTTACACATCAAACACTCAGTGTGCATGTCACATGTAGCCTTAGTATGGCCACACGAGCCATGCATCTGTTCTCCCTTATTAGACTATGGCATAGTTATTATGCGTTAACAATGAAAACTAAATACAAAGTCGGGAATTAAATCGGCAATTTCGCAAAAAAACACACCGATAAAACCACCCAAACCAGCAATAAACCTGTAAAAAAATAACAAATGAATTCACAAGTATAAGGATGAACAATAAATAAACGAGCGAAAGCAAAAAGTCTTCAACAAGAATACAGTAATAAAATCGAGAGCGATAAATTTTACTTGTTTCTTGGAGCCTGGAATTTTGAAAAGTGGTTGACTTCCGGTATAGTCTAACACGCGGCCCTTTGCGGCCGCATGTGCACTGCATTGTGGGTTATTGACTATACAGTAAGGGGTAGGTGGAGAATTTCTAGGATAGAACTAGCGGGTTAGATATGATATATCAGGTATTAAATGATGGGTAAGTATTTTTGACATCAAAATGGTTTTAACAATCATGATGTTGGGAAGACAGAGAATGATTGATGATGAGTGATCACACAATAGCTCACCCAAAGCATTTTGTGTTTAGATGAGCTTATACTTAAAGTTATGTGTCACCCAACCAAGGCAATTAAGTGACACAAAAAACTCTTTCCCTCATAAATACACTTTCTGATGCCTCTGCAGCAGACGGCTTTTTGAAAACATTGTGACAAAAGAAGAAATTGCTCAAAACAAGCAATTTCTCCTTTTGCCACAATGTTTTCCACTCTAAGTCATAGGTTATCCATTCAATTATGGAGATTTTCTATTTTTTGACAAAATACGTTTAAAGTCGTCTGCTGCAGAATTGTCGTATGAGGGAAAGGGTTAAACAAATACAAGTTTCCTTCCTTCAAAAGTATGATAGTCAATATAAATATTCTGTATATATGCATGTTGTTTATAATTCATGATTTCATGATACATAATTTTATATGAGTCATATGATAAGAAAACTATAGTGTCTTTTAATAATCACCCTTCCCAAAGTACATCATATTTGCATGAGAGGACTTTACGTCTAAGACGTCTAGGCAAAATTTGGTAAATTTCTATATTTGAAACTATAAATATTGGCGTAGAGATAAAAATAACAAGAGGCCCATGAGGGCCTATGCTCTACTGGTATGGTTCTTTGGTCATTTTCAATCCAGAGCATGTATGTATGGTGAAGATCGGATAGTAAATGGAGGTTCTTTTGCGTTCACAAGCTGTATTATAGCAATTTTTACAATTTCATGGGCCATAATCCAGTCTTGCATGGGCGGATCTAGCTGGTTTTCAAAAGGAACCAAGCTCTCATCAATATTTAACTACTATCTAAGTTTGGTGAAGATCAGATAGTAAATGGAGCCTCTATTGTGTTCACATGCTCAATTATAGCAATTTGGACAATTTCAAGGGCCATAATCCAGTCTTGCATGGGCGGATCTGGCTGGTTTACGAAAGGAACCGAGCTCTCATGGATATCTTACTACTGTATAAGTTTGGTTGAGATACAATCAAAAGTGAAGACTGTATCGTGTTAACAAGCTCTTTTATAGCAATTTTGACCATTTCAAGGGCCATAATCCAGTCTTGCATGGGCGGATCTGACTGGTTTTCAAAAGGAACCGAGCTCTCATAGATATCTAACTACTGTATAAGTTTAGTTGAGATACAATCAAAAGTGAAGACTGTATCGTGTTAACAAGCTCTTTAATAGCAATTTTGACCATTTCAAGGGCCATAATCCAGTCTTGCATGGGCGGATCTGGCTGGTTTTCGAAAGGAACCGAGCTCTCATGAATATCTAACTACTGTATAAGTTTGGTTGAGATACAATTAAAAGTGAAGACTGTATCGTGTTAACAAGCTCTTTTATAGCAATTTTGACCATTTCAAGGGCCATAATCCAGTCATGCATGGGCGGATCTGGCTGGTTTTCGAAAGGAACCGAGCTCTCATGGATATCTAACTACTGTATAAGTTTGGTTGAGATACAATCAAAAGTGAAGACTGTATCGTGTTAACAAGAAATTGTTTACGGACGCACGGACGCACGGACGCACGGACGCACGGACGACGGACACATCGCCACGACATAAGCCCTTCTGGCCTTTGGCCAGTAGAGCTAAAAATTGGCAAAAGGAGAAATTGCTCATCATGATCAATTTCCCCTTTTGCCATGAAATTTTCAAAGACATCTGCTGAAGATTTATTGCATGATAGAAAGTAATAATTAATATGCCATTATAGACAGTTATCTCATGACCATGACCCATATATATATTTTGTTACGATATATGAATATAAGACTAGAGTAGCATTTGGTATAATAAATACAATACCAACCCTGTGCCAATAGATGCCCTGGAAATAAAAATATAGAACCATCAATGAATCTAATAGATTTCAACCTAATTAACTTTTTAGAACGAAGAGACAGTTGTTTTAACATTTCCAACAAAGAACAAACCTATAGCAGATATCCAGGCTATAATAGGAAAAGTCTGTATAAAAGAAAGTATCATTGAAAAGAGTGGCCAATTTAGGAAAGATTAGTGCTTTAAAATAGTCCCCCTTGAAGCTCATACATTTGTACAGGAAGCACATAACTCACATAACTCTTTATTTACTCTTATAAAAGCTTATAAAAGCTTGTGCCATTTGAAACAACCCATACAATATCAAAATATCACATCAGAGAGAGAGGTAATGGGCTGCCGGCTGTCTGCCTGCATCCTCCAGCAGATTGGTATCTGTACACTACAAATAGGAAAGTTCTGCCAATATCACTAATGAGCCATGCTATTTCTGAAAACAGTTATTACGGGGCCACGACACAGGAATACAGGCCGTCAGGACTTCGTGCCACTTTACAGTCTCATCACCATCTACCCTGTTGGATGCCAATTGTCATGTAAAGATTCTATATTCTTTTAGAGAGTTGTTACAGCTTCACTAACACCATAGCAGAATTATTTTTGCTATGAATTAATTGTCAAAAAAACCCACCTGCAATACTCTGAATGTTGGTTTTCATGTGACTTGAATAATATTATGAACTCATCTGGTTGATAGTTCTAGATGGTAGAGTGAAATTGACAGTCAGGAGTTGACATTTTGCTTAACTGTTTCACAAAAACTTTGTAATGAAGATCTTCATAAGAATATTGTATCCAAGTCTATAATAATGACTTACTTACAGACAAAGATAACCCTTACGATTTTCTATCTGAAGCATTTCTAAATCGTTTTGACATTATAATTGCAACCTCAACAGATCAGAAGATCTGGGGTGGTAGTTTGATAGACTTCATTAACTATAAATATCTTAACACAGAGAAAGGGAAGGTTTTTAAACCTCTTTAAACAAATTCACAGAATTAGTAATGTCACAAGTTATCATCAAATTTAACCCTTTCCCGCATACAACAACTATGCAGCAGACAGCTTTGAAACATATTTGCAATAAATGGGAAAAATCTCTATAAATGATAGTATAATAATTTAATAAAGTTGAAAACAGTGTGGCAAAAGGAGAAATTGCTTGTTTTGAGCAATTTCTCCTATTGTCACAGTGTTTTTAAAAGTCGTCTGCTTTAAAAAGCATCTACATGTAGGAAAGGAATAAAACACTACTGCTACATGCATATTATTCCTAAGTCACATTACGCAATATTGTTAAAATCGGAACTAAATAAACCTTTCCCAAATACAGACTCTAAGTCTTTCTGACGCCTCTGGAGCAGACGACGTTTGAAAACATTGTAGCAAATGGAGAAATTGCTCATCATGAATAATTTCACCAATTGCCACAATAATTTCAACTCTATTCAATAATCATTCTATCATATATAAGAGATTCTCCATATTTTGCCAAGATTTTTTCAAACTCGTCAGCTGCAGCTTTATTGTATGTGGGAAAGGGTTAAGATGACGGAATTTCTGTGCGCTAATTGCCATTGATATAACAAAAACCTCAAATGATAGCTCACTAATGCTTTATATTTAGCAGGCATCTTATGAAAACAGGAGAAATTGCTCAAAACAAGCAGTTTCTTCAAAGCAGACAACTTTGAAAATATCATACCAGTACCGGGTAAACAATTCATTTAAAGGAGTTATATCAGTTGTATTGGTTTATGCCGTTTTCAACATTATTTCAGTTATATCATGGCGACAGTTCACTTATTCATGACCACTGGGTAAACGAAACCAGTACTAGGCTAGGAAATGTGCCTTATATCAGGGTTTTTTCCCATTAGTAATCATAATTTGACAAGCATGAGCACATTCCAAGAATTGTATCAATTTGACAAAACATTACTAAGATAATCACTTTTTTGTAATACATTGAACTTTTCTTAAGTCTGACAGCTTATTGAGGACAGCATATGTTTAATAAACACATTGTGAGAAAATGATCAATTCTATCTTTTTACACAATACTTTCAAAATTTCCATAATTACTCTCTTTTTCTCTATATGTTTTCAATTTGTTTGCCTTGGTGTTAGGTCGCTTACAACAACAAAGGTAATATCACGGCAAACAGGAATGATCATATTGGCCCCATAACTTATATATTTACATCGAGATAATGCCGAGCCCCGGTAGCTCAGTCCATGGTGATGTAGGCTATCAATCCAGGGGTTGCGAGTTCGAACCCCAGCTCGGCCAACATTCTTTCCGACGTTTGACAAAAGTCACTATGACATGCGTCATTCGTCTTTCACTAATGGGCGAAAACTGTCTATGTAAAGAAGCAGCCAGTTGCTTGGATAAGTATGTTGTGTTGAGTACTGGTGTGAGAAAGCCAGGAAACGCATGAGTAGGTGAACTGGCCGCCGTGATATGACTGAAAATTGTTTGAAAACGACGTTAAACCATAATCAATCGAGATAAAAATATTAAATGTATGAAACCATTACCACCTAACCTACTGAGGCTCATAAATTCCATTGACTCCAATGGGCCAGACCCAAAAATAGACTGCTCTTTAATTCTGCAGCAGCGGACTTAGAACATATTTTGTCAAAAAATAGAAAATCTCTATAATTAAATGGATAACCTATGACTAAAAGTGGAAAAACATTGTGGCAAAAGATGAAATTGCTCGTTTTGAGCAATTTCTTCTTTTGTCACTATGTTTTCAAAAAGCTGTCTGCTTACAGAGGCGTCAGAAAGCGTTTATATGAGGGAAAGGGTTAATACATTGCATAATTTCAGGTAAAGCAATATACAGTCAAGCCAGTGCTAAATACCACCTTTGTTTAAACCCTTTCCCTCAAATAGACGCTTTCTTACGCCTCTGCAGCAACAACAAATCTGCAGCAGACGACTGAACATATTTTGTCAAACAAGAGGCCCATGAGGGCCTATGCTCTACTGGTATGGTTCTTTGGTCATTTTCAATCCAGAGCATGTATGTATGGTGAAGATCGGATAGTAAATGGAGGCTCTTTTGTGTTCACAAGCTGTATTATAGCAATTTTTACAATTTCATGGGCCATAATCCAGTCTTGGCGGATCTGGCTGGTTTTCAAAAGGAACCAAGCTCTCATCAATATTTAACTACTAGTCTACCTAAGTTTGGTGAAGATCAGATAGTAAATAGAGCCTCTATTGTGTTCATATGCTCAATTATAGCAATTTGAACAATTTCAAGGGCCATAATACAGTCTTGCATTGGCGGATCTGGCTGGTTTTCGAAAGGAACTGAGCTCTCATGGATATCTAACTACTGTATAAGTTTGGTTGAGATACAATCAAAAGTGAAGACTGTATCGTGTTAACAAGCTCTTTTATAGCAATTTTGACCATTTCAAGGGCCATAATCTAGTCATGCATGGGTGGATCTGGCTGGTTTTCGAAAGGAACCGAGCTCTCATGAATATCTAACTACTGTATAAGTTTGGTTGAGATACAATCAAAAGAAGTGAAGACTGTATCGTGTTAACAAGCTCTTTTATAGCAATTTTGACCATTTCAAGGGCCATAATCCAGTCATGCAAGGGCGGATCTGGCTGGTTTTCGAAAGGAACCAAGCTCTCATGGATATCTAACTACTGTATAAGTTTGGTTGAGATACAATCAAAAGTGAAGACTGTATCGTGTTAACAAGAAATTGTTTACGGACGCACGGACGCACGCACAACGGACAAATCGCCACGACATAAGCCCTTCTGGCCTTTGGCCAGTAGAGCTAAAAATGTAAAATCTCTATAATTGAATGACTAAAAGTGGAAAACATTGTGGCAAAAGGAGAAATTGCTCATTTTGAGCAATTTCTTCTTTTGTCACTATGTTTTCAAAAAGCTGTCTACTGCAGAGGCGTCAGAAAGCGTCTATGAGGGAAAGGGTTAATACATTGCATAATTTCAGGTAAAGCAATAATACACAGTCAAGCCAGTGCTAAATACCACCTTTGTTTAAACCCTTTCCTTCATATAGACGCTTTCCGACGCCTCTGCAGCAACAACAAATCTGCAGCAGACGACTGAACATATTTTGTCATAATTTGAGCAATTACTTCTTTTGTCACTATGTTTTCAAAAAGCTGTCTGCTGCAGAGGCGTCAGAAAGCGTCTAGTTGTGAGAAAAGTTTAACATACCCTTTTCCCACATACAACTAATCCGTAGCAGATCGAAGACTTTAATTCGAGGGCTTGGCGTGAAACGGTTGTAACTCAAAACCTATTTTGAAAACCCTAGATTAGGGGCAATTTTGACCCTTTTGTAAACAATGCAAATTTAGGTGCCATTGCTCAGAACGAGCAATGGCACCTAAATTTCCATTGTTTACCAAATGATTTAACGATTTTAAAGACTTTATTGTGGGGTGATAAACCTTGGTAACAAAATACCAATTTCAGTTACAACCGTTTCACGCCAAGCCCTCGTTATAATCTTCTATGCAAAAATGTGGTACTAATCTCAATAATTCTAAGCACTATTCTCTTCCTTGTTCTGAGGTAAAAAATACTGATCAACAGTTCACAATGGTAAAACTATCAGAATAAAACAATGCAACAAATATAAAATTGATAGATCTAGTACATTATCTTTATTCTAAATAAAAAAACATTGTGAGGAAAAGGAGATCTTGCTCAATTTTCTGATTTTATTTCTACATTTCCTGAATGTCTAATTTGTCGTATTTCCATTATGTTTTCAAGAGTGGTCTCCTGTAAAAACATCAAACTTCTACATTTCCTGAATGTCCAGTATATCATTTACCCACTATACTACTGTTAGGACATGAAATTGATTGATTGGGGTTTAACGCCGTTTTCAACAATTTTTCAGTCATATCACGGCAACCAGATCACCTACTCATGCGTTTCCTGATTTTCCCTCACCAGTACACCACACAACATACTTTCCAAGCAACTGGCTACTTTTCCACATAGACTGTTAAACAGCCCATTGGTGAAAGACGAATGATGCAGGTCACAGTGACTTTTGTCAAACGTCGGAAAGAATGTTGGCCAAGCCGCGATTCAAACTCACAACCCCTGGATTGACAGCCAGCATCGCTACCGACTGAGCTACCGGGGCTCGGCTTTAGGACATCTAATAGTATGTCGTCTGTTTGAGGGAAAGGGTAAAAAAACTGGTGGAGAGTGAGTGAGAGAGTTCTAAAGCAGTAAAACTCAGTTATGTTCCCAGGAGTCATGAATCAGTCATTCACACCCACAGAAATACTCAATGATGGTTATAGCTCATTATTGTATCCTTGGGGTAGAAAAAACCATTTACCCTTCCCCACAAAATGGACACATTCTGACGCGTCTGCTTCAGATCACTTCTGAGAAAAAACATTGCGGCAAAAAGGAGAAGTTGCTCATCATGAGCAACTTCTCCTTTTGCCACAATGTTTTCAATGTTACTCCATTCAATTATTAAACTGTTATTCACGGAGATTTTTCATTCTTTTGCCGTTAGATCTTTCCAATGTTATTAGCTGTAGATTTGTTTTTTTGTGGGAAGGGGTTAGCCCTTTCCCTCATATGACAATTCTGCAGCAGACGACTTTGAACATATTTTGTTAAAAAATGGAAAATCTCTTTAATTGAATGGATAACCTATGACTAAAAGTGGAAAACATTGTGGCAAGAGAAGAAATTGCTCGTTTTGAGCAATTTCTTCTTTTGTCACTATGTTTTCAAAAAGACGTCTGCTGCAGAGGCGTCAGAAAGCGTCTATATGTGGGAAGGGGTTGAATACTATTTTGTCTCAATACAGTATACTCAGTCATGCTCCGGGAAAAAACCTACCTAAGCACTATTTATCTTGGCATCAAAAGGTGACTGTATGAGGCAAATAGATAAGACAGCCTTTATAAATCCAACATGCAGATGAATTTTGTATGCATCAACAGGAGAGCATTGAAAACATTGTACAGAGCTCTAGATAACTGGCATTTTTCATGCCATAAAATCCTTATTTGACATTCAAACCCTATGTTGTGGGTACTCAAAAGAATCGTCTCAGTGAGACGATTCTTTTGAGTACCACAACATAGGGTTTGGTTGAGTAATAAGAGAAATATTTTGGGGAAAAGAGCAGTTCACTACCTCTTATCTAGTCCTCTGATTGTTATTTTGAAAAAGTGTCTCACGCCCACAACAATGCAATGTGTGTAGGTCTGATAATTGTATTATGGGTGCAGAATAAAAAAATCTCATACTGTCTTGTCTTATAACAAAATGCTAACCCTTTCCGACAAACAATGCCACTGCAGCAGATGTCTTTGGTAAACGTCTAGTCAAACACAATATTATTATGAAAATCTGTTTATAAATGAAAGTATGGCATTGAATCGAGATGGAAACACTGTGGCAAAATTAGAAATTGCTCATAACTGCAGAACAGTTTTCATACTAGGCCTGCTGCAGGTCCGTCAAAGAACATCTGCATGTGGGAAAGTGTTAATGTCTTTGTCCCAGAAAAAACACTCAAATGCTGTATTGTCTTTTAACAGCATATTATCTAGCTGTCTATAACACATTGATTTACATCTGCCAATAATATAGGCTTGCATTGGTTTACTTATTTAACCCTTTCCCACCTGCAGACGCATTTTGACACAATAGCAGCAGACATATTTTGAAAACATTGTGGCCTGCAAAGGTGAAATTGCTCATGATGAGCAATTTCTCCTTTGGCCACTATGTTTTCAACTTTTTAGCTCACCCGTGCATGAAATGCAAGGTTAGCTATTGTGATCACATTTTGTCTGGCGTCCATCGGTCGTGCGTCATCAACAATTGCCTACAGGCTACATTTTGCATCCGATCTTCATGAAAGTCTATCAGAACATTCATCTCCATCAAATCTTGGACAAGTTCAAACTGGGCCATATGAGATCAAATACTAGGTCACTAGGTCAAATTGAAGGGAAATCTTGTTAACACTCTGGAAGCCACATTTTCATCTTGAGCATGTTGAAATTTTATCAGAAAGTTTGTCTTGATGATATGTAAGTCAAGTTCGAACATGGGTCATGTCGGGTTAAAAAGGTCACTAGGTCAAATTGAAGGAAAATCTTGATAACACTGGAAGCCGCATTTTTTGCTTCAGCAGCTTCAAATGGTCAGAATGTTTATCTTAATGATATCTAGGTCAAGCTTGAATACGGATTATGCCGGGTCAAAAAAATCGTTCCCACATACAACAAATCTGCAGCAGACGACTTTGAAAACATAGTGACAAAAACTTGAAAAATTATAGATAGGTAGCTTAATTGTCAAACAAAAGGGCCATGATGGCCCTAGTTCGCTCACCTGAATTATGCAATGTGATTTCTAATACAAAAAACATCAAGACAATTATTCTGACAAAGATTTAAAATGCAACCTCCAGAGTATTTTTTAACCTGATATGACCCATATTCCAACATGGACTAGATATCATCAAGACAAACATTTTGACAAAGTTTCAACTTGCTCAAAGTAAACAAATGCGGCCTCCGGAGTGTAAACAATATTTTCCTTTATTGACCTTAGTTTCTGACCCAATAGGACCCATATTCAAACTTGAAATATATATAATTCAGACAAACATTCTGAAAATATTTCAAGCTGCTGAAGCAAAAAATGCGGCCTCCAAAGTGTTAACAAGATTTTCCTTCAATTTGACCTAGTGACCTACTTTTTAACCTGACATGACCCATCTTCAAACTTGACTCACATATCATCAAGACAAACATTCTGATAAAGTTTCAACATGCTTAAGTTGAAAATGTGGCCTTTAGAGTGTTAACAAGGCAATTGTTGACGAAGGACAACGCACAATGCACAACAGACTTTTTAGAGTGTTAACAAATCCCACATGACCCAGTTTCGAGCTTGGCCTAGATTTGATGGAGATGTATGTTCCAATAAACTTTCATGAAGATTGGATGCAACATGTTGCCTCTAGAGTGTTAACAAGCAAATATTGATGACGAACAACGAATGAAGAACAAAAGACAATCACAAAAACTCACCTTGAGCACTTCATGCTCTGGTGAGCTAAAAATGTTTACTGCATTTGGGTATGCAAAAGGGAAAGAATTATAGGCTTTTGATATAAGTCTAGATTCAGATAAACTTGCACATTTGGCCAGTTTAATCTAGATCTACACTGTTTGCCAAATACTGACCAAAGGTTTCAAGGAACTTCAAACTAAGATTCATTAAGATCAGGTTCCATGGATGTGCAGGCAGATTTGTATCTACACTCGTCAAAAATACAGTAAGGGTGGTTTTCCTGGGACAAGGCAGCTCATATTTAGTTTTACTCTTGTGGTTCTATTAACCCTTTTCCCACATATAGACGCTTTCTGACACCTTTGCGGTAAACGACTTTTGAAAACATTTTGACAAAAGGAGAAATTGCTCAAAACGAGCAATTTCTCCTTTTGCCACAATGTTTTCAACTCTATTTAATAGTAAAACTCTCATTTATTGAGATTGGTCATGTTTTTGTCACTAAGTTTTGAAAGGAGTCTGCTGCAGAATTGTCGTAGGTGGGAAAGGGTTAATGATAAAATATTAATTACCTGTAGAATATCTTCCTGTTTTGTAAACTCATCAAAATCTCTCTCCCCCAACTCGGGACCTGTGAGCTGTCTGTTGATATCCGCAACTTGATCTTGAAGCCTCCGCACATCAACGATAATCTGTGACGATGACTTCGGTGGACTGGCTCGGGACACGCTCGACTGAACAACCGTGTATGTCGTCCTGGTCACCTGACCGTCCCGTATCTCCCCATTGTCTACCGGGAGAGCCGGGTACTGTATCATAGCAACCTGGTTGTTGACATCGTTCCATCGTCCCTGGAGTCTGCTCAATTCGGGTTCAACGGCTCCGGAGGCTCCTTTATCGCGCAATGGCTGACTCTGTAGACGGAGGTTTTCAAGATCTCTCTGCCGACGCTTTAGCTCTTCTTCAAAAGCCTGTAAATAGATGCAATTATAACATGTATTCATCGTTAACCAAATTGTTGCAAAGTTTTATTTCATATTATTGCAAGTTTTTCATACATTGTTTTCAACAAAAAAACTTTTTATATGCAACATGATGCAGTAAATCAGCTTAAAACATACCCTTAACCCTTTCCCTTATACGGCAATTCTGCAGAAGAAGACTTCGAACGTATTTTGTCAAAAAATAGGAAATCTCTATAATTGAATGGATAACCTATGACTAAAAGTGGAAAACATTGTGTCAAAAGGAGAAATTGCACGTTTTGTGCAATTTCTTCTTTTGTCACTATGTTTTCAAAAAGCTGTCTGCTGCAGAGGCGTCAAAAAGCGTCTATATAATGGAAAGGGTTAAACAGATTCTAGCCAAATCCAAATCCAAACATTGACAGGCTTGAACCTATTCATGCAATTTAAATAGGACATATTAAAGTCATCAGCTTTAAAAATATCATCTAACATCATGATAGCTGCTAAGGAAGTAACATTTTAAAATACAAAGTTGAGAATATTGTGGGAAAAGGAGAAATTGATCTTTATAAGCAATTGTTCCCTTACCCATAATATTCTAAAATTGGCCTTCTGCATATAAACCCTTTCCCACATACGACAATTCTGCAGCAGACAACTTTGAAAGCATATTGGAAAAAGTGTGAAAAATCTCCATTAACCCTTTCCCTCATATAGACGCTTTCCGACGCCTCTGCAGACGGCTGTTTGAAAACATAGTGACAAAAGAAGAAATTGCACAAAATGTACAATTTCTCCTTTTGACACAATGTTTTCCACTTTTTGTCATAGGTTATCCATTCAATTATGGAGATTTTCTATGTTTTGACAAAATACGTTCAACGTCGTCCGCTGCAGAATTGTCGTATGAGGGAAAGAGTTAAAGTCATCAGCTTTAAAAATATCATCTTACATCATGATAGCAGGAAGTAAAATTTTAAATACAGAGTTGAGAATATTGTGGGAAAAGGAGAAAATATGAGCAATTGTTCCCTTAACCCACAATATTCTAAAATTGGCCTTCTGCATATAAACCCTTTCCCACATACGAAAAAAATCTGCAGCAGACGACTTTGAAAACATATTGGCAAAAGTATGAAAAAATCTCCATCAATGAGAGTTTAATCATCATTTTATAGAGTTGAAAACGTTGTGACAAAAGGGTGAAATTGCTCATCATGTTTACAAAAGCCGTCTGCTGCAAATGCTTTGTGCAAGTGGGAAAGGATTAAAGCATCAGAATTTGTGTGTATCAGGGACAGAGCCTATATACAACGTTATAATGACAAGTCTAAGTGAGACCACATTCCAGCCAATCGAGTACCAGATGTTCACTCTTCATAACAACATTTGAGACAAGTGGTAGAAACATCATCACCCATTTTCATTCCATAACCACTTACAAATCTGCAGCAGAACTATGGCAGATCTCTTTAACCCTTTCCCACCCATAGACACTTTCTGACGCCTCTGCAGCAGACGACTTTTGAAAACATTGTGGCAAAAGGAGAAATTGCTCATAATGAGCAATTTCTCCTTTGACCACAATGTTTTCAACTTTTATCATCAATTATACCTCCAATTATAGAGAATTGCAATGTTTTTGTCTAGATGTTTACAAATTCATCTGCTGCAGAATTGTTGTATGTGGGAAAAGGTTAAATGAAAGTAAATATTGAATAATTGATAACTTCGTGGCAAAACGAGAAGTATTTGCTCTTTAATAGTGAGCAATTTCTCCTTTGACCACAATGTTTTCAACTTTTATCATCAATTATACCTCCAATTATAGAGAATTGCAATGTTTTTGTCTAGATGTTTACAAATTCATCTGCTGCAGAATTGTTGTATGTGGGAAAAGGTTAAATGAAAGTAAATATTGAATAATTGATAACTTCGTGGCAAAACGAGAAGTATTTGCTCTTTAATAGTGAGCAATTTCCCCTTTGGCCACAATGTTGTCAAAAGTCTGTAAGCATTAGTGAAAGGGTTCAACATATGATCATTTTTAAGTTCTTTGCTTTAAAAAATATCTGCGCAACAAGATGCTATATATCTGAACAATTGGAAATGGCATTCTATCAAATAAATGAAAAAAACAATGGGACAAAAAAAGATTTGCACTTCTTGAGACGGAATGTGTCGGCCCAGATTAAGCCTGTGCGGACTGCACAGGCTGATCTGGGTCGATACATTACGCAGAGTCCATAATGCTGGTTTTCTCGTGGAACAGCTTAACCCTTTCCTTCATATAAACGCTTTCGGACGACTCTGCAGCAGACAGCTTTTTAAAAACATAGTGACAAAAGAAGAAATTGCTCAAAACTTGCAATTTCTCCTTTTGCCACAATGTATTCCACTTTTAGTCATAGGTTATCCATTCAATTATAGAGATTTTCCATTGTTTGACAAAATATGTTCAAAGTCGTCTGCTTCAGAATTGTTGTATGAGGGAAAGGGTTAAATGTACATGAATTATTAGGTAAAATGTCAGGACCATTCAGACACTTGTTGTGGCTGACAGAAGGTCTGTATCACAGAAAAGCTTGTAATCAGTAGATGCTGTAACTGACAAATCTAATCCAAGTAAAACACATCAGAAACTCTCTCTTGGCAAAATAAATCCATTACCTGTTAGGAGAATTAAAAGACTTAACTAGAAAGAAAAGAAAGAACAATTATGTTCGACAAGAGTTTTAAGATGAACTTGAAAAGTATTTATCATTTAAGAAACACATAAATAATGGTTCATTATTGTGTAATTTCTTTCACTTTTCCCATTTCATTATATCAGTCATTTCACGAGCCATTTAATTTAACCTTTTCCCACATACAACAAATCTGAAGCAGACGACTTTGAAAACGTATTGCAAAAAATATTCAAAATCTCTATAAATGAAAGCATAACTTTTAAATAAGAGTTGAAAACATTGTGGCAATAGGAGAAATTGCTCATCATGAGCAATTTCTTCTTTTGCCACAATGTTTTCAAAAGTCATCCGATGCAGATGCGTCAGAAAGTGTCTGTTAGTGGGAAACGGTTTAAAAGAAATGCCTAAGAAATCTGAATATGTAATTTTGGAAAAGAGGAATATAAAGCGAGAAGAGGATTGAAGTCATCTTGTTTTGAACAATTTCTCCTTTGCAAAATACTTCTGTTTACCGGAAACGGCTAACTGATCAGACACCTGCTGGAACTTTGAATTCCTGCCATATAATCTTTATCAGCTGATCTGTATTCTAGAGGAACATCATCAAACAGGGATCAGACAGAAATAACCCCAATCTCATTGAAACAAGACCTAAACTTCGCTAGCTTCTATATAGATCTGATGACTGCCCATTACAGGTCGTCTCAGATTGACCTTTGTGTCAGCCAATCAAATTGTTGCTTTCCAAATCTTATTATTATTTTATACAGATTTCAATGGATGATTGTTTGACTGTATTTCGACGGATTTACAGTTATACTGTACTTGGCAGACACTGAAGTGATTCTTTTGAGTACCCATAACAAAGGGTTTAGTCGAGTAATAAGGGATAGTGTCAGGAAAAGACATTTAGTGTACTGCACCTTATCTAGTCTTCTGATATCATGGCAATAGTCATTGTCTGTTACCCATGGTTGTTGCCTCCACTATAATGCTCAAACATCACCTGTGGGATTTTTCACTGCAGTATCACCCTTTTGACAGAGAGCCAATATGGTTTCTGATTGGATGCAGCACAATGTTGCGCTTGTTGTAAATCCAGTCAGTAGAGAAATGTAAGTGTAACCTTGATTTGTTTATGTGTATTCTATTCTGTTCTGTCAAAACAGTGAAACGACGGTGAAAAATCCCACAGGCGATGTTAAATTGGAGCAGAGTGGAGTCAACAACCGTTGGTTTCCGAGGACGGGCGAAAGTACACTTATCCAAGATCCCTGTATGACTCCATACAACAATTCTGCAGCAGACGTATTTTGTCAAAAAATAGAAAATCTCTATAATTAAATGGATATGTAACCTATGACTAAAAGTGGAAAACATTGTGGCAAAAGGAGAAATTGCTCGTTTTGAGCAATTTCTTCTTTTATCACTATGTCTTCAAAAAAGTTGTTTGCTGTAGAGGTGTCAGAAAGCGTCTATATGAGGGAAAGGGTTAAACTAGTATTATACTTAAACCAGTATTAATTATACCATAGGAAATATGTCTTGATATAGGCTACTTCACCATGATCACTGTAAGTTCAGAATACCAAGTGCTTGGAAATGCTGTTGGAAGCAGTTTTTGGGATAGGGGCGTTTCGCCACTATCTCATACTCAGGCTGCTTTCGAAAAGTCGGATTACGGCTGCAACCACAGTCCACTCAAATTGAATTCCTACGCCAAAACCGAGTTTTCATTGGTTATAATCTGCCTTTACAACGATTTCATTGGTTCGACCGAATCACAAAAAGCCCTCCACTTGCATTATTTAATGAGACAAAATAGTTCCAATGCGTGAAACACACTCTGAACTATGATTGACCTCAATGTCAGTAGTGTTAGGTTACGTCAATCGTGCTGTGACCCCATTAGTTTACAACAGTCGACTTATATAGAGAAATGTGCGAATCACTGTAAATAAAATTATTGAAAGGAGTTGAAACCATTGTGGAAAAAGTAGAAATTGCCTACGATAAGAAATTTCTCCTTTTGTCACAATGTTTTCGATTGTCGTCTGCTGCACATCTGTAAGTGGATAATGGTTACATCCTCCTCATGGAAGCGGAATCCTTTACGTGATACTATAACAGTTCGAATATTAAAAATATTGTTGAAAATGGAGCTATTGCTGACAATGAGCAATTCCTCCTTTTCCCACAATGCTTTCAAACACGTTTCAAATTAATTATTTTCAGGTGGAAAAAGAGGAAATGAGTCACGATAAACAATCTTGCAGCCATCTGCTGCACATGCGTCAACAAGCGACGGTAAGCGGGAAAGGGTTGAACAGTTTCCGTTATAGCTACTTAGTTACATATGAATGTTGAAAGTGTATTTGCAAACGGAGCAATTGCTGACAATGAGCAATTCCTCCTTTCCAAACAATGCTTTGAAACATGAATCAATTTGTTTCTATAACCTAGATAACGAAAACATTTGTCTACAGTTATTATTTTAACCGTTGCCCCTTTTAAACACATTTGACTCACCTTAACAGATGAATGATAATCAGCAAGTTTGTCTTTTTCCACAATGTTTTCATCACTATTCAAAATAGGAAATAGAAATTAAATCTACAAATTAGAGATAAGTTAATATTGATTGATTGGGGCTAACGCCTTTTTTAACATTTCCTCAGTAATACCACGGCGGCCAGTTCACCTACAAATGTATTTCCTTGTTTTCTCACACCAGTACTCCACACAACAATCTTCCCAAGCAACTGGCTGCTTTTCCACATAGACTTAGCCCATTGGTGAAAGACGAATGATGCATGTCGCATTGACTTTTGTCAAACGTCGGAAAGAAATTTTGCCGAAAATGTCAACATACACACTAGTTATAACCGCAAGGTCATTATTATTTTATAATTGAGGCGCTTCTAGCGATTTTGGGACAGGATTTATAATGTATATGCATTTGCGTTAATTGAAGACTGATCGTCCGCCTACGTGTAATCTAGTCCTTGATGTATCTGTTGACAAATAAACTAGAAATGTAGTCTAAATAGGTTTTTGTAAATTAACCTTGTACGACTTTTGTAATCAATACTTCATGGATTGCATGTATTGGTCAACAAGTTGTTACTGTATGGCAGATTTATTTCAAAGTGGTCACACTTATACCGTGTGATAAGGAGAACGGCAAAGTACTAGGTACATAACTCTGGTCTGTTTATTTTAGTTCAGCTATTTGTCTCAATTAATTTCCATTGTATCCATTTCAAACTTGGTTTGTATGTAACTTATGACCTACAGATTTGCAGTGCACCATTACCATAACTTTAGCATGCTGCGTTTGGAGTGTGTATATTTTTGTCTTTCCATGTTCTCACTTATTATATGACTTTCGCATGCAACACATGCGTTCCGTGAAATGCCCTTGTTCGTTAATGAGTGCTTGAAACTTCCCCAAGCTGTGTACTTTGTCCGGAGCGACTGACTGTCTGTCCGTCTTTGTGTTCATCCATCTGTCCGTTACGGTTTGCATTAATGGGTCAAAACTTTGTTTCTGTTTCGCGGATCCATTTTAAAGTCATCACACGTATACATTGGGATTAGGAGATCGATACAATATTTTGAACACAAATCTGATCTGGTTTTTTAGGTGTAAACTCATTTTTTTCATTTCTTCAGTTATTGTCTCAATAGATGTCCAATGTATCAATTTAATTAAGACTTAGTGTATAGGGAACTCTGAGCTACAGATGTGCAGTGCAAAAAGAAACATAACTCTAGCATGCTTTCGATTGTCTTTCATTTATCTGCATGATTACAATATACATTGTGGATCTTTAGTGATTTCTGAACTGGAAATATTATAATTAAGGGTCGCTGCTCGGTTTTTTGTCAATCTTTTGTCCTTCCTGATTTATTTTTTTATACAAGAAAATGGTCAAACTTTGATAAATAAGGTATAATTATGTTATTGACAGGCAGTATATGTTGCTTCACACATTTTTGGTTTGGTCTGTTTTAAAGGTCATTGTTTATTGTTTCAACAATGTTTGTCCATATTATCTATGCCATATATTTTCAACTTACATAGGCCCCTATACCATGAGTGCTTTTAGCGCTTTGATTTATATAAATCTCCTAACCAAACAAACTAATCAGCACTCCTACGAATCATGAGCCAGTCACATAAAGGAGTAATACAATAAAAATTATTATGAGTCATAAATAGCAAAGGAGGGCGAAAAATGTGCTATATAGCAATAGCATCCATAAATAGTCTTTGACATAGAAAAGCGAACAAGTGCAAAAATGCCGAAAGAGAATATTTGTGTGAATTGTACCTAAAACCTTTCCATCATATAACAAATCTGCGGTGGACCAATTTTTTTTACCCTTTCCCTCATACGACAAATCTGCAGCAGACGATTTTGAACATATTTTGTCAAACAATAGAAAATCTCTATAATTGAATGGACAACCTATGACTAAAAGTTTTGATTAATTTCTACTTCTATCACTTATAATGTCTTCAAAAAGCCGTCTGCTGCAGAGGCGTCAGGAAGCGTCTATATGAGGTAAAGGGTTAAAAAACACTGCCATGGAGCAAATATATGCAAAACTCTCTCTCGTAGAATTGTCTTATTATTTCATTCAGTTGGAAACATCACATGGCAAAAAGTGAAATTGCTCATCAATTTCTCCTTGTGTTTCAATGTTTTCAAAAGTCTTCTGATACCGAAGCGGAAAATGCACAGGAAAGGATTATCAGATTCCGTTGATATTATCGTGCTCCAATCTGGGTACAAAAAGCGCATTTCCCCACCAAGTTTTATTTCAGTACTTACATTAACCACAATCTTTCAGCATATTTGTACAAATGAGTGCATCTTAAGTTGCACGTATTAACCCTTTCCCACCTGTAGACGCTTTCTGACACCTCTGCAGCAGAGGATGTTTGAAAACATTGTGACAAAAGGAGAAATTGCTTAAAACAAGCAGTTTTTCCTTTTGTAAAAGTGTTTTCAACTTTATTCAATTATTATGGTATTATATATAGAGATTGTTCATATTTTTGCCAAGATGTTTTCAAAGTCGTCTGCTGCAGACTTGCTGTTTTTAAAACCTGTGCAACAGACAACTTTCAAAAACATTGTGGTTAAAGTAGATATTGTTATAACCATGGCATATTCTGGGTGCGCTCAATGAAATAACACTGGCAAAGCATGCTTTTTTTTAAGCACTTTCTCATTTTATCCATGGTAATAAAGTAGGGTTCGTTGTTGACTTCAGTGGCATCAAAAGTCGTATGTATTTGGGTTAAGGAAGCAGCAGACACCCATCTCACTTCCAACCTGTTCTTACTTAGGCTGTATAAAACCTTTACACAACAATAGATCCGGAGTAATCTCTATAAAAATATATAAGCCTAATTACATCCTCATGATTGCAAATTAATTGTCAACAAACATAATTAGCTGAGTTAGGTATTCATAGTAAATCTCCCATCCATTTGCCTCCAAGACTCATTTCCTATCTATCATATGCATGATAATCCTTTCACACATGCAGACACCATTTTCACCAGTATCAACAGATGACGTTTGAAAACATTGTAGCCAAAGGAGAATTTTTTATAATGAGCAATTTCTCCTATCGCCACACAGTTTTCAATACACATATGCAATAAACTGTTCTTTCATTAAGAGAAGTCTTAATTCTGCTGCAGATTTGTTGTGGGCTAGGGTGACACTACCAGATTACTGCAGACGCATTTTGACACAATAGCAGCAGACGACTTTTGAAAACATTGTGGCCAAAGGTGAAATTGCTCATGATGAGCAATTTCTCCTTTGGCCACAATGTTTTCAACTTTATTTAACAATTAAGCTATCTTTTATGTAGAGTTTTCAAGTTTTTGTATATAGATTTTGAAAGCTGTCTGCTGCTGCAGATTTGTTGTATGTGGGAAAGGGTTAAATAGACTGTGTACCTAATTTTACCTTCTTTTATTAGACATTGTACATTCTTTTTTTATTCTTTAATCAGACAGGTATTTTCTTTTCCCATCTTAAACCCTTTCCCTGATATAGACACTTTCTGACGCCTCTGCAGCAGACGGCTTTTTGAAAGCATTATAGTGACAAAAGAAGAAATTGCACAGAACGTGCAATTTCTCCTTTTGTCACAATGTTTTCCACTTTTTGTCGTAGGTTATCCATTCAATTATGGAGATTTTCTATGTTTTGACAAAATACGTTCAAAGTCGTCTGCTGAAAAATTGTCGTATGAGGGAAAGGGTTAATTTGACATGTATATCAATTTTCTATCATCATGATAATTGACATGAATGATGAATATCTCCCTCTTATTTAGTATTAACGAGGGCTTGGCACGAAACTGTTGTAACTAAAATTGGTATTTTTTTTACCAAGGTTAATCACCTCATCATAAAGTCTTTATAAGCGTTAAATCATTTTTCTACGTAAACAACGGAAATTTAGGTTCCATTGCTTGTTCTGGGCAATGGCACCTAAATATGCATTGTTTATAAAGGGGTCAAAATTGCCCCTAAACGAGGGTTTGCAAAATAGTTACAACAATAGTTCACGTCAAGCCCTCAATAGATGACTTCAGTCATATCTCGAGAACAAGAGCGTCGCATGGGGATGCAAAGGCTAATCTCATATTGTTCCTAGGAACATATGTACCAAGTTTCATTTAAAAAATGTTGTATATTTTTAGAGTTATGAGGTAAGGTAAAAGTTTTGTGACAACACAGATGACAACACCAAGGGTTTCACAATAGCCAGGCTTTTGGTCTTTGAAAAACAGACGGAGCTGAAAAAGAGCCATATTTCTCTGTTTCAAATATTCATCAACATTACTTCTATTGGTGTATCTCTAAAGTGTTTTGTATGACAATTTATTAAGTAGACCAACTGTTGTATCTTATCATCACAGCAGGTAAAAACTCTCTTGTAATACATCCAGTAATCAGGAGTAAATTGACTAATCCTTTCCCACATACAACAAATCTGCAGCAGACAACATCTAGGCATTAAATGTTGTTTGTGTGGCATTTAACGCTGCTTTCTATACTTTAACAGTAATTTCCAATGTTTCCTTAGTAATTTACCAGTATGCAATACTGGTCCATTTAACCTGACACCATGCAGCCAGTCAGACATAATTCCTACCCCACAACCTTGAATATCAAGGAAGGAATGCCATTACTAGCATGTTTTATGTCTTTCGCATGACCCAGGCATAAAATGAATGTATAATTATTGTATATAGCTGAAAACATTGTGACAGAAGGAGAAATTGCTCATTATGAGCAATTTCTCCTTTTGCCACAATGTTTTCAAAATTATTGCTGTCTGCTTCATATGCGTCGAATGCTTCTGTATGCGGGAGATAGCTGACTGAACCTTTTCTCTGATACAGAGAACTTTTGAGAAATCAGCAGCAGTCTCGGCATTGTGGTAAAATCTATTGTTTGATGTTTTACATCGCTTTCAACAAATTTTCAGTTATATCATATCACGCAGTTTCTTTGGTAATTTATTTACCGCTACTTTTGGTCCATTTATCCTGACTTCAGTCAGCCAGTCAAGTCTTAATGCTTACTCCGCAACCTTAGCGCTAAGAAAGGCAACATTGTGGTTAAAGGAAAAACTTATTTCTTAACAATCAACAATCACAATCACAATTATATGCTGCTGAGACATCCAATTTGTCTGTATCCGGCTTAGCCAGCCAAAGGAGTAACAAATACGGTGAAGACAAAGAATAGAACTGTTAATTGTACTTAAAGAGACCACCCAAGGGAGATGCTAAAAGTCTCTTAAGACAGGTGGTCTCTTATTGAAGATACAATTGTGCAAATGTAACTATGTTTTTTTAATTCTTTGTCTCATGCAAACTAATTTGTATTGATATTCGGAAAAAATAACAAGAGCACCGCAGAGCGAACACCAAAGCTCATCCGCTTTTTGTCTAAGTCGAAAGAGTAGCATTACTGAATAGATATTAAAGCCAGAGTTATGTGACTTGACATAGACATGCGTATTGTTACTAGGAACATGCGTACCAAGTTTCATTTGAAAATGTTGAAAGTTTGTTAAGTTATGAGGTAAAGTTTAAGTTTAGTGACG
Source organism: Serripes groenlandicus (assembly GCA_031761405.1). Lineage (NCBI taxonomy): Eukaryota > Metazoa > Mollusca > Bivalvia > Cardiida > Cardiidae > Serripes > Serripes groenlandicus. Next base: position 55,882,135 of record JASEVX010000005.1, on the reverse strand, counting down.
ACGAGACCAAGGGTATCTCTGAATAGCCCAACTTTTTTTCTTCGATAATCAGACGAGCTAAAAAATAAACAAGTTTTCAAAGCTTTAACTCTTTCCCGCATATAGACGCTTTCTGACGCCTCTGCAGCAGACGGCTTTTTGAAAACAGTGACAAAAGAAGAAATTGCTCAAAACGAGCAATTTCTCCTTTTGCCACAATCTTTTCCACTTTTAGTCATAGTTGATCCATTCAATTATAAAGATTTTCCATTTGTTGACAAAATATGTTCAAAGTCGTCTGCTGCAGAATTGTCATATGAGGGAAAGGGTTAAATTTCAATATTAGTTGTATACTTATAAGCAAAAAGTATATGGGTACATAAACAAGTATGGTGAATACAGTGAATAGACTTCACTGATGTACAATGCGATCCAATATTTTATTAGAGGGGGAATGTAATCAGTATGTGCCAGCTGTTGCGTCCCAGTTGCTAGTCTATATGGAGAGAATTTGAGGGCTTGGCGTGAAACAGTTGTTACTAAAAACCTATTTTGAAAACCCTGGTTTAGGGGCAATTTTGACCCTTTCGTAAACAATGCAAATTTAGGTGCCATTGCTCAAAACGAGCAATGGCACCTAAATTTCCATTGTTTACCAAGAAAAATTATTTAACGCTTATAAAGACTTTATGGCGAAGTGATTAACCTCGGTAAAAAAATTACCAATTTTAGTTACAACCGTTTCACGCCAAGCCCTTGAGATACAGAAGGGTGTATATCTGATATTTTTTTCCAAAGAACGCTGAATTTACTACTTAATCAAGTCCCTAAGGTACCATGCAACTGATGTTCCACATTATAATGGGCTATATGTATGTAACAATGAAATATAGGTAAACTTAACCCTTCCCCACATATGACAGTCATAAGGTAACAATATAGAAATCATCTAAAAAATATACTTTCATTTTTTAGATGATTTCTATATTGTTTTCAACTATATTCAATAAGTATATATACTTATTGAATATAGTTGAAAACACAGTGGCAAAAGGAGAAATTGTTAATTATTCTTTTTCCACAATGATTTCAAAAGTCGTCGGCTGCAGACGGCATCAGAAAGCGTCTATATGTTGAAAAGGGTTAAGCATAAGCTCCATAGAAAACATGGGGGCGGCTTCTACTGTTGGTTTGATTAATTGGGGTTTAACACTATTTTCAACAGTATTCTAGTTATAGCTTAGATTTCACCAACCATGATCCCTGCATGGCTGATCATAATTGGCTACGATGTGTGACTTAACCTATTCCCACATATAATTGAAGTAGCGGAAAAATTAGGAAACATCTAGGCAATAATATGAAAAAGGATAGTATTTATTGTTGAAGAAAAGTTAAAAACATTGTGGCATATAAGGAGAAATTGTTCAATTGAGCAATTTCCTTTTTTGCAAGACTGTTTTCAAAGTTTCTCTGCTGCGGAAGCGTCAGAATGTGTCTGTATGAGGGAAACACTTCACCATTACCTTCCCAAACTGGATTAAATCTGGGTCACCTAGTTCCCACATGTACAGACAATTTTACCTTCTGCAGCAGACGACTTCAAAAAGAAGCATGGCAAATGGAGAAATTGCTCAAGATAAGCAATTCCTCCATTTGCTACAATGTTTTCATCTCTTGCCTATAATGAAATATTCATTTATATATATTGATTACTTCCAGTATGATTTGACACAGTAGATGTTGAGATATATGGGCATCTTCAAACAAAAGTGAACAAGGGCACCGCAAAGCGGATGCATACCCTCGGTATTCAAAGTCCAATTTTGACCTTGACCTTTAACCTAAATAGATAGTTTTCTAGACCTTGCCATATACTAACTGTATACCAAGTTTGGTTAAGATCGGTAGAAAGATGTTCAGTGTAGAGTGGTCACAAGGTTGTTACGGACTGACGCACAAACAAACGGACAGTCTCGTTACTATATCCCAATCGCAAACTTCGATAACCGAGGGGATAACAAAGCTGTGATGGCCATCAGGCAGAAGAGTGGACTAACAGATAGCAGATTGATTGGAGTTTAATGTCATCTTCATCAATTTTTCAGTCATATCATGGCGTCCACTTCACCTACTCATGTGTTTCCTGGCTTTCTCACACCAGTACTCCATACAACATACTTTCTAAGCAACTGGCTGCTTTACCACATAGACTATTAACCCATTGGTGAAAGATGAATGACGCTAATATCAGTGACTTTTGTCAAAACGTCGGAAAGAATGATGGCCTAGCTGGGATTCAAACTCACATCCCCTGGATTAAAAGACTGCGACGCTACTGACTGAGCTGCTGGGGCCTGGCAACAGATAAGAGATATGAGCCATGACACCTTGACATAACTGAGGCTTAATTTACATTATGGAATGAAAACCTTTCCCACATACAACAAAACTGCAGCAGTTGACTTTGAAAACATTTGGACAAACATAGGACGAACTCTCTATAAATAAAAGAACAAATGTTGAAAACATTGTGGCAAAAGGCTCATCGTGAGCTTTAATTCATCTTTTGCCAAAATATTTTCAATAATTGTCTGCTACAAAGGCATCAGAAAGTGTCTGTATGTGGGAAAGGGTAAATATACTGGATAACAGAGGACAACCTGATATTGAAAAGCTTTCAAAACAAGCAAGTGTCACACATCCCAAAGCAGAGAATATTTCCTCTCACTTGATTGGTTGTTTTGACTTTCTGTCAATTACTCTTTCACCAAGAAATAGAATGCTCCCAGGAACATCGTCTATCAAGACAAGAGAATTCCTCGGTTCAGAACAAATGATCCTCAATTCTTCTTTACCTCATTAAATCATTTAACCGTTTCCCTCATACGACAATTCTGCAGCAGATGACTTTGAACATATTTTGACAAAAATTAGAAAATCTCTATAAGTGAATGGATATATAACCTATGACTAAAAGTGGAAAACATTGTTGCAAAAGGAGAAATTGCTTGTTTTAAGCAATTTCTCCTTTTGTCACTATGTTTTCAAAAAGCCGTCTGCTGCAGGGGCGTCAGAAAGCATCTATATGAGGGAAAGGGTTAAGAGGTGTCTGCTTCGAAAATGTTGTTTGTACAATTGTAATTTATTTCGGGCAATTTCCTCTTTTAAACAATGTTTTCAAATATCCATCTGCCTGCAAAAAAAGTCGGATTTCTCTTGTCTGTATCGCGTATCTCTTATAGGTTTAAATTAGCAATGTGGGAGTATCTTAAAATGTCTTGTCTTCCCACAATTTTGTCAACTCCATTTCAAATTTCCGCGCTTTACTTTTTTGTCACCAGGTATTTTAAATGTAGACAAATCCAAAGATTGGATACCAAGAGAATTGTCAAATTGTGCATGAGAACAGATTTGAAACAGACCAAAGGTTTAATCCTTTCCCACATACAACAATTCCGCAGCAGACGACTTTGAAAACATATTGGCAAAAATGTGAAATATCTCCATAAAAGAGAGTTTAATCATTAAATAGAGTTGAAAACATTGTGGCAAAAGGAAGAAATTGCTCATCATGAGCAATTTTTCCTTTTGCCACAGTGTTTTCAAAAGTCATCTACTGCAAATGCGTTGGAATGCGTCTGCTTGTGGGAGAGGGTTAAAAAATCTCTCTACACGCAGTCTGGAATTTCGCTCACCAATGTACCTGTTATTGACAACTGACACAAGATCAACAGCCCTTGTAAAGTTATCTCCCTTCAAGTTTTTACATAATCCTGTAATCCCTTTCCCAGAAATGATATTTAGCTCTTTCCCTCATATAGATGCTTTCTGACCCCTCTGCAGCAGACGGATATTTGAAAACATGAAGACATGAAGACAAAAGAAGAAATTGCTCAGAACGAGCAATTTCTCCTTTTGCGACCATGTGTTCAACTCTATTCAAATACTGTACTTTCAATTTCAAAGATTTTCAATATCTATTTTTAGATTTTTTCAAAGTCGTATGCTGCAGGTTTGCTGTATGTGGGAAAGGGGGGTGTTAAGAGGCGAATGTTTTGAAAATGTCTCGGGGTAACAGCGGTACTGTTACTGCAACTGCCTTGTATTAAGAGTTGTAAAAACATTGTAGGAAAAAAAGAGAACTTGCACAATCATGATGATCCTTTTCTACTTCTCCACAATGCTTTCAAAAGTTGTCTGCTGCTAATTACAGGCAGTAAATGTCGTCTGTATCTGGTAAAAGATTTAACCCTTTCCCTCATACGACAATTCTGAAGCAGACGACCTTGAACATATTTTGTTAAAACATAGAAAATCTCTATAATTGAATGGGTAACCTTTGACTAAAAGTGGAAAACATTGTGACTAAAGGAGAAATTGCTCGTTTTGAGCAATTTCTTCTTTTGTCACTATGTTTTCAAAAAGCCGTCTGCTGCAGAGGCGTCAGAAAGCGGCTATATGAGGGAAAGGGTTAAACAATGTTACAATTCAAACAAGCATTACTGGTATTACTGGTATTACTGGTATGTTCATCTGATAGGACAAAAAAAGTGTTCCTGAAACTGAGCTAGAATGATGGCCATTCCCTATGACGTGACAAGCCTAATTTATGTTCTGAAATCTATTTTGCATTCTTAAACCTGTCCCACATACATTGAAAACATTTGCTTATAAAGTTTATATTCATACTTATACATTAGGGTATCTATAAAAAATTAACGAAATGTGTACACATTTATCTGGCTTAAATTTAATTTTGCTGTTGTTACTTATTTAAATAATAGTATTCATTCATATAATTTCAATGTTTGTCAATCTTATTCGAATCACAAGGTAAATATCCTGGTATTGCTTTAAAGGGAGGTAATTTGAAGAAAACACACAAAAGTCTTCAAAAGGAGAAATATATCAGCATTACCGTCTACAGTTTAAATTATTCTATTGTTTGTGGATTTAAAAATGTTCTTTTTTTCTTATTTCTACATGTACAACGAAATATTGCGGCTTCTCTTTGACGCTTTGCGTCAAACATTCGTCTTGTACTTGTCTAAAATAAAATAATATCACTCGCTTTTTCATATCGAAATGCGCATGCGCGAAAATCGATGTTAAAGGTCACGAAACTACACAACAGAATAGGGTCTATATTTAGCTTAGAAACAGTTCCTACTTTAGATATTCATGGATTAACATTATTAAATGAATTCTACACAAATCAAGACATCTCTTTGAACATGAAAACAACATTTAGTAAGTTAAAATTGCTATTAAAAGGAGAATCCGAAATTGACCTCAATGATGACACATAAGAGTCTGCATTAGGGGGTGTTGGTTCACGTCTTGAAGGGACCACCTTTGTCTTCGTAAATAAGACAAAAAACTTAAATGCGAGTGAAATAAAAAAAACTGCAAACATTAAAAAATCGGAATATTTATTTCATTTTAGATGTGTCATTTATTAGTGTTCGTAAACAACCACAATTGTAATATGTTCAAATCATCTAGATTTGTTTCTTTCTAATAATAAGCCGCCCTCCCATGTGATTTCCGAAAAGCTATTAAAAATAGAAGTCGCGGGCTTCTGCCCGGCGACTAATAAAAGTAAAATTAACCCTTTCCCTCATATAGACACTTTCTGATGCCTCCGCAGCAAACAGCTTTTTTGAAAACAGTGATCAAAACAAGCAATTTCTTCTTTTGCCACAATTTTTTCCACTTTCAGTCATATAGGTTATCTATTCAATTGCAGAGATTTTCCATTTTTTGACAAAATATGTTCAAAGTCGTCTGCTGCAAAATTGTTGTATGAGGGAAAGGGTTAAAGCAATTGCTTTTCTTTTTGGCCTTACTGTTTTCAAATGTTGCTGCTGCAGATGCCTCAGAAAGTTTTTATATGTGGGATAAGGTTTAACCCTATATTGTGTACTTAACCCTTTCTGATGCCTCTTTAGCAGACAACTTTTAAAAACACTATGACGAAAGGAGAACTCCGATATTCATGTTGACCAATTTCTCCTTTTGCCACAATGTTTTTATTTTTATTCAACAATTGTTTCCTTCATTTTTTAGAGTTTCCATATCTTTGACTAAATGTTTTCAATGTGGGCTGCTGCAGATTTATTGTAAGTGGGAAAGGGGGGGGGTTTATAAGAATAATCTCATTGAGCCAATTCTTTTGAATAACCACACCTTTATCCCTGATACAGCCTCTGTTGGAAATCACCAAATTAACATTTAACCCTTTCCCTCATATAGAAGTTTTCTAATACTAAGCAGACGGCTTTATAAAAACTCGGCGCCAAAAGATTGATTGGGGTTTTACGTCGTTTTTAACAATTTCTCAGTCATATCACGGCGAACAGTTCACCTACTCATGTGTTTCCTGGTTTTCTCACACCAGTACTCCACACAACAATCTTCCCAAGCAACTGGCTGCTTTTCCACATAGACTTAGCCCATTGGTGGAAGACGAATGCCGCATGTCGCAATGACTTTTGACAAACGTCGGAAAGAAAGTTGGCCGAGCCGGGATTCAAACTCACAACCCCTGGATTGACAGCCCGCGTCGTTACCGACTGAGCTACGTGGACTCGACTGGCGCCAAAAGAAGAAATTGCTCAAAATGAGCAATTTCTCCTTTTGTCACCATGTTTTCAACTCCATTCAATTATAACATGTACTTTCATTTAAAAGGAGTTTCCAACTTTTTTGTGGGTGTGTTTTCAAAGTCGTCTGCTGCAGATTTGTTGTATGTGGGAAGGGGTTAACCCTTTCCCTCATACGACAATTCTGCAGCAGAAGACTTTGAACGTATTTTGTCAAAAAATAGAAAATCTCCATAATTGAATGGATAACCTATGACAAAAAGTGGAAAACATTGTGGCAAAAGGAGAAATTACACGTTTTGTGCAATTTCTTCTTTTGTCACTATGTTTTCAAACAGCCATCTGCTGCAGAGGCGTCAGAAAGCGTCTATATGAGGGAAAGGGTTAAAGATGGTTTCAGGAGGCTTCGTGACTGCTTGCACAACTTGCTGCCATGCCATACAGGGAAGACCCTTATCTGATTGGGCAAAAGTGCAGGCTGATCTGGATCAACGCTGGCCAACAAAGTCATGTAGCCAACACACACACACACACATATATAACAAGAGGGCCATGATGGCCCTATATCGCTCACCTGATTTAATAGAACTTCAATAGTTTTCAAAGTTTTTACTCTTTTTAGGCCAATACTTTTGGACAAGAAGATTTTTAAAGTTTTAACAATGCACATATAAGGAAAACAAGCTCCGCCCCCTGGTGGCCATGTTTTTCAGCGGATCAAAAATATTTAAACAATCTTGGTAAAGGGTGCCCTAAGGAACATTTGTGCAAAATAATTTTTAAATCGGGCCAGTACTTTTGGACAAGAAGATTTTTAAAGTTTTAACAATGCACATATAAAGAAAACAAGCTCCGCCCCCTGGCCGCCATGTTTTTCAACGGATTGGAAATATTTGTACAATCTTGGTAAAGGGTGCCCCAAGGAACATTTGTGCAAAATAATTTTTAAATCGGGCCAGTTCTTTTGGACAAGAAGATTGTTAAAGTTTTAACAATGCACATATAAGGAAAACTAGCTCCGCCCCCTGGCGGCCATGCTTTTCAACGGATCGGAAATATTTGAACAATCTTGGTAAAGGGTGCCCTAAGGAACATTTGTGCAAAATAATTTTCAAATTGGGCCAGTACTTTTGGACAAGAAGATTTGAATGACAAATGCACAATGCACAATGCACATATAAGGAAAACAAGCTCCGCCCCCCCTGGCGGCCATGTTTTTCAACGGATCAAAAATATTTGAACAATCTTGGTAAAGGGTGCACCAAGGAACATTTGTGCAAAATAATTTTCAAATCGGGCCAGTACTTTTGGACAAGAAGATTTTTAAAGTTTTAACAATGCACATGTAAGGAAAATAAGCTACGCCCCCTGGCGGCCATGTTTTTCAACGGATTGGAAATATTTGAACAATCTTGGTAGAGGGTACCTCAAGGAACATTAATGTTGTGCAAAATAATTTTCAAATCGGGCCAGTACTTTTGGACAAGAAGATTTTTTAAGATTTGGCAATTTTTCCCTTTTCTGATGCCGCAGCAACCAAAGTTCTACTTGGAATTAATTTCTTTGAACAACTTTGAAAGAGGACTACCTAAGGACTATTCCTGTGAAGTTATTATGAAATCTGTTCATTGGTTTAGTAGGAGAAGTCATTTGTAGGAAATTGTTAACAGACGCCGACGACGACAACGACGCAGACGCCGGACGCCGAGTGATCACAAAAGCTCACCTTGCACTTCGTGCTTAGGTGAGCTAAAAATATGTAATATTTGACACATTATAGAATGGCATAAATTGAACCTCTGCAAATCATTTTTGGGGGCAAGACATTTGTTTTACTGTAGGTAGTCGCTTATAATTGCCTGGATATATTTCGGTATGATATGTCAATACCAAAAGTGCACAAATTATTACGCCTTAATCCTTTCCCTCATATAAACGCATTCTGACGCCTCTGCAGCAGACGGCTTTTTGAAAACATAGTGACAAAAGAAGAAATTGCTGAAAACGAGCAATGTCTCCTTTTGACAAAATGTTTTCCACTTTTAGTCATAGGTGAATTATCCATTCAATTATAGAGATTTTCTATTTTTTGACAAAATGTGTTCAAAGTCGTCTGCTGCAGATTTGTTGTATGAGGGAAAGGGTTAATAACAAGCTGACTATTATCCATAAGTCGATGTGCAGAGATCATTATTCAGCCCCCACCCTGTTGTTTCAAATAATCTGGAAAGTATACTACATATTACATTTGGGGGAATCTATAGTTAACAAGGAATACTTACATTTTTCAGTACAAAGATACCGAAGCCCAAGATTCCTGCCATAATACATAGGAATACCAGAGTTAACAGCAAGGTCAAGGCCGACACCAGCGACATTAAATCCTCCACACCCATTTTTATACACCTTTTTTAAAACTGGCTTTATTTTAGCGAAATTATTCTAAACGTATTTAACACTCGAAATATATATAAACTAATATCCATCCTGTCTTTGATACTGTATCATATTCATTCCTTTTTACTTTGCTTCCAACATTTTCTTCCTTACTTTTATCATATTTTGTTTAATTTCAATCATTCCTGTCAGCACTTTGATTCTGATCATGTTTGATTGTCACCTGTACGGATCAGAAGATGATAATCCTGTATTAAACGCCTTTCCCACATATAACAAATCTGCAGCAGACAACTTTGAAAACATCTAAATAAAAATATCAATTATTTCTTTAAGCTAACGAATCATCGATTATTGACCTATTTTTCCTTTTGCAACACTTGTTTTCAAAATTTGTCTGCTGTAAATGCATCATAATTCCTGATAAATAGGTAACGGGGAAATGACTTGAACAGTCTTGGTTAAGTGTCACGAAAGGAACACTAAATTGTGTTCGAATATCTTTTGAAAAATCAGCCACAGTCTAAGAAGATATCATTTTAAGATCTTTCTATCTCTGTGCAATTGCAGTGGAATTGATTGCAAAATTGGCAACTAAAGAAACACTTGCCTCAATTTATTTTTGAGATATCATTTAATTATTCTTCTATCTTTAACTCTGGTGTCTTTCTTGTGCACCATAACTAAATAGTTTGAATAATTTTAAAAGAGGGCCAATAAAATATCATTTCAATCTCGGAGGAAACATTGGAGGAAACACCTTTTCCCCCATACGACAATTCTGCAGCAGACGACTTTGAACGAATTTTGTCAAAACATAGAAAATCTCTATAATTTAATGGATAACCTATGACAAAAAGTGGAAAACATAGTGACAAAAGAAGAAATTGCACAAAACGTGCAATTTCTTCTTTTGTCACTATGTTTTCAAAAAGCTGTCTGCTGCAGAGGCGTCAGAAAGCGTCTATATGAGGGAAAGGGTTAATCATTATTCTATTTTCTGCTCTTGAGGCCATGTTAGGCTGCAGAGCATGCAGAACCATTTTCAACATTTTGGTAGAACTTGATTAAAGGAATTATGTGAATTTATTTTGAAATTTGCCATGTGGTTTAAAAGAGATGGCATTTTTGTTTGTATTGTAGCAAAAGTGGCCATCGTGTGCATGTCAGAAGATCCCAATCCATTGAACAATACTTTAAATCTCTACTGATACCCATTGATTAATGCACTACTAAGATCCCCATTGACTAATGCATTCTTTAAATCCCCCCCCCCCCCCCCCCCCCATATTGTGTAATGCATTCTTTAAATCCCCCCCATTGATTAAAACATTATTTATATCCCCATTGATGAATGCACTACCCACTGATGAATGCACTATTAAGATGCCCATTGATTTATGCACTATTAAGATGCCCATTGATTTATGCACTATTAAGATGCCCATTGATTTATGCACTATTAAGATCCCCAATTGGCTAAACATTTAAGATGCCCATTGATTTATGCACTATTAAAATGCCCATTGATTTATGCACTATTAAGGACCCCCCAAAAAAAAGAAGAAGAGAGAAGATAAATACACTATTCAGATCCCCCTTGATTTTATGCACTATTCAGATCCTAACATTGATTTACACATAAATCATATTTCGAATCCCAATTGATTTACACATCATTCAGATCCCCATTGTTTTATAACGTTTTTTTAGATCCTATGCTCAAAGTAACCAATCCACTGGTTAACAATTACAACACAATACTTCCTAAATGTTTACGAAATACCCTGGTGTTTCTTCCAGGCACATTTTTCTCACCGATTTATCTGTCAATGTAAGACATTCACATGACATCAATCACGCAGTAAATCACAACACACATGAATTCCTCATCACAAAACTCATCACGTTTTTGTAATAATCCAACTTGTAGATTTACAATGCTATATTTCTGTGAGATGACATAATTACACTGGTTTCTTTTGAAAAAGAAAGAAAACAAAAAAACTATTTTTCTAACACTTAAAAAATGTCTTTAGCTCATCTAAATTTAAGATCTCTTTTCTTGTTGAAAAAGTTGAAAATTCTATAATATAGGGTACCAATAATGTCTATCCATTCACATATAATTAGACATAATAGAAATATGCAATAATAGCCTTATCTGTCTCTGTGCTTGTTTGATAATGTGACAATTGAAACAGAGAAGATGATTTGACGCCCTAGAAAGCAGAAGAATAAAGAAGACAATGTACTAAAAACAAAACACTTTCTCCTGTTCCAACAATCTTTTCAACAACTCAAAGAATGTATTTCCAATTGTCTAGATAATTGAAATATTTTAATCAGATGTCTCTAATAATATCAAATCCTGTTAAACTTTTAATAAAACATTGCATTTGCTTAATCCAAAGACTTGGCACTATGTGAAACGCTTCAGCTAAAATCAATCTGAATGTAATAGCAATCAGTTAACTGTAATGCCTCATTATATTTCCCTGAAGAACCTGGGGTCTCACGATAGAGGGGAATAAACCATTCTTTTTCCTACAATATCTCTCCTATTACTTTAACAAACCATATATAGTTATGAGATGACTCTTTGCATCAAGTACCCACAACATATTGTTTACAGGTTAAATAAGGATTTTAGAGCTTTAAATACGCCATACACCTTGAAGTATGTTGTTCTTTATCTATCCATTATCGCTTGTATTTTTCTAATTATTTCCTAAAAATAGTTCCTAAAATATTCTCAAAGCAATAGATTATGTTATTTTCGTACCCGATTTCCACATGGGATACTTATCCTTTATCGTAGTGCTAAATAATTTTTCAAAATTTCACTGACGATACTTTCCCTGATACAGTCTCATGACTACCGACACCATAGCAGCAAAAAAATAATTTAGACGCATCTGCTGCAGATAACTTTTCAAAACATTGTGACAAAAGGATAAATTGCTCATGATGAGCAATTTCTCCTTTTGCCACAATGTTTTCTACTCTATTCAATAAATTAATTAAACTTTCATTTAAAGATATTTTCCATATTTTGCCTTGATATTTTCAAAGGCGTCTGCTGCAGCGGCTTTAAATTTCCTCTGTAAAAGAGAGAGCATTAACCATTTACGATTAATTTCAACAACCTGTGCATCAAAAATCTTACAAAATCTTTGTAATTTAAAAGCTTTCAAACGTAACAAGCTATGTTTTCCAATTTCCTACGGTTAAACAATTAATTACTTCTGTAACTGCAAGTATTAATTTTTTTTCATTAATTTGTTTTGTTGATATCTGGGGAAATTAAATAGCAACAATTTACAAGTAGAGGTTAAGCTATTCCTATTAAAAAGAAAAATTGTTTGCCCTTTTTATTTCAAAACAGTTTTTAAGCTCACTACCTGACATGCCAAAACCTGAATTATATTTTTGCCCTCTGTTTCAGTCTGGCATCCAATGTCTAACAAGAGCTATAGGGATAATATTCAGAAAGAAGCTTCTCTGAAACAGGGGGATGCATATGCTGTGCCATGATAAATAGGATATTGGGGTTTTACACAACTTTTAACAGTGTTTTAAATATATCACAGCATTTCCTGGGTAAATAAACAATATTACTGTACCAGGATAATATATATTGGTATGTACAACTCTAAGCACCAAAGATGAAAGCTATTACAACTATTTGTAAAGTATTTAGTTAGAGGGGGGGAAAAAGAATGTTTGAATAGTGTTGTTCACCAATTTAATCCTTTCCCTCAAACGACAATTCTGCAGCAGACGACTTTGAACATATTTTGTCAAAAAATAGAAAATCTCTATAATTGAATGGATAACCTATGACAAAAAGTGGAAGACATTGTGGCAAAAGGAGAAATTGCTTGTTTTGAGCAATTTCTTCTTTTGTCACTTTGTTTTCAAAAAGCCATCTGCTGCAGAGGCGTCAGAAAGCGTCTATATGAGGGAAAGGGTTAATTAAACAGTATTTCTGAGAAAAAACACAGTACTTAATATTGATATTGTTTATTCCAACACCATTACTTCAGTAAGTACAACATCAGTTCACACAATTTTGATGGCTATAAAGAGGGAAGCCATTACTACTATTTCTAAAGTCTTTGGAACGCCTTGATCGTTTGATGTTCTACGCCGATTTCAACAATTTTTTCAGTTATATCACGGGCATTTCCTGGGTTTGTTACCAGTACTACGTAATGCTGACCCCGCAACCTTGAGAGCATCAAGGAGCCTGGAGCCATTACTACAATTTTTAAAGTCTTCTTTGGAATGAAACGGGAATGATGAGATAATTTGCTAAAACCAGTGAAATAGCTATGGTAATTGATAGATTATAAAGATTGACAGGGAGGCTCTTATCCCTTTCCAACATCTGTAACATGTGAAAACTATCTATAAAACAGAGGTCCAGACAAGGAGGGGTATTCAGCTCTTTTCCCCACAATTTCTCTCTTATCATTAAAGCAAACCCTATGTTGTGAGTACTCAAAAGAATAGTCTCATTGAGACGATTCTTTTGAGTACTCACAACATAGGGTTAGAGGGTCAAATAAGGATTTTTAAAACATGCAAAGCGCCCTTTATGTAGGAGCTCTGACAAAAGATTAATTATTAAGTAGAATTTTTTAAAAAAATGGTGCAAAAGGAGAAGTCATATCCCCTGACTCAAAGACAATGTTTGCAATAGACATTAGCAACCAATTCTGTAAACGCAAGGGTTACAAAGGTGGTAAATTCATCATCAGACTTATCAACACGCAGACGTTTTTTCCATTTTAACTGCTTTCCCTATTAAATCCCCATTAGATTGTATTATTACATCACCTATAACCTCAAAGTCTTAATTATATCCTTTTACAAGAGAAAATAGTTCCACCAGAAACACTCGAAATTGAGCATCGAAAATCAAAATGGTTCTAATATACAAATTCATTTCTACTTCACAACCAAATTCTCTCAACAAGTAAGATCCACACAATTTTATATATTTTTTTTTCAAAAACAAAACTAATTTTACAATTTCATGAATACGTTTCCATTTATCATAAAGCGGCAGTTTCTCAGCAGACGACATTAACAGTACATATCTAGCAGCAGTGGAAATGGAGTTGATTCTATCAAAGCAAACAGGTAAGCTACAGGTAGATACATGTTATACCATTTCCCACAGACAACAAATGTGAAGCATACGACTTTGAAAATATCTAGACAAAAGCGTAGGTAAATTTCTCTAATTGTAAGTATGATAATTGAATACAGTAGAAAACAGTGTTTCAAGAGGAACAGATGCGTCAAAATAGGTAAGCATGTGGGAAAGAATTAATATGATAATGTGCTTAGTGAAAATCAACTTAGGTAAGGAAATTAAACAAGAGGGCCAAGATGGCCCTAAATCGATCACTTGAGTGATAGTTAAATTAGTAGCAAATATTCAACTGCAAATATCTCGGAAAATTTGATCAGGAGAGCAAATAAAACTGCAAGGAGTGGTCACTGTTAAAGAAATAGCTTATCAGTAAAGGCCATTTGTATCTTGAAATCTAACAACAACTTAAAAAAGAATGGTATTATAAACATTTGTCATTTCCTGATGTTGCCTTGCTGTCCTGTTTTTTAACGAAATCAATATGGTTTGGACAGTTTTTGTAGAGGATCACTCAAGGAACATTTCTACCAAATTAAATCAGACAAGCAAATTTTGGAGGAAAAGGATTTTTAAATTTGGGTATTTTTTTCACTTTCTGATGCCGCAGCAACCAAAGTTCTACACAGAATGTAAGTCTTCGAACAATTTTGAAAGAGGACCAACAAAGGAACCTTCCTGTGAAGTTAAGTTGAAATTGTTCCAGTGGAATGGTAGGAGTTGTCATTTGTAGCTAAAAGTTAAATTTACCCCTTTTGTGATTGTGTAACCAATCAATATGGCTTGATCAATTAAGTACTAAGGATCACTGAAGTAAGATTCGTATTAAATTTTCTTCAAATCAAATTTTGTCATTCTGAATGCCATGTTTTTCGACCAATCAGTATGGCTTGAACAATTTTCACATTTTTACCAAATTATATTGGAATCTGACAAGCAGATTCGGACATTTTGCCGCCTTTCTGATGCCGCCGCAACCAAAGTTCTCAATGGAATTTAAATCTTTGAACAATTTTGAAAGAGGACCACCAAAGAAACATTCCTGTGATGTTTTGTGGAAATTGTTCCTGCAGTTTAGGAGGCAATGATGTTTTAAGATTAAAGTTAACGACGGACGACGGACAGAGATTGATCAGAATAGATCACCTTGAGCCTTCGGGTGCTGTTGATGCAGACCAATCTGCGTTTACATACAGCTACATGTATAACCCTTTCCAACTTGTAGATGCATGTTAACGCTTCCAATCTTTGCCTGTATGTTTTGAAAGTTGTCTGCTACAGGTTTGTTGTATGTGGGAAAGGGTAAAGAGGAGCTGAGCTGGATAACCTATGACAAAAAGGGGAACACATTGTGGCAAAAGGATAAATTGCTTTGTTTTGAGCAATTTCTTCTTTTGTCACTTTGTTTTCAAAAAGCTGTATGTGGGAAAAGGTAGAGAGGAGCTGAGCTGAGCCCAAGGAAAACCAAACTTAAATAGTCCATTCAATGCCAATGTAGATCCAGATGCACATACAGGCAGATAGAATGTCTCTGGGACAGATATTCCTGGAAAACCTACCATTTCAGCATTTTAATTCCAGATGAACTTATACATATTAACAGTCTTATATGGATTGGCACTCTTCATCAAATTTGACAATCATTGTTACTTTGGATAATGGTCAGATCCCCTGAATGAGACTCTGATCTTTATCAATTAACACTTGCAACAAATACAGTCAAACTTGCCCAATGCAGCAACCCAGAGGAGAGCAAAAATGTAGCTGCTAAAAATAGGTGGCTGTTTTATTTATGTAAAAGAAAGAAATGATTTGTCATGCTTACCACAATAACTTTTGTTTTACCAACAAACATGCCTTGAAGTAATGTAATAGCCCTTTCCCTCATACGACAATTCTGCAGCAGACGACTTTGAACGTATTTTGTAAAAAAATGGAAAATCTCTTGTGTCAAAAAGGAGAAATTGCTCGTCTGCTGCAGAGGCGTCATAAAGATTTACAAAGTTTTCAATATAACCATATAAGGCAAAATAGACCCACCCTCTGGCGGCCATGTTTTTTGACTAATTAACATGACTTGAAGGAATCCGTTAAAAGGTCACCCAATTAAGGCACATTTCTACAAAATTATTTGTAAAATTGGCCAGACACTTTTGGAGAAGATTTTAAAAGATTTCACTATAGCCATATTAGGAAAAACATCCCCACCCTCTGGCGGCCATGTTTTTTTACTAATTAACATGGCTTGAAGGAATCTGATAAAGGGTCACCCAAGGAACATTTCTACATAGTTGTTTGGAAAAATTGGCCAGACAATTTTGGAGAAGAGAATTAAAAGATTTCATTTAAGCCATACAAAGCAAAACACCCACCCTCTGGCGGCCATGTTTTTCAACCAATCAAAATGACTTGAAGGAATCTTATAGAAGGTCACCCGAGGACCATTTCTACAAAATAATTTGGAAATCGTTGTGATGGTTTGGTTTCGTAGTACTGTATAAAGTTTCAACGCAATGCATCTAGTAGTTATTGAGATATTGTCTTCTTAATGTGATTTGCACATCAAAACTTTAACCACACTTTCTTAGTAAAATAAGGGCCATTATTTTCATTATATGCAGGACAGATTTATCTAACTATGATTGCTGTAACATAAGTGTGAAGGTTGGGACGGGTTGTATAAAGTTTCAATGCAATGCATCGTGTAGTATCTAATCATTGGTGTTATATATTTACTTGCATGCATAACTGGTTGAGTACCATAGATCTCATATTCACCAAATGGTTGAGCTAAAAATGCTCATGAGAAATGTCTTTGGTTGCCACAACAATTTCAAAAGTCCTCTGCTTCCGGTGTGTTAGAAATACTTCTACATGACATTGTGGAAAAGAGAAGAGAAGTCCAACGTTATATTTCCACATCACAATATTTTCACTCACACCAAGTCAGGTCTTTCACCTTTGTTAACCCTTTCCAGCATACAACACGTCTGAAGCAGATGGCTTTGAAAACACCTTGGCAAAAAAGTGAAAAATGTCCATTAATGAGACTTGAAAAACATTGTAGCAAAATTGAACATGATAAGCAATTTCACCTTTTGCCTCAATGTTTTCAAAAGTTATTTGCAACAGAGGCGTCAGAACGTGGCTGTACGTGGGAACGAGTTGCAAACAAACATTCTTCATACCTTCTCCAAACATCTCTCACATTCCAAATAATAATAGTAAACAATGACTGGAATAAATATGTCCCAGTACCTCATTAGCTCCTTACCAAGAGCTCTAGATAAAGGGGCATTTTGCATGGTCTAAACCCCTTATTTGACCTCCAAAACCTATGCTGTGGGTACTCAAAAGAAGCGTCTTGGTGAGACAATTCTTTGAGTACCAACAACTTAGGAGGACTAAGATAGATATCATTGAAGCAAGCATTGACTGTTCCTGATCTAGTCTTCTGCATAACCGTTGTCGTACACGCAAGTGTCATCATCCAGGCTTTTTAGAGTCCGGAAA
The DNA here is from genome assembly GCA_031761405.1 of Serripes groenlandicus. Taxonomy (NCBI): domain Eukaryota; kingdom Metazoa; phylum Mollusca; class Bivalvia; order Cardiida; family Cardiidae; genus Serripes; species Serripes groenlandicus. The sequence goes on along the minus strand of JASEVX010000005.1, from coordinate 55,864,474 downwards.
CCCTTTTGTTTTAACCTTTTCCCACATATAATAAATCTGCAGCAGACAACAAATAAAATATCTACACAAAATTATTGAAATGTGCTATAAATTAAAGTTTTGTTATCAAAGAGCGTTAAAAGAAAAATGTGGCAAATTGAGAAATTTCTTATTTCTGCCACGTTTCCAAAAATTGACTGCTGTAAACGCATCAAAATGAGTGTATAAGTTGGAAAGGGTTAACTCTTTACCTTACATAGACGCTTTCTGACGCCTCTGCAGCAGACGCCTTTTTGAAAACATAGTGACAAAAGAAGAAATTGCTCACAACGAGCAATTTCTCCTTTCGCCACAATGTTTTCCACTTTTAGTCATAGGTTATCCATTCAATTATGGAGATTTTCTATTTTTTGACAAAATATGTCCCAAGTCGTCTGCTGCAGATGTGTTGTATGAGGGAAAGGGTTAATTAATACATGGTAAAACAAAGTACACGAAAAAGGGTCTAACTCCACCTGCAACAACACATGTTATTTCATAAATAATCTTTATCATGACTATGCACTCTTTGGAATCCCGTTAGCAAGGTATGAAAGAACAAATACCCCACCCCCACACCTTTTCCCCAATCTTTGTCTGTCTGTACTACACTTTGACTATAGGTCATAAGATCTCAGGGAAATTGAAGATGGTTTTTTCAAGGACTTCTGTAATGAATGCAACAACAGCTTCTGAACAGATCATTACCCTGATCAAGGTTTAATTTTTTCGTAAAAGACCTCGTCAGTTTTTTACTCCAAAAATGCATGATTGTGAAAAGGAAATGAGCTGTCTTAAAGAATCATCATTCCAAGTATTCATGTTATTTACCTTAATTGACATACTACTTTGCAGGATAATGTGCGACTTGGTATCATAACTGAATCAATGCAATTGCTAAACCAAATTCATTTGCTTAATTGAGATCCTAGCCAAAAAGTGAATTGTTAAAGAAGGCTTTGGACCACCTTAGCAGTTACTAAAAAGAAATGTTTTCAACCATATCTGAACTTTCACAAAAGCAAGAGACCCAAGAGGGCAAAGTATCACTCCACTGCCATTAGGCAAAAGTTAAACCACTTCTAATTAATAGCCATAGGCAAAACAGCCTTACGCCCTGGCGGCCTATCAAGATTTGCTTGAAGGAATCTCGTAGAGAGTCACCAAAAGAACAGTTCTACATAATTATCAGCAAAGATACTTTCGGAGGAGAAGATTTTTAAAGTTTCACTATAGCCATATATTAAAGGCAAAATATTCAAGCCCAAGCTCAGTCATCTTCTACAGATTTGTATTATGTGGGAAAGGGTTGTAACCTTTTCCCTCATACAACAATTCTGCAGCAGATGACTTTGAACATATTTTGTGAAAAAATAGAATATCTCCATAATTGAATGGATAACCTATGACAAAAAGTGGAAAACATTGTGGCGAAAGGAGAAATTGCACGTTTTGTGCAATTTCTTCTTTTGTCACTATGTTTTCAAAAAGCTGTCTGCTGCAGAGGCGTCAGAAAGCATCTATATGAGGGAAAGGGTTAACTGTTAATCATTGGGGAAAGAAGATTTTCTTTTAACCCTTTCCCACATACAGACAGTTTTTGACACCTCAGCAGCAGACGACTTCAAAAACATTGTGACAAACGGAAAAATTGCTTAAAGGAAGCAATTTCTCCTCTTTATCCACAATATTCTATACATCATTAAATATGTCAACATAACTTGAACCAGAAGTTAATGAAGTCGTCTGCTTTGTTTGTTTGTTTGTTTGGAGTTTAACGCCGCTTTCAACAGCTTTGGTCATATCACGGCGGTCAGTGCACCTACCCATGTTTTCCTGGCTTTCCCACACCAGTACTTACACAACATTCTTTTGAAGCCACTGACTACTTTCTCACATAGATCAGAGGTGAGAGGCAATGGAAAACATCGCCCAAAAGAATGTCGCCGCAACCGGGTATCGAACCCGTGACCTCCAGATCACGAGTCAGATACGCTACCAATTGAGCTACCCGGCCGGGTGAAGTCGTCTGCAGCAGATTTGTCATATTAGGATAAACGGGTTAAGCAATTTCTCCTATTTTTTCAATGACAGGCTGCTGCAGATGTGTAAAAATGTTGCCAGCATCAGGGAAAGGGTTTTAACCACAAGATAAACTCGAAAGATTGTTGATTTATGATTCTATTGAAAAAGATTATGACTAAAAAATTCACTTCTCCAGTTTTACCTTTGAAGTTGGTTCTACTATGTTTTGATACGATAGTTAACCACAAGTTAATTAGCAACCAAGCACAAAGAAAATGGATTACGCTAACAATAATGATGAATTTAACAGCAGCAACAGACAACAGATTCAATGGAAAACGGTGTAACTCGAAGGCTAGGTGTGGTACAGTTAGTACAGTTTTACATTCTTGTCGCAATGACTATTACCAAGTACAGGTAAAATATAAGCCTAACAATCATGATAATTGAACTCAAGTCCTAGCTATGCTTCAACAGTTTAAGTTCATAGTCCTGAGTGCATTTTGGTGCATAAATCTTTCCTTTGTGTAAATTGTTTTTCAGTGTATTTGATTTAAAACATTATAGTTACATTTTTCATGTTCAGATGATTTCAATTACAAAGATATTAAAATAGCCCATACAAATTTTACCAGATTTAATATCTTCCAACTTTTTTCCACATATGGACACTTTCTGACGCATCTGCAGCAACCGACCTTTTGCAAACATTGTAATAAAAGAAGAAATTAGTCAAAACAAGCAATTTCTCCTTCTGCCACAATGTTTTCAACATTTTTTCACTTTCAATTATAGAGATTTTCTATATTTTTATCCAAATGTTTCCAAAGTCTTCTGCTTCAGAGTTGTTGTATACGGAAAAGGGTTTACTCTTTCCCACCTGCAGAAGCATTTTAATGCATGTGCAGCAGACAACTTAATGAGCACATTCTTCTTCAATGCAATGGCCACAATGATTTAACTCGATTCAATAATTATACATCCATTTTCATTCTGGAATCTTCGCTATATATATTGCAACATGTTTTCAAAGTCGATCGACGGCTGGGTTGTAAGTGGGAAAAGGTAATGGTCCTAATACGTGAAACATCTGTGGAAGATTTCAATATTGTTACATCTGAAATCTAAACTTTGAGTTGAAAGCATTGTTGAAAAAGTAGAAACTAAGCAATATCTCCTCTTTATAATGCTTTTAAATGTTGTCTACTGTGCAAGACATCAGAGGTGTGAGGTCATGGATTAGCCTCCGGTATCTGTTAATTTAAATAGCTAGTATTTGGCGAAGTTTTTTATATGTCTTAAATTTAAGAAAAATGACTTGGGAAAAGGGAAAATTGCTCAAAAGAAGTAATTTCTTTTCCCTACAATATTTTCAAATTTCCCAGATTTCAGAATTTATTCTTCAGACATTCCCAAAGAAGATGACTTTTGAATGATCTAATATTAGGTAAATGAACTTGAATAATTAACTGTTTCCAACATACAACAAATTCATCAGCAGCAGTAAAAAAATCTACGCAAAAACAATAGAAAATAACTACTATTGAAAGAGCAATTATGTAATAGAGTTGAAAACATTGTGGCAAATGGAGAAATTACTCATTATGAGCAATTTTTCCATTTGGGGCCAATGTTTTCAAAAGTTGTCTGCTGGAGCGAGGCGTCAGAAAGTGTGCACAAGTCTACATGTGCATGGGAAAGGGTTAACTTGATAAAAAAATATAGATCAAAATTTATCTTTCTCTATTTTGCACTGGTTACAAGGTTGTGCATTCTATCCTGCAATGCAGTGTATATAAACCCATCTATCAATTAAGGTAAATTACATGATAACTTGGAATGATGATTCTTAAAGACAGTTCATTTTCTGTTATTCATTATTCTTGTCAATAGCGCATTTTACACGTAGCGAAAACTACTTTCCCCTTGGGTTAGCCAAATAGTGAGCCTTTTTCATCTGTGCAAACTGACCTGAGTCTGAACTTTTTTACAATTCTTTAACACTTTCCCACTTGTAGACACATTTTGAATTATTCGCAGCAGACGACATTTGAAAACATTGGTGACAAAAGGCGTAATAGCTCATGATGAGCAATTTCTATTTAGCCAAGATATTTCGTTAACTATTTTCATCTATTAGTTTGCTTGTTTGCCAATTGTATTAGGCCACTTTACTTTAAAACATTTCTTCAATTATATCATGATGTTTCCAGGTAAGTTATCAGTTCTGCTGGTTTGTTTATCCTGGACCAACGAGTCAGTCTTAATGCTAATACTACACTGTCCTAGCTAGCTCATGAGCAACAAGGAAAGAAAAGCCATGTATTACTACATTTTTTTAAGTCTCTTGTTAAGCCACAACACCACTTACCTTTCCTTCAAATAGACGCTGCAGCAGACGGCTTTATGAAAACATAGTGACAAAAGAAGAAATTGCTCAAAACGAGCAATTTCTACTTTAGCCACAATGTTTTCCACTTTTAGTCATAGGTTATCCATTCAATTATAGAGATTTTCTATGTTTTGACTAAATATGTTCAAAGTCGTCTGCTGCTGAATTGTCGTATGAGGGAAAGGGTTAACTTACATTTTTGAGCTTACATTCACATCAAACACGTTGGCCCTTTTCTGACTTTCTCATACCAGTACTCCACACAACACCACTTAGAGTTTCTAAGCAACTGGCTGCTTTTCCACCGTAGACTGTTAGCCCAATGGTGGAAGGCAATGACGCTTGTCAAAGTGACTTTTGTCAAACATCAGAAAGAATGTTGGCCGAGCTGTGGTTCCAACTCACAATCCTTTGATTGCCAGCCTGCTTTTATATATATTATTAGCTACCAATTATTTATCTTGTAACATCACATCATATATAACAAAGTGAAAAGATTGAGGATCACCTACCCCTTTCCCTCATACGTCAATTCTGCTGCAGACGACTTTGAACATATTTTGTCAAAAAATAGAATTGAATGGATAACCAACCTATGACTAAAAGTGGAAAACATTGTGGCAAAAGAAGAAATTGCTCATTTTGAGCAATTTCTTTTTTTGTCACTATGTTTTCAAAAAGCTGTCTGCTGCAGAGGCATCAGAAAGCGTCTATATGAGGGAAAAGGTTTGACTTTCCTTTGTGGCAACAGGTGAATTTGCTCATGACGATTTTTTTGATAACTTTACCTAGAAGCTTTCAAAGTCGTCTGTTGCAGATTTGTTGTATGCGGGAAAGGGTTAAACATACAGACATGACTTACATATGATCTTTAGAGCTGATCTACCTATATTTGTGGCAATTGGTTTGAAAATCGGCACAATGCTAACAGAAACAACAACAACGAAAACAAAAGCACCGCGTACGGCACAGACGCTCGACTGATAGGGAGAAAAAAAAAATAAAAAAATGAGCTAAACAAAAAACCTTAACCGGACGACCACGCCACCGCCGCCGCCGCCGCAGACGACGACGCCAGGGTCATGACAATGGCTCTCGGTTTTTTCAAAAGTCGAGCTAATAAAAAACCTTAACCGGATGACAACACCTTCAGTGTAGATTTTCTAAGTCCAAAAGGGGGGATAATTTGGTCAATATTAAGTTCAGGGTTATGGAACTTGTTGTATCAAGTTATGTTAAGACATTGAATAAGTTTAGGAAGTTTCAAAGCTATAGGTTTAATTGTGTTTCAGTTATCACCATTTTTCTCCCTTCAAAGTAGATTTTCTAAATAAAAATGGGGGAGATAATTTTGTCAATACTATTTACAGAGTTATGAAACTTGTTATATAAGGTCAACTTAAGACACTCAGCAAGTTTGTGAAGTTTCAAGCAAAAAAAAAGAAAAGTTTTTAAGATATGAAAAATCATGAGTAAAAAATTAAAAAATTGTCAAAAACCTGAGCTAAACAAGAGGGCCATGATGGCCCTGGATCGCTCACCTTAATTATACAATGTACTGCAATGCAAAACACATCAAGACAATTATTCTGAATGCAACCTCCACAGTGTTAACAATACTTTCCTTCATTTGGCCTAGTGATCTATATTTTTTACCTGATTATAATGACCCATATTCCAACATGGACTAGATATCATCAAGACAACATTCTGACTAAGTTTCAACTTGCTCAAAGTAAAAATGCGGCCTCCGGAGTTTGAACAATATTTTCCTTTATTGACCTAGTTTCTGATCCAATATGACCCATATTTGAACTTGACCTAGATATAATTCAGACAAACATTCTGACCAAATTTCAAGCTGCTGAAGCAAACAATGCGGCATCCAAAGTGTTCACAAGATTTTCCTTCAATTTGATCTAGTGACCTAGTTTTTGATCCAGCATGACCCATATTCAAACTTGGCCTACATATCATCAAGAAAAACATTCTGATAAAGTTTTATCATGCTGAAATTAAAAATGCAGTATCCAGAGTGTTAACATGATTACCCTTCAATTTGGTCTAGTGACCTAGTTTTTAACCCGGCATGACCCATATCCGAACTTGGCCTAGATATCATTTATACAAACATTCTGACCAAATTTCAAATTGCTGAAGCAAAAAATGCAGCTTTTACAGAGTTAACAAGATTTTCCCTCAATTTGGCCTAGTGACCTAGTTTCTGATCCAATATGACCCATATTTGAACTTGAACTAGATATCTTTAAGACAAACATTCTGACAAAATTTCAAGCTGCTGAAGCAAAAAATGCGGCATCCAAAGTGTAAAAAAGATTTTCTTTCAATTTGGGCTAGTGACCTAGTTTTTGACCCGACATGACCCATATTCGGCCTAGATATCATTCAGCTCAATATTCTGAACAAATTTCAAGCCGCTGAAGCAAAACATGCGGCTTCAACAGAGTTAACAAGATTTTCCCTCAATTTGGCCTGGTGACCTAGTTTCTGACCCAATATTACCCATATTTGAACTTGACCTAGATATATTTAAGACAAACATTCTGACCAAATTTCAAGCTGCTGCAGCAAAAAATGCGGCATCAAAAGTGTTAACAAGATTTTCTTTCAATTTGACCTAGTAACCTAGTTTTTGACCCGGCATAACCCATATTCAAACTTGACCTAGATATTTTTAAGACAAACATTTTGACAAAATTTCAAACTGCTGAAGCAAAAATTGCGGCCTCTGGAGTGTTAACAAGATTTTCCTTCAATTTGACCTAGTGACCTACTTTTTGACCCAACGTGACCCATGTTCGAACTTGACCTACATATCATCAAGACAAACATTCTGATAAAGTTTCAATATGCTCAAGTTGAAAATGTGGCCTCCAGAGTGTTAACAAGATTTTCCTTCAATTCGACCTAGTGACCTAGTTTTGACCTCATATCGCCCAGTTTCGAACTTGTCCAAGATTTTATGGAGTTGAACGTTCTGATAAACTTTCATGAAGATTGGATGCAAAATGTAGCCCGTAGAGTGTTAACAAGCTCAAATGTTGACGATGGACGACGCACGACGGACGGACGCCGGACAAAATGTGATCACAATAGCTCACCTTGCACTTCGTGCATAGGTGAGCTAACAAAAAACCTTAACCTTACGTTTTGAAGTTTTAAGTGAAACAAATAAAGATTTTCAGCTATATACTTTTATTATTTAACATATTATGATTATGTTTATGAAGTTTAGTGACTTTAACAGTAGTAGTTTGTTAGAAAACAGAAAAAAAGCTGAGCTGAACAAAAAACCTTAACCGGACGACCACGCCGCCGCCGCCGCCGCCGACCACGCCAGGGTCATGACAATAGCTCTCGTTTTTTTCAAAAGTCGAGCTAAAAATTACATAGTCAGTTTTGAATAGCCCGTTGACTTTTTATTCCTTACTGCAAACCAATTAACCTACATCCGTTAAACCGCCAAATATATAGTTCCATCAGTGATGCAGAGCTAGCTAGCTAGACACGATTATTAATAATCATGTCTGTGCTACTTTGGTACCGGATTGATACTAAGATTTGAAATTTATTGAGATAATACCTAAATACAGTTAAATTATGTAAATATTATCTTTCTTCATGTTTGGGCAGATAATAAATATCATTGCGCATTCTATATCTCTCAACACTCTGGAAATTCCAAAAGGTTCTATGAATAGCTCGCGAGAATGGTTATAGATTGTTCTTAAATCTCAATATTATAAGACTGGTTTACAAAGGTTAAAAGGACTAGATGTCATGCAGTGTACAAGTTAGACACATCTGTACGTTCTAGCGTCAATTAGCAATCAATGCTGAAAGTGTAGCCGAATTGAGTTGGAGATCAACATTATCGTATACATATGTCTATATATACTGTATAGTGAAAATCGCAAGGCCTACACCGAGATACTGCTTGTTACTTTGCAGGATTTTCTACACGATCGCCACTACTGTGCCATTGGTGCTTTGATTAAAAGCAGTGGTCTGCGTTCAGATGTCCATGATCAAATATTTACAACAGAGTAGATCTGAAAAACTTATTGAGCCATCTTTAGTTGTCAAGTTACACTCTTTCTCAATGCTGGTGCATTTTGATGTGTTTGCATTAGACAACTTTTGAAAACATTGTGACAATAGGAGGAATTGGCCATAATGTTTTCATCTCCTGCTCCAAATTTGTTGCAAGTCAGCTTGGGTATTTAAAAATAACCCACACAATTCCATCCCCAAAATATTGGCTGCTTTTCTCATGAGCAAATCCTTTTTTCACCAAGAATGGGGTAATAGTTTGGTTAGCCAGTATTCCCATTATTCTAGGTAAGGTTTTGTAATTCTCATTTTCACAGTTTGATGTTTTCAGGCATGTTTATGACCACGGCTGTTCCAGTGCTGGTTTTTCTGGCACTGAGGAAAGCAGGCGTAAACACCAAAAACAAAAACATGCACATTAATCCTTTCCCACTTCGAACAAGTCGGCAGCAGACGGATTTGAAAAACAATACACATCCAGACAAGGTATGTAAAATGATTCTCTTTTAAATGAAAGTATTATTACTTAACCCTTTCCCTCATACGACAATTCTGCAGCAGACGACTTTGAACATATTTTGTCAAAAAAATAGAAAATCTCTATAATTGAATGGGTAACCTTTGACTAAAAGTGGAAAACATTGTGGCAAAAGGAGAAATTGCTCGTTTTGAGCAATTTTCTCTTTTGTCAGTATGTTTTCAAAAAGTCGTCTGCTGCAGAGGCATCAGAAAGCGTCTATATGAGGGAAAGGGTTCAAATAGAGTAGAAAACATATTGACATATAGAAATTGCACATTGTGACACATTTCTCAATTAGCTTCATTGTTTTAAAAAGCTATCTGCAGAATGATGCGTCAAATCACGTCTGCAAGTGGGAAAAGGTTAATCATTCCACCAGATGAAGATGACTTCTGACATCTTGTGCAGCAGAAGACTTTTGAAAACATAGTGGGAAAAAGTAGAAAATCACATGATTATGTAATAAGCATTTCTCATTTTTTACTGAATATTTCAACAATATTTATGATCTTCATGACTTTTCAGACAAGACGAATCTCCCACCTGCAGACGCGATAGCAGCAGACAACTTTTAAAAACATTGTGGCCAAAGGTGTAATAATTATTGCTCATAATTATAATGAGCAATTTCACCTTTGGCCACAACGTTTTCAACTTTATTTAACCCTTTCCCACATAGACAATTCTGCAGCAGACGACTTTGAACGTATTTTGTCAAAACATAGAAAATCTCTATAATTAAATGGATAACCTATGACAAAAAGTGGAAAACATTGTGACAAAAGGAGAAATTGCACGTTCTGTGCAATTTCTTCTTTTGTCACTATGTTTTCAAAAGACGTCTGCTGCAAATGCGTCGGAATGCGTCTGCAAGTGGGAAAGGGTTAACAATTAAGCTTTTATGGACATTTTTCAGGTTTTTGTCACAATGTTTTCAAAGTCGTCTGCTGCTGATTTTTTGTATGTGGTAAAGGGTTAACAAGAAATATGACAATAAGTAATCCTTCACTTCATTTATTATAACACTTACAGATGTAACCTAATGGGATATTTCGAGTGCACTGGTTTGAAAACCTTGGTGATAAAAGTTAGAAGTTTTGTTTTAACCCTAATTACCTGATTACATATCCCATTTGCAGCATCTACAGCAGACAACTTTTAACAATACTGCGGCAAAAGAAGAAATTGCTCATAATTTACTGTTTAACACAATGTATACAAACAAAAATTCATTCAATAAATATATTTTCATTCATTTCCATATTTGCCGAGATATGTTTTCAATCTAAGCCGACCACTGCAGATTTCTGAAATGTGGGCAAGGGTTCAAACAAAGCTGAAATCATTTCAGGAAAAGGAGAAATTGATCAATACAAACAATATCTCTTTTTCCAACAATGCTTAATTAATTTAACCCCTTTCCAACATACAACAAATCTACAACAGACAAATTTAAAGACATCTATGCCAAAAAAGTGGACAACTTTTATTAAAGAAAGTTTAATTATTGAAAGGAGTTAAAAACATTGTGACAAAAGGTGAAATTGCTCATTATGAGCAATATCTGCTTTTGCTGCAGTTTTTTTCAAAAGTCGTCTGCTGCAGAGGAATCAGAAATCATCATTCTGTATGTGGGAAAGGGAGGGTTAAAGTTGTTTACTGCAAAGACATCTGAATTTGGGTGTGTGAGTAGAATTGTAAGGTGCACATAAACATTAATATTGTTATCCTTGTATAATATTTCCATTTATCTGTTGTTATTAATTAAACCTTTACCACAAACAGAGGCATTCTCTGGATGCTTCTACAGCAGACGACTTCGAAAAACGTATCAACAGATGATGCATCCAACCATGACTGCACATAACCCTTTCCCTCATACAACAAATCTGCAGCAGACCACTTTGATTACATCAAGGCAAACATTTGAAAACTGCCTGTAAGACAAAGTATATTCATTGACTAGGGTTGAAAGCATTGTGGCAAGAGGGGAAATTGCTCATCATGAGCAATTTCTTCTTTTGCCAAAATGTTTTCAAAAGCAGTTTACTGCAGAGGCGTCAGAAAGTGTCTGTATGTGGGAGGAGGTTAATTTTAACCTACATGTTGTCTGCAGCATACTTGTTATATATGGGAAAGGGTTATACAGTATGATATCAAAATTGTACATAAGATATCATATTATTAGTCGCCGGGCAGAAGCCCGCGACTTCTATTTTTAATAGGTTTTCGGAAATCACATGGGAGGGGGGATTATTATTAGAAAGAAACACATTTAGATGTCTTGAACATATTACAATTGTGTTTGTTTAAAAACACTAAGTATATATATATAATGACACATCTAAAATGAAATAAATATTCCGATGTTTTAGGTATTTTCAGTTTCTTTATTTTGACTCGCATTTATGTTTTTTTGTTTTATTTACGAAGACAAAACAGTCCCTATTTGCTAGAATGAAATACTGTATTTTACACTATATACTACAATGTCATGTAATCAAAAGGCTATAACTACAAACCCCGCGACTTCTATTTTTAATAGGTTTTCGGAAATCACATGGGAGGGGGGATTATTATTAGAAAGAAACACATTTAGATGTCTTGAACATATCACAATTGTGTTTGTTTAAAAACACTAAGTAATGACACATCTAAAATGAAATAAATATTCCGATGTTTTAGGTATTTTCAGTTTCTTTATTTTGACTCGCATTTATGTTTTTTTGTTTTATTTACGAAGACAAAACAGTCCCTATTTGCTAGAATGAAATACTGTATTTTACACTATATACTACAATGTCATGTAATCAAAAGGCTATAACTACAAACCTTTACGTTGCACAGTCTAATGTTGTTTACATACGCGCACCTGCTGATGAAAATGACGTCGAATATTCTCCTTCTAATGGCAATTTTAACTTACTGAACGTTATTTTCATGTTCAAAGAGATGTCTTGATTTGTGAAGAAGGCATTTTATAATGTTTATCCATGTATATCTAAAATATGAACTGTTTCTAAGCTAAAACTGTTGATCGCGTGACTCGCGAATACCAACTGCGTAGATCAATCTTCTTTGCAGAGAGCCGCTCTTTACACTCACTTACAAATAGTAAATCATATGCGATTTAAAATGTTTATTTGGTTCGAAACAAATGAAGAAAATAACAAACCGAGATAAAACTGGTTTTAATAGAAAAATTACTTGGAACGAACACTCTCTGCCTATAAAGAGAGTTTCAAGAACGACACCTCTGTGAATAAGAAAGAATCGGGTCTTTCGTACAAAATTATTTCGTCCTTGACAATTTTAAATGTGTCATTTAATTCCCTAAAGGCATATTGCTTCCTATCTGCATAGTATTATGCATCATTAACACAAGGGCGCTCATCATAATATAATTTTAAAACATGAGTAGTTTGTTATTTTCATTATAAAAAAAGAAGGAAAGAATTAAAATAAATTAACATGTTGTAGGGCTCAGTTTATGTTCGAAATTAAGTTTAAATTATACAACAATTTCAATGAGATTTAACTGTTTAGTTGATATTATATTTCGAAGGTGGTCTAATTTATAAATATTGAACTACATTTCAACATTTGTTAAAGTATGATATAATTAGGATGCCAAGCTAATATCATCTTGAGAAAAAGAGAAAACTCACGTCTTCAGCGATTTAACCCTTATCTCATTGTTTTAAAGTAGATTGCTGCAAAGGTGTCCATTGTTGACTTTAATAGAGGAAAGGTAAAATGACGTGCTATTGCATGCAAATCTTAAATTGTCTGTTTTGTGGTTTTATTGAAAAATAATAAAATTCAAATATTCTCACACAAACATCTTGAAAAGTGTATGTGGAATTCACAAATCTTATAATTATTCCTTAATGAAAGCACTGTATACATACTAAGACTAATGATTGGCAAGATTACTCATTTCTATTACTGTTTATGATCAATAATTAGTTGGTTGTGTGTATGGTCAACCTACTTTGGAATGGAGATTGGTCATAAACAATGAAAGGCTTCAATTATCATTCACTTCGTTGACAAAACAATGCAAGTTATGAAACGTTTTCACTTGACCCCACCCCTGATGTTCACAATATGCCCCTCAGTTGATAACTGTTTATTCAACTACTATAATGTTAGTGTTATGCATAACTGCAGTATGGATTTCCGGTGACATTGATGCGTTGCATCAACTTTCTCTTGTACAGTATGATATCAAAATTGTACATAAGGTATCATATTATATCTATTGATTTCATCATTCAACAAGCTACAGATAAGTAATGACCCACGCATGTGTCAGGCAGCAAGGTTATAATTCATATCAGAATATTCACAAGTTTTCACAGCAAGAGTCTTCAACAAAAACACATTGGGGCACATACCAACAACCAGTTTCTTCAACCCTTTTCCCTCATACGACAGTTCTGCAGCACTCTGACGACTTTGAACGTATTTTGTCAAAACATAGAAAATCTCCATAATTGGATGGATAACCTATGACAAAAAGTGGAAAACATTGTGGCAAAAGGAGAAATTGCACGTTTTGTGCAATTTCTTCTCTTGTCACTATGTTTTCAAAAAGCTATCTGCTGCAGAGGCGTCAGAAAGCGTCTATATGAGGGAAAGGGTTAACCACGGTGACCCAACGGGGATTGGGAGACATGATACAGACAGAATGAGGATAGGGGAGTTACCACCTTTGCCACATTGTTTTCAACAATAATTATTGAATTAAATATAATTATACTTTCATTTACAGAGATTTCCCATGGCTTGTTTAGATGTTTCTGATTGATTGATTGATTGGGGTTTAAGCCTTTCCCTTATATAGACGCTTTCTGACGCCTCTGCAGCAGACGGCTTTTTGAAAACATAGTGACAAAAGAAGAAATTGCTCAAAACGAGCAATTTCTCCTTTTGACACAATGTTTTCCACTTTTAGTCATAGGTTATCCATTCAATTATCGAGATATTCTATTTTTTCACAAAATATGTTCAAAGTCGTCTGCTGCAGAATTGTCATATGAGGGAAAGGGTTAACACCGTTTTCCAAAAAAATTCAGTCATATAACGGCGGCCAATTCACCTACTCATATGTTTCTTGGCTTTCTCACACCAGTACTTCATACAACTGGCTGCTTTTCGACATAGACTGATAGCCCATTGGTGGAAGACGAATGACGCTTTTGAGAGTTTTTGGCTGCATATTTGTTGTATGTGGGAAAGGGTCCACATAAGAGTATAATGTATGGGTACAATCATTCTGTCAGAAAGGTTCATTAAACTGGCACTTCCAATTACTGCTATTGTCTAGTCACTACATGTTTTCACAGTTCATTACATTGTCAATTAATGTTTGTTTACGGCAGGAACTGAACAATTATTTACTGTTACCATGAAGACACATAATTAATGCATTATTTGCAGCAGACACATTTTAAAATACATTGAGTCAAAAGGAGATATTGCTCATCATGAGCAATATTTCTCTATTTGTCACAATGTTTTCGATGCTATTTTAAACTTGTATACTGCTGCAGTTTTGTTGTTAGTGAAAATGTCTGAAAGTTACTGGCACATAAAACCCCCAGAATGGTTAATAGTTTTGGTAACCCTTTCCCAAATACAACAAATCTGAAGCAGACGACATTGAGCTCATCTTGACAAAAGTATGAAAATTCTCAGAAAATGAAAATATAACGTGTACATACAGTTGAAACATTTGTTGCATTTAAGCAGAAATTGCTCGTCATGAGCAATTTTTCATTTTGTCACAATGTTTTCAAATATCGTTTGCTGCAAAGGTGTAAAAAAGAGTCAGAGAAGTCCCTCTGTGTAACCTAACTAATGCTGGCAAAGTGTGAGAAAAACAGAAATTCCTTATATATCTTTAACCCTTTCCCTCATACGACAATTCTGCAGCAGACAACTTATTTTGTCAAAACATAGAAAATCTCCATAGTTGAATGGATAACCTGATGATGATTTATGACGTTGTTTACCCTCGCACTCGACAATAATGCCATTTGGGGAGCAAATGGATAACCTATGACAAAAAGTGGAAAACATTGTGGCATAAGGAGAAAATGTACGTTTTGTGCAATTTCTTCTTTTGTCACTATGTTTTCAAAAAGCAGTCTGCTGCAGAGGCATCAGAAAGCGTCTATATGAGGGAAAGAATTAAACTTGTATACTGCGGCAGTTTTGTTGTTAATAACTCTTTCCCACATTACAACAAATCTGAAGCAGACGACTTTGAGCTCATCTTGACAAAAGTATGGACATTTTCAGGAAATGAAAATATAACGCCTTAACCCATTCCCTCATATATACGCTTTCTGACGCCTCTGCAGCAGATGGCTTTTTGAAAACATAGTGACAAAAGAAGAAATTGCACAAAACGTGCAATTTCTCCTTTTGCCATAATGTTTTCCACTTTTGGTCATAGGTTATCCATTCAACTATGGAGATTTTCTATGTTTTGACAAAATAGGTTCAAAGTCGTCTGCTGCAGAATTGCCGTATGAGGGAAAGGGTTAACGCTTTCCCTCATATAGATGCTTTCTGACGCCTCTGCTGTTAGGTTTTATATCACCAAGCTGCCTGTATGGCAGGGTGGCATTTAGAGATCACTTCTTCCTTAACCCTTTACCTCATATAGACAATTTCTGATGCCTCTGCAGCAGACTGCTTTTTGAAAACAAAGCGACACAATGTTTTCCCCTTTTAGTCATAGGTTATCCATTCAATTATGCAGATTTTCTATGTTTTGACAAAATATATTCAAAGTCGTCTGCTGCAGAATTGTCGCATGAGGGAATGGGTTAAGCATAGATAAATTCATTGTCTTTCATTGATGCAAGTTCAATCAATTAGGTAAGTAACACTTATTTTGAGTATACAATTAAACCTAAATATTCGACTTTACTGGACATGAATATAGACACCAACATCGAAGCCCAGGTGGTATGACATATGCTCTCCTAAACATTAACAAGAGAATGAACTTAATCTAATAATCTGTGAACAAGACTAACAGCAGTTGTATTTTACCCCCATACCATTTACAAATGTTGGTATTTTGATGTGTTCAGAGCAGAATATTTGTGAAAACATCGTGACAATAGGAGAGAAATTGCTTAAAATAAGCAATTTCTTCTTATGCCACTATGTTTTCAATTCTATTCAATAATTATACTTTCATTTATAAAGATGTTCATAGTTTTACCTTACTGTTTTCAAAGTTGTCTGCTGCAGACTTGTTGAAGGAGGGAAAGGGTAAGGAATTCCTGAGAAAATCCCCAATCACTCAACGCTCGCTAGGAATATGTTTTCCGACATGGAGAGGAAATCTTGTGAAAACATCATTACCCTCCATAAATAATGATCTTTTTTAAAAGTATGAACTACTTCAATGGGGCGGCTCACTTAGAATGTAACTCAATATTTTGGCTGAGTGGTTATTCTTTTCCCAAGAAACGTTTTGACCCAATAGGAGCAGACGACTTTTGAAAACATTATGGCCAAACAGGAAATTGCTCATAATGAGCAATTTCTCCTTTGCCCACAATGTTTTCAACTTTATTTAACAATCAAGCTATCGTTTATGGAGACTTTTCAGAGTTTTGTCGCTATGTTTTCAAAGTCATCTGCTGCAGATTTGTTGTATGTGGGAAAAAGGGTTAACCTGATAGCCTTGTGGCAGACAATATTTGAAAATGGAGAAGATTATAGTACTCAAAATGAGCAATTCATCCTTTGGTCATAATGTTTTCAACGAGATTATATATACTTCCAATTTTCCAGATGTTTAACTTTTTGTATGTAGATATATATATGCAAAAGCTTTCAAAGCAAATGACTTAACTCAAAATTCCTTCATTAGATGCATTACAAGCAATTTCTTCTTTTGCCACTAAAGTTTTTATCTTGTTTTCAGTATTTATACTTTTAATTATAGAGAATTCCAATGTTTTTGTCTAGATGTTTACAAACTTGTCTGCTACAGATTTATTTTAATTTGGAAGTTTCTATTTGGGCCATGTCAACTGGAAACCACCCTCCTAAACTTGGGTTCGCACTCGCATATCTCTTATATATGACTCGACTCAATAACCCCTACCCTCATACAAACATTCAAAGCCTCTGAAGCAAACAGCTTTTGTAAAACATAATGAGCAGTTTTCCTTTTTGTCGCAATGTTTTCAAATCTATTTCAAAATTATACTTTTATTTAAAGACAAGAGGGCCATGATGGCCCTGGATCGCTCACCTGATGTTTTTTTTTTTTCACTTCAGCTATATAAGCCCCACCCCTTGGCGGCCAGTTTTCGACCGATCAACATGGCTTGAAGGAATCTGATAGAGGGTCACCCTAGGAATATTTCTACAAAATTATTTGAAAAACGGCTTGACACTTTCGGAGGAGAAGATTTTTTAAGTTTTCACTATAGCCATATAAGGCAAAATAGCCCTGCCCCCCTGTCGGCCATGTTTTTCGACCAATCAACATGGCTTGAAGGAATCTGATAGAGGGTCACCCAAGGAACACTTCTACAAAATTATTTGAAATTCGGCCCAACACTTTTAGAGAAGAAGATTTTTTAAGTTTCCACTTTAGCCATATAAGGCAAAAAAGCCCCGCTCCCTGGCGGCCATGGTTTTTGACCAATCAACATGACTTGAAGAAATCTGATAGAGAGTCACCCAAGGAACATTTATACAAAATTATTTGAAAATCAGCCAACCAGTTTAGGAGAAGAAAATGTTTTAAGTTTTTTTCGTTTGGTTGCCATGGAAACCATAATTCTGCATGGATCCCAAAAATTTGAAGGAATTCTGGTGAGGACATTGATAGGATGCTTTCAGTGAAGTTTCATCACAATTGACCCACTGGTTACAGAGAAAATATTGACGGACGACGCACACCGCACGCCGGACAAAAGGAGATCACAAAAAAATCACCTTCACTTCGTGCTCAGGTGAGCTAAAAAGAACCAATTTTGGCTAGTTGTTTTCAAATTCGTCTGCTGCAGATTTGTTGCATGTGGGAAAGTGTTATATATAGGAAAACGTTAACTACAATAGCAGATGGAGATCATTAAACTCACCAAGCGAAAAGAACCGTAACAGGTCCAACCTACTGCATGCAGATTAATATATCAAAATCTTTAAATATCTCATGTTTTCAAGTGCGCCAAAATCTTTATTTCTCAACTCAGCATGCGACAAGACCACTTTTGAAAACATTGTTGAAAAAAGGTGGAAAGAGGTGATTAAGTTGGTATTGAAAGGTGATATGGGGTTTCAATGCTTTTATCAAAATCATTCATTCATTCCCTTTTCTTTCCCACCGGCAGACGCATTCTGATGGTCTGCAGACGACTTTTAAAAACATTATGACGAGCGGGGAAATTACTCATACATGTAATTAGCAAATTTTCCTTTCGCCACAATGTTTCAACTCTTTTCAATAAGTATGCTTTCATTTATTTAGATTTTCCATATGTTTGCCTTGATGTTTCCAAATTCATCTGCTGCGGAATTGTGATTCAGGCAAGGCTTGAAGGGAGCTGTCTCATTTTAACACTTTGAAACAATTATGGAAATAATTTCAATATTTACTTCATCTTTCAAGTCCAAGCAATAGATTCTTTGTTCTATTTGGATAGTATTAATTGTGTGGACAATTCATTTCAGAGAGGTTAACCCGTTCTAAAATATAGACACTTTCTGCTGACTCTGCAGCAGACGACATTGTGACGAATCAAATTGAGCAATTTCTCCATAGGCCCGAATATTTTCAACTCTATTCAATTACAAAAATTTCAATTATAATATTTTCGTCTTGATTCACGTTTGTTGTACATGGTTAACCCTTTCCCTCATATAGACGCTTTCTGACGCCTCTGCAGCAGACCACTTTTTGAAAACATAGAGACAAAAGAAGAAATTGCACAAAACGTGAAATTTCTCCTTTTGCCACGATGTTTTCCACTTTTTTGTCATAGGTTATCCATTCAACTATGGAAGTTCAAAGTCGTCTGCTGCAGAATTGCCGTATGAGGGAAAGGGTAAAACTTGTAACCAAGTAGAAGATTTTGCAATGGACTATTTTCCGGTGCCGGTGGCTGTGGGAAAGTAACCTATCCAGTACCTAGAACAAACTCCAACAATGCTTACATGCACCATTGGATACAGGTGCTTTAACCCTTTTCCTCATACGACATTTCTGCAGCAGACGACTTTGAACATATTTTGTCAAAACATAGAAAATCTCCATAATTGAATGGATAACCTATGACAAAAAGTGGAAAACATGTGGCAAAAGGAGAAATTGCACGTTTTGTGCAATTTCTTCTTTTGTCACTATGTTTTCAAAAAGCCGTCTGCTGCAGAGGCATCAGAAAGCGTATATATGTGGGAAAGGGTTAATACTTTCCCTTAGAAACAGACAACATTTGAAACGGAATCCTGCGATCTGGACACCTTTGTAAATATTGTGGAAAAATGGATATATTGCTCATTTTCCTTAAAATGTTACCAGAGTTTCAACTCTATGCGAGCTTTCATTTGAAGAGATTCTCCATATTTTTGCCTGTCTTTATTTTAAAGTTGATTAATGCCGATTTATTGTATAAGGGAAAAGGGTTTAATAACCTTGGGTGCTCCGTTAACCCTTTCCCTCATATAGACGCTTTCCTACGCCTCTGCAGCAGACAGCTTTTTGAAAACATAGTGACAAAAGAAGAAATTGCTCAAAACGAGCAATTTCTCCTTTTGCTACAATGTTTTCCACTTTTAGTCATAGGTTATCCAATCAATTATAGAGATTTTCAATTTTTCGACAAATTATGTTCAAAGTCGTCTGCTGCAGAATTGTCGTATGAGGGAAAAGGTTAATGCAGGGTAGGTAATTAACATTCCAAAACCTTTGGTGCTTCAAATGCACCCAGAGTCTATAGTCTTATAAATCCTCGCAGCAGACATTTAATCTCTTTACAGCATATACAAGCCTCTCATTGCTTATCAGGGAAACCTTAACCCCTATCCTGCAACATGCCAATCTTAATGGATCGTACCAGCGATACGTATTTTATAGGTTGATGATGCTATGAAATTGTATTAATAAAAAGTTATAACATCTCAAAAATTGAAATAAAACATTCAGTGTTGAAAGCATTGTGGTAAACTATAAAATCGCTTGTTCAGCAATTTAATCGCTTTCCCATATTTCATTTTTCAAAATCTATCTTCTACAGGTGTCTGTATCAGTAAAAGTGTCAAAGAACCTTTGAAAACAGTGTAGATCAAATTGAGCCTAGATTTCATTGCAGTCAAATCTAGATCTACAATGTCAAGTCAAATTCTGCATTATTCTTTAAATTGAATTAACCCTTTCCCTCATATAGACGCTTTCTAACACCTATGCAGCAGATGGCTTTTTGAAAACATAGTGACAAAAGAAGAAATTGCACAAAACGTGCAATTTCTCCTTTTGCCACAATGTTTTCCACTTTTTGTCATAGGTTATCCATTCAATTATGGAGATTTTCTATCTTTTGACAAAATGCGTTCAAAGTCGTCTGCTGCAGAATTGTTGTATGAGGGAAAGAATTAAGACAAGTCAATAATATAAACATTTCTCTTTAAGCCACAATGTTGTCAACTATTTTCATTAACTGTACATGTACCTTTAAATATAGAGATTTCCCATGATTTTGCCAATATGTTTTCAAAATCGTCTGCTGCTGATTTGTTGTATGTGGGAAATGCTTAACCCTTTTCCAAAGTAGATGCTCTCTGACGCATCTGCAGCAGATAACTTTCGAAAACAAGTTTTCAACTATTTTTTAATGAAGATTCTTCCATTTGTAGAGATTTTTCCTATTTGTGTAGATACTTTCAAGGTCGTCTGCTGCCTGTCAGATGATTTCTGACGCTTCTGCAGCAGACGTTTTTTGTTTAAAAAACATGGCAAAAGAAGAAATTGCCCAAAACATGCAATTTCTACTTTTGTAACTATGTTTCAACTTTGTTTAATTATTGTACATTTATTAAAGGGAGTTTTTCAATTTGTTTCAGGTATGTTTTCAAAGTCGTCTGCTGCAGATTCGTTGTTATGTGAGAAAGGGTTAAAAGTACAGTTTTTACTGAGAACAACTATCTGTATGATGTATTTAGAACTCTGTGATATATTGATTATTAATAATTAATTAACAAGTGGAGGGATAATGAACTGTAAACTTAATTAGTTCCATGATTTTAAGATCAAACGATGAGTGGTTTTAAAGCACCTGAAATTTAATGGCCTATTATAGCATCTTTGTTCAATGGGAAGAATAAAGCATGCCTTACAAACTACACCCAGTGCTGGTTAATCCTCCATTTATCTCTCTTCTTAATTGGTAACACTTTCCT
The DNA here is from genome assembly GCA_031761405.1 of Serripes groenlandicus. Lineage (NCBI taxonomy): Eukaryota > Metazoa > Mollusca > Bivalvia > Cardiida > Cardiidae > Serripes > Serripes groenlandicus. The sequence goes on along the minus strand of JASEVX010000005.1, from coordinate 55,843,007 downwards.
TCGTATAGACGCTTACTGACGCCTCTGCAGCAGACGACTTTTGAAAACATGGTGGCCAATGGTGAAATTGCTCATGATGAGCAATTCCTCTTTTGGCCACAATGTTTTCAACTTTATTTACCAATTAAGCTATCTTTAATGGAGATTTTTCAGGTTTTTGTAACTATGTTTTCAAAGTCGTTTGCTGCGGATTTGTTGTATGCGGGAAAGGGTAAATTAATACAGAGGAAATTTGATGATGACTCTGCAAATAACTTTTTAACCCTTTCCCTCATACCACAATTCTGCAGCAGACGACTTTGAACGTATTTTGTCAAAAAATGGAAAATCTCCATAATTAAATGGATAACGTATGCCTAAAAGTGGAAGACATTGTGGCAAAAGGAGAAATTGCACGTTTTGTGCAATTTCTTCTTTTGTCACTATGTTTTCAAAAAGCCGTCTGCTGCAGAGGGGTCCGAAAGCGTTTATATGAGGGAAAGGGTTTAAAAGAGTGATAGAGAAGTTCATCAAAAAAGACTGATTGCATTTTCCTTCTTTTTTCAAAATGGCCAATTAAATTGTGCTATCAGGGAAACAATGAACTGTTTCCCTTCATAAAACAAATCTGCAGCAGCCGACTTTAAAAATTGTTTAGTCATCAATAGGGAAACTCTCTATAAATGAAAGAACAATTATTGAATAAAGTTGAAAACATTGCGGCAAATGGAGGAATTGCTCATTATGAGCAATTTCTTCTTTTGCCACAATGTTTTTAAAAGTTGTATGCAGCAGAGGCCCTCATCTATAGGCAGTTTTCATTTGTTTGCCTAGATGTATTCAACGTTGTCTTGAGTGATTTTTGAGAACCATTTTTGTATGAAATTGCCTGTATAATATACATGACAAAACGGATTAATCATGATTTATAAAAACTCTCTAAAAACCACAAGTATCCATCGTTTGCATCATCTGTTGATTATTATGTTGCCTTGGTTACTACAGAAAACAGAAGCTCTCCCTTTTTTTCCTTACATTTATAACAAGTTTCTTAATCCCAGAACCAGCAAGCCAACTGAGATTGTTTTACAAACAATGTAAATAAAGTCCAGATGTTACAATTTCTTTCCCGCGTACACTATTCTTAAACCCCTCTGCTTTGAGCAACATCCGAGGAAAAAACATATTTGTGCCATCTAGAAATTCTGACTCATACAGTCAAACCTGTGCTAAAGACCACCTTTGTTTAGCAATTCCTTGTCTATAGCAACAACACTTTTAAATTTCCCAATTACTAATTTACTGAATAAATAACCCTGTATTTAAAGACCACCTGTGAAAAAAGATTGTTCTTTCCCTCATACGACAATTCTGCAGCAGACGACTTTGAACATATTGTGTCAAAAAATAGAAAATCTCTATAATTGAATGGATAACCTATGCCTTAAAGTGGAAAACATTGTGGCAAAAGGAGAAATTGCTCGTTTTGAGCAATTTCTTCTTTTGTCACTATGTTTTCAAAAAGCTGTCTGCTGCAGAGGCATCAGAAAGCGTCTATATGAGGGAAAGGGTTAAAAAACACAGGTTGGATTGTACTTTGAAACAGAATTTAAAACATTGTTGGAAAAGGTTTGTCAAAAAAATTGTAAGTTGATAACAAAGTTTTGAGTAATATTTCCTTTTCCCACATATGTTCGAGTCACCTCGAGCATCTAATAATGTCTGTATCAGGGCATTCAACATTGTGGAGAAAGATGAAACTGTTCATGAAACATAATTATTCCTTTTCCCTTCTAAAATGATAGAAAATCTCTATGAATGAAGATATAATTACAGGAAAGAGTTATGAGCAATTTCTAACTTTTGCCACAATATTTTCAAAAGTCGTCTGCTGTTCCCTTTTTTCAAGAGAGAGCAGATTTTCAATCAGATATGTATTAAGCAGACATCATTTAAAACATGATAGCCCATACACTGTTAACACTTACCCACAAATGCAGATGCATTGTTGATGCATCTGCAGCAGATGACTTTTGGAAACGTTACAACAAAAACGGAAATACTCATAATGAAAGTCAGTTTCATGTAAATTATGTCAATTCGTTTTAAAGCTCTTCTTTCCTAAGTATTTTCCCAGCAGGTAATAATTTATTCTGTTCCTCCTCTAGGATAATAAATAATGAAAAAATGTCAGACCATCTCAAATATGATGCTTACATCAAATTCAGGGGTTCTCTCATTAGTTACTTGTTTAAGTCTTTCCCTCATATAAACCCTTTCTGACGCCTCTGCAGCAGAGGGCTTTTTGAAAACATAGTGACAAAAGAAGAAATTGCTCAAAACGAGCCATTTCTCCTTTTGTCACAATGTTTTCCACTTTTAGTCATAGGTCATCCATTCAATTATAGAGATTTTCTTTTTCTTGACAAGATATGTTCAAAGTCGTCTGCTGCAGAATTATCATATGAAGGAAAGGGTTAAGCTTTCCACAATGCAGCAGACAACTATCAAAGCATGAACAAAAATATATTGAAAACAACTTTTTATGAATGAAAGTAGAATTATTTAATAAAGTTGAAAACATTGTATCAAAAGGAGTAATTGCTTGAACATTTTGACATTGAATGATGTTCCATGACCCAACAATACATCTGACATAGTTTTCAGAAAAATTCCATCTGGGGTTGCTTAGATATAACCAAGGTTAAGTTTTGACGTTAAGTTACCAGATCTGCCAAAATATGACCTTGACCTTGAAAATGTTGACGTTACATGATGTCCCATTCTGACATAGTTTCAGAAAAATTCCAGCAGGGGTTGCTCAGATATAGTGATTTGTAAAAGTGGTTGCCGTCGCGGGAGAGACAAAAATCAGAAAAGATCTACATTAGAAGTAAAGAATGAAGACTCAACAGGCTAAACAAAGTATCATTTAGACATGGAAAAGAAACATTTTTTTTGAAAAAAAGAAAAGTCGAGTTATTTTTCCTTTAATCATTTCCCACTTGCAGATGCATTTTAATGCATATGAAAACATTGTGGCAAAAGGAGAAGTGAATGATTATTGAAACGAGTTGAAACCCCTGTCACAAACGGAATGATTGTTCTTGTGAGCATCATCTCCTTTTGCCACTTTGTTTTAAAAATGTGTCTGCTTGTGGGAAAGGGTTATATTTCAAACTTTGTTGATGCATCTAGAAGCATGCAGACTGATAAATAAAGGGAGATCATTCATAACATGAAATTTGAGTAATCTACTTTAACAGTTAACCCTTTCCCTCATATAGACGCTTTCTGATGCCTCTGCAGATGATGGCTTTTTGAAAACATAGTGACAAAAGAAGAAATTGCTCAAAATATAAAATTAGCAATTTCTCCTTTTGCCACAATGTTTTCCACTTTAAGTGATAGGTTATCCATTCAATTATAGGTAGCCGAGCCCCGATAGCTTTGTTGGTAACGACGCAGGCTGTCAATCAAGGGGTTGTGAGTTCAAATCCCGGCCTGGCCAACTTTCTTTCCGAGGATTGACAAAAGTCAATGCGACATGCGTCATTCGTCTTCCACAATGGGCTAAGTCTATATGGAAAAGCAGCCAGTTGCTTGGGAAGATTGATTTGTGGAAAACTGGTGTGAGAAAACCAGGAAATGCATGAGTAGGTGAACTGGCCGCCGTGACATAACTGAGAAATTGTTAAAAACAGCGTTAAACCCCAATCAATTAATAAATTATAGAGATTTTCTATTTTTTGACAAAATATGTTCAAAGTCGTCTGCTGCAGAATTGTCGTATGAGGGAAAGGATTAACAGTTTCCCACATACAACAATACTGCAGCAGACGACTTTGCAAACATCTCGGCAAAAACACGAAAAAGCTCTATAAATGTTGGTAATTACTGAAAAGAGTTGAAAACATTGTGGCAAAAGAAGAAATTGCTCGTTTTGAGCAATTTCTTCTTTTGTCACAGTGTTTTCAAAAGTCGTCTGCTGCATAGGCATCAAAAATCCACTATATGTGGGTTAAACTGTTGTTCTCTCTGAATCATATGCTAATTGTCTCAAGCCGGCTGTATGCACGACTTGACAGAAAATGAGAAACCTTAATCAAGTACAGTCACTGTTAATCTATGTTTAACCCTCTCCCATTTATAACAAATCTGCAGCAGACTACTTTGAAAAACATCAAGGCAAATATTTGGAAAATCTCTGTAAATAGAAGTATAATTATTATATAGAGTTTATACAGTGTGGCAAAAGGAGAAATTGCTAATTTTGAACAAGTTCTCCTTTTGTCCTAATGCTTTCAAAAGTCGTCTGCTGCAGAGGCATCAGAGAGCTTATACAATTTATGTGGAGAAGGATTAGGTGTTGTCCGATTAGAAAAAATATCTAGTTAGCCTTTCCTACATACAGCAAGTCTGCAGCAGACGACTTTGAAAGAATCTAGGCATCTATGGATAAAGGAATATCTCTATAAATTAAAACATACCTATTGAATAGATTTGTGGCCAAAGATAGAAATTGTTCATGATTTGTTTGAGCCTTTTCTTCTTTTACCTCAATATGTTCAAACATCATCTGCTGCACAGAGGATGTAACTATAATATGTATCGGGGAAAGAATTAACCCTTTCGAATAACAACAATCTGCAGCAGACAACTTTAAAAATGTCTCGGCAAAAATATAAGAAATCTCTATAAAATGATACTATAATAATTGATTAAAGTTGAAATCATAATGGCAAATGGAGAAATTTCTCTTTATGGGCAATTTCTCCATTCATCACAATGTTTTCATAAGTAGTCTGCTGCAGAGGTGTCAGAAAGTGTCTGTATGTGGGAAAGGGTTGAAGATTACTCATTCTATCATGCCATGTGAGAACTGTGTGTACAGTTAGATTGAACAAGGGTAGAGAACAGACCATGCTTATGATGAAGAAGTACGTACCTCCTTTGGTTTACAAATGAAATAAATATGAACATATGATATAAATACAAATATGAATTAAAGTGATTTAAAATAGCATAGAGAAAAGTGTTAAAAGAAACATACAATTGCCTGTAAATAAGATGTAGTCGTAAAAAACAGATCCCATACCCCATGTGTCACTCACAGATGACAGAAAAGACACCCCTTGTCATAGAGGACTTCCAAGAAAGAAGTATCCATTTTGACCCTTAGCATTGATGTGAAGGAAAGTATTTTTGCACACAATGTTTTCAAATGCTATCTGCATATGCTCAAACTAGAATGGAGTGCTCCCCGGAGCACATGTGTCACCTGCCGGGGCCTTATCTGAACATTTTAATTTTTGACAGAAAAGGGGCAATAACTCTGATATAAAAATATTTGGATTATCCCTCTTTTGTGAACCCATCACAAAGATTGATATAAACATTTGTCAGAAGTTTCAATCCAATCCTTTGAGTAGAAAAAAAGTTATTTGAAAATGTGACGAAAAAGTGTGACGACAGACAGACGGATGGACAGACAGACAGACGCCGGACAAAAAAAAAAGTTATCCCTAAGTGCCTATCATGCTATGCAGGTGACACAAAAACCAACTTTTTTCAACAAGTGTTCTTTCATTTATAGAGAAATTGAATTTAATTGCCCAGATGATTTCAAACAATAGAAATCGTGCCACAAGCAAACAGCTCAGAATTGATGGAGTGAAACAGTCACCGCCATATTCACTGAACAAGTGGTAACAGCAAAAGCATAATATATATATATAGATTCCTACCTTATGTATCTCTCTGTTTGTATTGGCTACTTTAATGTTGGTTTCCATGGCATCCAGATTCATCTCAAGATCTTTACCGGACTGCTTAAACTGATCCCATTCTGGGAATATTATCACAAGTGTTTTCCGCTTTTTCTCCGCGTCGGATTTAACCTTCTCCCAAGAGTCCTGAAGTAACATTGTTATCTTGGGTTTTAACAAATCTACAGCAGACGGCTTCGAAAACATATTGGCAAAAATGTGAAATATCTCCATAAATGAGAGTTTAATTATCAAATTGAGTTGAAAACATTGTGGCAAAAGGAGAAATTGCTCGTTTTGAGCAATTTCTCCTTTTGTCACAATGTTTTTAAAAGATGTCTGCTGCAAATGCGTCAGAATGCATCTGCAAGTGGGAAAGGGTTAACGTTGTTTTCAACAGATTTTCAGTTACATTACAGCATCTGGTTCATCTGCTCTCGTTTTTCCTCACTTTCTTAACCCTTTTCCTCATATAGACGCTTTATGACGCCTCTGCAGCAGACAACTTTTTAAAACACTGTGACAGGAGGAAAAATTGCTCAAAACGAGCAATTTCTCCTTTTGCCAAAGTGTTTTCAACTTTATTCAATTATTATGCTTTTTTTAACAGAGATTTTTCACATTGTTGCCAAGATATTTTCAAAGTCGTCTGCTGCAGATTGTTTGTATATGGGAAAGGGTTAAAACTTCATCTGATTTTATTCCCAAGCAACTGTATTTTGTGACTACAAATGTCTATGGTCGCAGTATCTTGTGCCAATTGGTGGAAAGAATGTGTTTTATTGCAAATTTCTCCTTTTTCAAAGTAGTTTGCATCAGAAGCATAGAAAGTTGTCTTTACATGGCAGAGGGTTACCCTTCTTTAGAACATCTGACGAACAATATGGAAAATCTCTATAAATGAAAGTATAACCGTACTCCACATACAACAATTCTGCAGCAGACAGTGGCAAAAACATGAACAATCTCTATAAAGGAGAAATAAAGTATTAGCGAGGGTTGAAAAGATTGAAGGAAATGGAAAAATTGTTTATTAAGAGCAATTTCTCCTTTTGCCGCAATGTTTTCAAACGTCGCCTGCTGCAGGTGTCAGAAAGCATCTGTATGTGGGAAAGGGTTAAACAATGAAACAGTATTTTGACAAAAGGAGAAATTGTGAGAAATATTTCCATTAGCCACCATGTTACCTAAAGTAGTCTGCTGCAGATGCATCAATGTGTTAACCCTTTCCCTCATATAGACGCGTTCTGAAGTCTCTGCAGCAGACCGCTTTTTGGAAAACATAGTGACAAAAGAAGAAATTGCTCGAAACGAGCAATTTCTTCTTTTGTCATAATGTTTTCCACTTTCAGTCATAGGTTATCCATTCAATTATAGATATTTTCTATTTTTTGTTCGATGTCGTCTGCTGCAGAACTGCCGTATGGGGGAAAGGGTTAAATGTTAATAGTGTCTTGTATGATAGAATCTATACCCTCAATGTTTCAATTTCAGCCTGTATTCGGAGACTTTCTGCCGGGTCATCATCTTCTACCTCCTCGGAAATCGCCTCCCCCTGGCTGATCACACTCTCCACCTGTACTTCTAACTTCTGGACATTCACATCAATGTTCTGGAAGTAAAATCAAAAACTTAGTTTCTTTGCTGGTTTGAATTTTATTTTACCGCTATTTCAACAGCATCAGAAGCGCTTGTATGTTGGAAAGGGTTAATTTTTAACTGTACACATTTTAAGGATGCCATTTTCCCAAAAACTTTTCAACTCAATATCGAAAGTATGCAGATAACTTTAAACACATTGATTTTTAAAAACCTAATTGCGAAAGAAGAAATTGCTCACATTATAAGCAATTTATCGTTTTTCACAATGTTTTCAAACGTCATATGCTAAAGATAAGTAATAAGTACTTCTGCAATAGGGAAAGGATCAAAGCAGACGACACTTCAATATCATATCAGGTAAACAGTTAATTAGGTAACCCTTAATCTCCATAAAAAAGGATTTAATTATTAAAAAGAGTTGAAAACATTATGACAAAAGGAGAAATTGTTCATTTTGAGCAATGTTTTGAAAAGTCATCTGCTTCACAGGCGTCAGAAAGCGTCTATATGTCGCTTTCTGACGTCTCTGCAGCAGACGGCTTTTAGAATAACATAGTGACAAAAGAAGAAACTGCACAAAACATGCAATTTCTCCTTTTGCCACAATGTTTTCCACTTTTTGTCATATGTTATCCATTCAATTATGGAGATTTTCTATTTTTTGACAAAATACGTTCAAAGTCGTCTGCTGCAGAATTGTTGTATGCGGGGGAAAGTGTTTAACAATGTAATTACAAGAAACAGGATTACCTTTGCATTTGTTTGGAGGTCACCTTGAACATCTTCATAACCAATCTCTCCATTTTTTAAGTTCTCTTTTTCGAAAGTCTCCAAAACTTCTAACGTTTTCTCATAAACTATGTGGAATTTGGTTGCCCTGTCAGTGCCTTCGTCAAGTCTTACACCGCTGGACTCCACAGTGGTTTCTATGGCAACCATTTCTGTTCTAGTAACTGTTGTCTTGGTGATCTCAACTCTGACCTCTGTGTGGTCTACTTGTTTTGGTGAAGGTATTGGTCCATCTACCGTGTCAATTGGTATAACCATGGCCTGTTTATCCTGGAATCAAAGTTTATTATAATATTAGATACGGTGTTTTGCGGCTTTGGGGTTGCTTATATGTGGTAAGGCTTAACCCTTTCTCTCATATAGACGCTTTCTGATGCCTTTGCAGCAGACAGCTTTTTAAAAACATAGTGACAAAAGAAGAAATTGCTTAAAACAAGCAATTTCTCCTTTTGCCACAATGTTTTCCACTTTAAGTCATAGGTTATCCATTCAATTATAGAGATTTTCTATTTTTTGACAAAATATGTTCAAAGTCGTCTGCTGCATAATTGTCGTATGTTGGAAAGGGTTAAACAATTTCAGAATTTTCAGATTTAACATTTTGTTTTAATATCATATGTTTCCAAAGTAGAGGACACTAAAATTGTCAAGAATCTAAAAACAAAAACTGACCTTTATTCTTTTGAGAAGCTCTGCCCATCTTTGGTTGACCTTGGTAAGTTCCGGCTCCACATCAGCTGTATATCGACTACTCTTGTTCATCACATCGACAGCGCAGTCCCGCACCTCGTCTACGTCTGACTTTTTCTCGTTACAATCCTTTTGTAAACTCTGTTGGCAAAATATCCAAGCGAACAATTGAAAACATTGTGGCAAAAGGTTAAATTGCTCATAATGAATATTATTTTTTTTCCTTCTGCCATAATGTTATTTTTCAATTCTATTTAATAATCATACCATCATTTACAGTGATGTTATGTTCCATATTGTTAGCCTTGACATTTTCAAAGTCACCTGATCCATATTGGTTGTATGAACCCTTTCCCACATACAGCAAATCTGCAGCAGACGACTTTGAAATAATTTACTATAAACATGTAAACTCCTTTTGCCACAACGTTTTCAAAAGCTGTCTGATGAAGAGGCACTAGAACTGTGAGTGAACTCACAAAAAGATACCCCCTGTCCCGTGCTTACAAGACATATGGACAGACGGATGGACAGATATATTTCCGACAGGGATAATCTTACTTCATGCACATCCTCAGGTTGTGTACTGCAACTGTGTAGAGTTTCATCAGAATCGGTCCAGCTATTAAGGAGGAGTTGCGCTTACAAGACATATGGACAGACAGACAGACAGACGGACAGACAGATGGACACAGACAGACCGACAGGGTGATTCCTATATACCCCGCCAAAAGTTTTATGGATTGTATTAACCCTTTCCCTCATATAGACACTTTCTGACGCCTCTACAGCAGACAGCTTTTTGAAAACATAGTGACAAAAGAAGAAATTGCACAAAACGTGCAATTTCTCCTTTTGCCACAATGTTTTCCACTTTGTGTCATAGGTTATCCATTCAATTATGGAGATTTTCTATTTTTTGACAAAATACGTTCAAAGTCGTCTGCTGCAGAATTGTTGTATGAGGGAAAGGGTTAAGGAGAGGGATTCTATGCTCATAAGAATACCTTCTAGACCTACCTGTAATTTACCAGTCCAGTAGTCGGATGTTTGTTGCTGTGGTAACAGGGTATCGTGGGTGCGAAGGACATTCTCCGTTTGGGTAAGCCACTCATTTAAACTCGTCAGTAATGCCAGGAATTTGGTGTTTTCCTCATCCACGTTTGTAACTTCACTCTGTGAAAACAAATAGAATGAGAGGTAGTTATTAACCCTTTCCCACTTGCAGACGCATTCTGACACATCTGCAGAAGACAAGTTTTGAAATGATTGTGGCAAAAGGAGAAATTGCTCATTATCAGCAATTTCTTCTTTTGCCACAATCATTTCAACACTATTCAAGAATTATACTTTCACTTACAGATATTATTCCCAAATTTGTGTTTATTTATTCTCAAAGTCGTCTGCTGCATATCTGTTTTTGGATGGAAACACATATGCACTTTGGGAAACATAATTTTACACAATAATAATGGAAAATCTCTATAAATGAAAGGACAGTATCATCATTGGATGGAGTTAAAAAAAAATATGGCAATAGTGAGCAATTTCCACATTTGTTACAATGTTTTTAGTTATCTACTTCAGGGGCCGGTTGTTCAAAACCTGGATTACTTTAACCCTGGGTGAATCATTATTTTAATTGCAGCAAATGAAGAAAATGGGCATTAAGAGCAACTTCTGTGGTAAAAAATCAAGTAATTTGTTATGGACGTGTCAAAATATATCTGCATGTTGGAAGTCTTTAACTCAGAAATGAGTGTAGCCAAGGTCTATGTATAAGGGAACACTTATACTGCCTTGCTATGGAGACAGCTTTTATAGTGACGTGGTAGAGCGTTCGCCTTCTGATTAATAAAAATAATTGAAAGGTCCAAGGTTCCAGCCCTGGTCAGGTCGGATCTTTAAGGATTGTTACAATGGCGCCCAATAAGGGACTGCATAGGAAAAACCTCGGGTTCTCTCAAATCATTCTCAGATTCCAGAAATTCGAGGCCCTGATCAGGTCGGATCTTTAAAAGTGCTGAACTCCAGATGGAGATAAAAAAAATTAAACATTGAAACTTCTGCAAATATTGCTAATAGTGACAACAAAGTAAGTAGTTCAAAACATTTTTGGCAGTAAATATTGAAATACAGGCAATTGAAAGTCATGAAAATGTACAAAATATGGTTTAAAGGGCATGTATACCCTGTAAAAATGAGGCCTAAACGATCAATATTCAGATGTTTATGGTACAGGAAAGTGAAATTATTACTCTAATTTTATCCCAAAATTATCATTCTAATATTTCAAGACAACTTTTGAACTCAGAGCTCTAGATAAGGGGCGTTTTGCATGTTTTAAAATGTTTATTTGACCCTCAAATCCTATGTTGTGGGTACTCAAAAGAATCGTCTCAGTGAGACAATTCTTTTGAGTACCCACAACATCGGGTTTGCTTTAATAATAAGAGAGAAATTATGGGTAAAAGAGCTGAATACCCCTCCTTATCTGGACCTCTGTTGAACAGTTTTAAAACTTTGACTATAATATCTATTTTCTGTATCAAGTTCAGCACCTTAACCCTTTCCCTCATATAGACGCTTTCTGACGCCTCTGCAGCAGACGGCTTTTTAAAAACATAGTGACAAAAGAAGAAATTGCACAAAACGTGCAATTTCTTCTTTTGTCACAATGTTTTCCCCTTTTTGTCATAGGTTATCCATTCAATTATGGAGATTTTCTATGTTTTGACAAAATATGTTCAAAGTCGTCTGCTGCAAAATTGTCGTATGAGGGAAAGGGTTAAAGGATTGTTACATGAGAGTATGACCAAACACTGGTGATGCTGGGTACCTGTAGTTTCGTGATCCAGGAAGTGAGTCTTTCAGACAGCTGGTTCCACTGACTGACAAGGTTTTCATAGTTGGTTCTGGTCTCGGTCATTTCTCCATCTTCGGCCATTTCAACCAGTTGTCGCAATAGCTCTTTCATAGATGGCAGTAGAGTCTGTCTTTTCAACATCTCCTCATGGGTTGCCTGTGTTATGTGAGAAATTAACAAATTTATTTACAATATATATATTTATCACATGACGTTGCTTGTATCCCATGTAATATACCCATTACGTATTTCTTTATATACAACGTGTGTAATATAACATGACATAATACTAGTAAAATGACGTCACGTCATCGTTTTGACGTCATACGTTAGTCACTTTGGCGCCAAAACCCGAACATTTCATCTAGAAATATTGTAAACGTTAAGTACATTTTTATCGAAATACGCCTCATAAGTCACTTTATGTGATAGATATAATATCTCATGAGTGTTATTTATTATTCCTTTTAATAAACTAAGCTGAATATGACCTCGGGAATAATTATTTGTGGCATTGTTATACGATTTACTGACGAAATTAAAATAGCTTTCGAAAACCCGATTTTCTTTGTGTGTTTTCGTCATGTGATAAAAAGAATCTGACATTCGTTGTCATTTCATAAAGTTTTATTAAACTCGTCCAAGAAATTTATTATTAAGCTCGCCAAAGGCTCGCTTAATAAAAAAATTCTTGAACTCGTTTAATAAAACTTTATATAAAATGACAACTCATGTCAGATCCTATATATATATTGAGGCCAAGTTGGTCTTACAATGATAGCATTTGGTATTAACCGCCGTTCCCAATTACATCAAATCTGATGCAGACGACTTTGAAAACATCTAAAGAAAAATACAGAAAATCTCTAAAAATTAAGGTTTGATCTCACAAAAAAGGTTGAAAACATTGTGGCAAAAGTCGTCTGCTGCAGAGGTGTCAAAAAGCGTATATATGTTGGAAAGGGTTAACCCTATCCAAGATACAGCAAATCTGCAACATGAAAATGCATCTTACTGTTGGTAAAGGTTAACCCTTGGCCACAAACGGCAGCTTTTTGACGCCTCTTTTTTAAAACACTGTGGCAAAAGTAGAAATTGCACATAATGAGTAATTTTTCCTTCTGCCATAGTAATTTTCAACTTTTTTCAGTAATTACAATTTCAATTTTAAAGATTTTCCATATTTTTGCCCAGATGTTATCAAAGTTGTCTGCTGCAGATTTGTTTAATGTGGGAAAGGTTTAATAGCTATGGACTGATACATGTATATGGGCCCAATCAGGAAAAAAAGGGGGTCTTGATGCCAACAGTCTGAACTCGGGCAAACATGTGCAAATGCACAAATGTGGAAGAGTTTTCAGTGTCTTCTTACAATAAATAGATACCCATTATGTTAATTCTGACCATCACCTAAAATTGTAGTCCCACCATTTGCACAAATTTGTGTGACGCATTAACCCTTTCCCAAATACAACAAATTTGCAGCAGACGACTTTGAAAACGATCATGCAAAAACAAAGGTTGAAAACATTGTGGCAAAAGGTCTAATTGCTTGTTTTGAGCAATTTCTCCTGTGTCACGATGTTTTCAAAATTTGTCTGCTTCAGATGTGTCTGAATGCATCTACAAGTGGGAAAAGGATTAACCCTTTCCCTCATATAAACGCTTTCGGACGCCTCTGCAGCAGACCGCTTTTTGAAAACATAGTGACAAAAGAAGAAATTGCACAAAACGTGCAATTTCTCCTTTTGCCACAATGTTTTCCACTTTTCGTCATAGGTTATCCACTCAATTATGGAGATTTTCGATGTTTTGACAAAATAGGTTCAAAGTCGTCTGCTGCAGAATTGTCGTATGAGGGAAAGGGTTAACAGAGATAATAATTGGCTTCGTTTGATGTATTCAAAATTTCAAATTAAGCGAAACATTCATTATCAGATCACATTTAAGAAGCAGAAGTAATTTTCCCTAAACACTTTCCCACATGCAGATGAATTTGAAAAACATAAGGAAAAGTTGAAAAATGTTCATGGACATTTTCCAAAATGTTTGCCCAGCTGTTTTCAAAGTCTTCCGCTGCATATTTGTAAACTGGAATGAGTTATTCATACCTTGGCAAACGCGATCTCCTTGTCCACATTACAGCTGTCAATGGCCCTTTCCCTGGTGTCCAGTTCATTGTTACTTCTGTTTATGAAGTCCTGAACAGCCGCCGACTCTTTACGTAACTTCTTACTCAGCTTTAAAGCCTTTTCTATCTTCGTTTTACCTTCAGTAACCTGGAATAGGCAGAAAATTACACTTTTACAGGGTATTACCTTCTTTTTTTATATCGATAAAGAGCATTTCATGTTTTTGGCTTTTAAGCCTTTTCAACAATACTTAAGTTATATCACGGCAAACCAATTTTTATCAACAAGCACTACTATGCTAGGAAAGGAGCCTTGCCAAAGGGCACTTCACTATGACTGATACATTTTGTTTTACACCACTTTAAAATAAGATTCAGTTATACCACAATTATTAATGGATAATTTACCAGTACTACTGGTCCATTTATACTGACACCAGCCAGTCAGTTGTAATGCTAACCCCCACAATCTTGAGCGCCAAGGAGGGCAGCCATTACTACCATTTTCTTTTCTATAACTCAGTCAGGGATCGAAGCTGCAACCTTCCCCACCGAGGCGGATGCTCTACCACTACACCACCAAACTGATACTAGCAGAGTTTGAGCCTGGGACCAGCAGTCTCAAAACCCTACTCTGATGTGATGATCTTCAGATTATTCACGCTAGGGCGAATGTACTTTTGAAAAATAAAGGACTGTGTTCTTTTAAAACTACAGTCAAACCTGTGCTAAAGACCACTTTTATATAGTAATTCCCTGTCTATAGCAAACACAATTTGAATTTCCCATTTGCTCATTCACTGCAAAAATGACCCTGCAATTAAAGACCAGATTGTTCTCTTCCCAATGGGTGGTCTTTAAAAACAGATAGTATTGAATTTAAATAAACAAGAAACCGTTGAAAACGGTAAGGCCGGATTGTCGGCAATTTGACCTTGAAAATCGACAAACCAAGGTCAAGGTCAAGTAACCATAGAAATCAATAGAACTTTTTACTGGTTACCTTCAGGCAAAGTTTCAAGTTTGTAACCCTTTCCAGTGCTGAGATTTTGCCTCAACCTGAAACTTTAACCAAAATGTTGACGGACACAGACAGACAGACGGACGGACATCGCCAATCTATAGACCGGAATTGCTAGAGCAATCCGGCCAAAAAGGGGGAAATGAAGGATAAAGTACAAACAAGAGCTGTCGGAGGACAGCGCGCTCGACTATTCCACCGCTTATTTAAGTTACCGAGATAATGGACTCTAATGTAGTTGCATGCAAAACATTAACCACAATTTCTTAGTGGGTGATAATTTGCATTATATGCAGGATAGTGTTATTTAACATGATTATTTTCATAGGTTTGATGGTTAGATAGGGTTGTATAACCTTTCAATGGAATGCATCAAGTAGTTACTAAGATATGGACTCTTAATGTAGTTGCACGCAAACCTTTAACCATAATTTCTAAGTAAAAAAAGGGCAACAATTTGCACCATATACAGGATAGAGTTATCTTAATTGGTTGTGTTTATAGTTGTACAATTGGGAAAGGTTGTATAAAGTTTCAATACAATTGTTCAAGTTGTTACTGAGATTACACTCTAAATGTAGTTGCAAAACTTTAACCAGAATTTCTAAGTCCAAAAAGGTCCATAACTTGCATAAAATGCTGGTTGGTAAGGGCTGTATAACGTTTCAATGCAATGCATCAAGTAGTTACTAAGAGATGGTCTCTTTATGTAGTTGCATGCAAAACTTTAACCAGAATTTATAAGTCCAAAAAGGCCATAACTTGCATAAAATGCAGGATAGAGTTATCATACTTGATAATCTACATAGGTGTGATAGTTGGGTAGGGTTGTATAAAGGTTCAATGCAATGCATCAAGTATATACTGAGACGTGGACTCTTAATTTAGTTGCACGCAAAACTTTAACCAGTATTTCTAAGTAAAAAAAGGGCCATAACTTGCATAAAATGCAGAATAGAGCTATCATACTTGATAATCTACACAGGTGTAATAGTTGGGTAGGGTTGTAGAAAGTTTCAATGCAATGCAGCAAGTAAATACTGAGATATGGACTCTTAATTTAGTAGCACGCAAAACTTTAACCAGAATTTCTAAGTAAAAAAAAGTGCCATAACTTGCCTAAAATGCAGGATAGAGTTATCTAACTTGTTAATCTACATAGGTGTAATAGTTGGGTAGGGTTGTATAAAGGTTCAATGCAATGCATCAAGTATATACTGAGATATGGACTCTTAATTTAGTTGCATGCAAAACTTTAACCAGAATTTCTAAGTAAAAAAAGGGCCATAACTTGCATAAAATGCAGGATAGAGTTATCTTAGATGATAATCTACACAGGTGTGATAGTTGGGTAGGGTTGTAGAAAGTTTCAATGCAATGCATCAAGTAAATACTGAGATATGGACTCTTAATTTAGTTGCACGCAAAACTTTAACCAGAATTTCTAAGTAAAAAAAGGGCCATAACTTGCATAAAATGCAGGATAGAGTTATCTAACTTGATAATCTACATAGGTGTGATAGTTGGGTAGTGCTGTATAAAGTTTCAATGCAATGCATCAATTAAATACTGAGATATGGACTCTTACTTTAGTTGCACGCAAAACTTTAACCAGAATTTCTAAGTAAAAAAGGGCCATAACTTGCATAAAATGCAGGATAGAGTTATCTAACTTGATAATCTACATAGGTGTGATAGTTTGGTAGGGTTGTAGAAAGTTTCAATGCAATACATGTAGTATTTAAGAACTTGCATGCAAAACCTTAACCAAAGTGTGACGTGGACGCCGACGCCGACGCCGACGCCGACGCCAGGGTGAGTAGTATAGCTCTCATATTCTTCGAATAGTCGAGCTAAAAATCAATTTATACAAAAATCTACACTTATTTTGTTGCCAATAATCCACAGTTTTAAATGTTTACCTGTGCACCGATGACATTGTACTGTTGTTTGAGGGCATCTAGCTGTTTGTTGAGCTTATCTGGAAAATCGACTTGTTTCTTCTCTACAATCAGTCTACCTGTCTTGATCACGTATTCTACTTCCAATTTCAACTCACTCATGGTCCCATAGAATTTCTGTGAATAATTATACAAAAACATTCTTGCTTTTAAAAGTTATATCTGTTATGAATTCTTCTGCAAAATCTGTTGGAATAAAGCTTAGAAAGAGATATTCATAGTTTAATGACAATTATGAAAGAAGTTATAATATTAATGTATTCCATTATGTTGATGACTTCCTCAACATTACTATGACTTTCATCTAATTTCAGTATAGTAGAATACTTGGGCTATTTCTTAGCCTACATTCTTGATTGATTGATTGGGCTTAAGTGCTGTTTTCAACAGTTGTTCAGTCATATCACGGTGGCAAGTTCACCTACTCATGTTTTTCCAATTTTTCTCACACCAGTACTACACACAACATACTTTCCAAGTCACTGGCTGCTTTTCCACATAGACTATTAGCCCATTGGTGAAAGACAAATGACGCTTGTCAGAGTGACTTTTGTCAAACGTCAGAAAGAATGTTGGCCGAGCTGTGATTTGAACTCACAACCCCTGGATTGACAGCCCGCATCTCTACTGACTGAGCTACCGGGACTCGTAATCTACATTAACCCATTACGTCACATAAGCGCTTCCGAGCGCTGCTATCTATAGATTCACAGAGGCGCTTCCGAGCGCTCCGATCCACTACGTCACACTAGCGACTCAGAGCGCGTCTGTTTTTGTATCTAATAAAATCCTTTTTAGATTATAAAATTTATTTTAAAAAATAGCCCATTCGATGCATTAATATCTTACCTTTATTAATCCGGTGAAAATTTGGTATGTTCCCAGTTGAATTATATCCTTATAATGCACTTCAATTTACAAACCCAAACCTCCATTATGATTTGAGCCGCCATTGATGTTTACAATTGTTGTTTTGAAATTTGAATAAGCACCCACTATAAAATCAAGTCAATCCGTCGTATGTTTACACTAACTTATGTATCTTCAATGCAAAACGTATTGTGTTAACTTTATATCCAATCAAATTATCCATAAATCACGCGTGATCTCGGTGACATATGACAAGCCAATCAACTGCTCTTGACCACGTGTTACCAAAAGCATATCATTGCTAATTGGCAGATTAAAAGTAGTGATTGGTCGGTACCGTAAATTGATTGGGTTTTATGACCTTTAATTGGTGTCCAATAAACAACAGAAGAACATGTGCCATTTACGATTAAACTGTGAATAACTCCTTTTGACACATCATTTCTCTTTGATGTCATACAGATTGTACTGTTGTATGTAATCCCTGATGAAATATATGAACACTTGCGAAGGTGAACTGGCCGCCGTGACATGATCGACAATTGTTTAAAACGGCACTATATCTAATCAATCATATGAGTTTGCACACACATTTGCCGATATGGTTTCAAAATCATCTGGTGCAGATCTGCATGTGGGAAGGGGTCAATTATCCATTACGTTTTATCTTCAGTTTTTTCCGTCTTATTTCAATTATGAGATCTATTATATTTAACCCACCAATTAAATTGGATTAATCCAAATATAAAACAAGTCTTACGATGATTTGGGAATGATGCATGTGGGAAAGGGTTAATTGACCATTATGTTTTATGTGCACTTTTTCCCGTTTTATTTCAATTATCCACCAATTTAATTAGATTAATCCAAACATAAAACATTCTGATGAAATTTATTTCACATCTGTTTACAAAAAGAGGGGAACATTTTTCTTTGTCCCAAAATTGCTGTGCAAAGTTGTAAATAACCCACTGCGGAATTTTGCTGACGTAATGTGAGTAAATTCGCGCGTGCTATGACGTAACATAACTCATTGGCTGTCCTAGATTTTGGTTTATTTATGTGCAGTTCATTTATAGGGGATTATTATTTGGATTATATAACGGATTTTCTTGCAGGTTTGAGAGATTATTTTAAAACTTTTTCTTTAATTCACTGTATTTACTGAACTATTTCAGCTAGGTAAAAATGAAAAACATGGCTATTTAGTAAATTTTATCTGTAGTATTTCATATTCTTACATTAAACCAGTGCATTGCTTAGAAATTAACCATTTGTTAGGATTTATTACTCAGGTATCAACATTGTAAAATTTCCCCAATACCTCTGTGCGCTCAGTGCAGTAAAACTGATAAGCCAGTATGCACTGCAGGGCGTTTATTGGCCATTGTTCTGTGAAGTAATGGGTTAATGCGACTTTGACCTAACTTCAGAACATGCTAAAACCTTTGGGGTACGTTCTAGTGTCTGTTATGGATTGAATATGTTAATAATCATAAAAAGATAAGCCCCAATAAATGGAAATGTATCCATGAAATTGAGTTGAAAACTTTTGAAAACATTCAATTTCTCCTTTTGCCACAATGTTTTCAGCTCTATTCAATGATTATACTTTCATTGATAGAGATGTTTTATAGTTTTACCTAGATGTTTACAAAGTCGTCTACTGCAGATTTGTTGTAAGTGGGAAATATGATTAAACAGTACACATAACTTACCATGCATTGATCATGTTTCTCTTGTAGCGATTCCAGGTCATCCGTCCTGATCTCCAACAGGTATATCCTCTCGGATATATTGTCTAGCTCTCTCTTCACATGGTTTTGTTTGGGCTCAAAGTCTGCCGGGCGCTGGAACTTCTGAAACTTCACATTCAAGTCGCCCAGGTTTCTCTGTAATTATGGGATATTTTGTATAAACTCAAGATTAGCCTAGTGTGAACAAGATCTACACTATCTCAAACCTCTCACAAAAACGTGCAATCTCACTAGTCAGTTATAATTGCTGCAGTTTAATGCATTTTCTTATACAAACATTAAACATCAAAGTAAAATAGCACGTACCTATCAATTGGTTGATTGATTGGAGTTTAACACCGTTTTCAAAAAATATTCAGTCATATCACTGCGACCAGTTTCACTTACTCATGCGTTTCCTGGTTTTCCAACACCAGTACACCACACAACATACTTTCCAAGCAACTGGCTGCTTTTCCACATAGACTGTTAAACAGCCTATTGGTGAAAGATGAATGACGCAGGTCACAGTGACTTTTGTAAAACGTCAGAAAGAATGTTGGCCGAGGTGGGATTGGAACTCACAACCCCTGGATTTATAGCCCGCGCCGCTACCGACTGAGCTACCGGGGCTCGGCACATATCAATTGGTGACCAGACCTTGAAATCAGAGAACATATTGAAAACAATTCTACTTGATTAGTCCACAGATAATCTCAATTAACATGTACCAGATGCTGGACACGATACTGACTTATCAAGACATATTTTATTACATAATTCATCTTCATAAAAATAATCAAACTTTATCATAACTAAAAATGCCTTGATGACACATGCACCGATACTCATGCTGAGATAAAATGAAAACTTTCACAAATACAAATTTGTATGCTTGTACACAAACATGATCATATCTCTCTCTCTCTCTCTCTCTCTCATTTGTTAGAAACTGGCCATGTCTTACTGTACAAAACAGTTCCACTCAATTTGAGTGTAGTTCAAAATTCATGTTCCGATAGAAATTGACCCAGTTGTTCATTATGTCTATAGCTAAAGTTCCTTCCCAATTCATACTTCAATCCAGGGACAAGCCGCCAATCCTGCTCTCTCTCTCTCTCAAATATTGCTACTGATTTTTTTTCTAGACTGACTTAACCCTTTCCCACATACAAAAGATCTGCAGCAGACGAGTTTAAAAACATACCCAAAAATAAATTGGAAACGCCCTTTAAACGGAGATGAAAACATGGTGACAAAAAGAGCAATTTCTTCTTTTGTTTGTCATGTTTTAAAAAAGCTGTCTGCTGCAGAGGTATCAGAAAGCGTCTATATGAGGGAAAGGGTTAATAGCTCTATGGGTCTTGTATGTATATTTTAAGAACATAAATGTTAAATTACTTTCAATATTTGTATTTGATAATCCAGCCTTCTGCCTGCCTCCGTTTTTCCCTCTGTCTTATATTTTTGAGCCAGCTTTTCAAGAGTCTTCAAAACTTCCTCTTGTTGCCGAAATTCATCCTTCATTTGCTGTAAAAAAAAAGAATTGTATTCAATTGTTTTCAATGCAGATACAAAATTCATATCAAGTAAAATAGGTAAATTATAAATTGCTAATTATGAACAATTACTACCATATCGTAAAACGTTTTCCAAAGTCATCTGATACAAGAATTTCAAAACAAGAGTGCCGCGAAGAGAATGTCAACGCTTATCTGTATTTTTCTAAGTCGAAAAAGGGGCATTACTGAATAATTAATAAAGCCATGGTTATGTGACTTGGTACAGACATGCATATTGTCCCTAGATACATGTGTACCAATTGACAATTGAAAATGTTGAAAGTTTTTTGAGTTATTTTAAAGTTTTGTGACCTGGCAGACGCGAAGGGTATCACAATACCCTACTTCTTTTCTTCGAAAACACAGACTAGTTAAACAAAATTGTGTATTAAGTGAAAAGTTTAGTTTGACCCACCTCATGTTCCTCTGGAACATCTCCGGCGAGGACATCAGCGTCCAGTCTGTTTTGGATCTCCCTTGTAACCTCCACCATCCACTGTTGGAACTGGACTAACTGTTTCTCGGTCAACTGGACCTCGTTCACCGATTCCTCCATCTGCTTTATCTTTGACTTCGCCTGAAGTGAAAAGTAAAAGAAATTTGCAAAAGGGAGATAACCATCTCAGACGCTTATAACCCTCCCTTTTATATATATATGACATATCTGAAACAAGTGCCTTTGAAAATATCTAGGCGGAAATTGGGAAAATTTCTATAAATTGAAGTATAATAATTAACCCTTTCCCTCATACGACAATTCTGCAACAGATGACATTGAACATATTTTGTCAAAACAGTGAATTGGTCTTTTCCCACCCATATCTCTCTTATGACTCAAATAAACCCTATGTTGTTGGTACTCAAAAGAATCTTCTCAGTGATAGGGTTTGAGGATCAAATAAGGATTCTGGAATGTGAAATACTCTTTTTATCTCGAGCTCTGTTCATGCAAAAAAATATGTCATTAGATCTGGTAAGAGAATGTGGTTATGACTGTTTAGTATGACTTCACAGGGAACAAAGGTCAAACAGGATCATATAGTGATTTTCCATATTTTTGCCTAGAAGTTTTCAAAGTCGTCTGCTGCAGATTTGGTGTATGAGGGAAAGAGATTATAACCTTACCTGAGTATCCAATGTATCGTATCGTTTCACATAGATATCGGACTCCTTTTTCACGAGATCGGAGAGTATACTGTTCACAATCATCTCTTGCTTTAGCTCTTCTATCGTAGCTCTATTCTCTGATGTATGTTGGGACATGTAGGATTCTAAATCCTGGAAAACATACACATGCATTGGTTAGATCTGTAATATCTCGGTTTTTTGGTGGGAAACTAGACTTCTCAGAACTTTGATAACCAGGAATGATATTTGTAATCTAATTATATTTCAGTGTTGAAAACGCTGTAGAAAATAAAATAAAACGGAAAAAGATTTCATTTTGAATACCTTTTGACACATCTGCAGTAGACGCCTCTTGAAAATATTGTGAAAAAATTAGAAATTGCACAAAAGGAGCAATATCTCCTGTTACCAACAATATTTACAGAAGGAGTCTGCTGCAAAACGCTCTATATTATGTTTATTTCAGAAAAAATATTAATGTACTCCATCCTTACATCCATGTACTCTGAAATTTCCTCGGCGTCGGCATCAGTAATGGATGATCGTCGTATCTTACTCTCAAGCCTATCTAGGTAATGGGACTCTTCATCTATCGCCGCTAAAATGACATCAACATTACAACATCTTCAAACCTTTCCATCATACAGAAGGATTTGTACATACAAACAAAATCATGCAAAAAGAGAAATAGCTCATTTTTTATTAACTGATCCTTTTTGCACTATAAAATGTTATTTAAATAATTGCTGTATCTGGTAAAGTGTTGGTAAATTAAAGATATTTATTCATTATTAAATATTTCCTACTTCTCCTTCAATGATTTCAACTTTTTTGATGTTGTTGACATTTTCTATTCTTGAAATTGCCCGAAATGTTGCATATCAAACAAAATTTGAAATCAACACTTTCCTACATTTACAACCATTCTGCAGCAGATGTCTTAAAAAAAGTTTAGGCAAAAATATAGAAAATCTCTATAAATGAATGTAAAATTGTCAATAAGAGTTGAAAATATTGTAGCAAAATGAGAATTGCTCATTTTAAATAATTTCTTCTGTTGCCACAATCTTTTCAAAAGTGGTTGTCTGCTGCAGAGGTGTCAGAAAGTGTCTGTAAGTGGGAAAGGGTTAATTGGCAATGCTTGATGCCAGCATTACTATAATATAGCCAGAGCTCCAGATAAGGGGTGTTTCGCATGTTCTAAAATCCTTATTTGACCATATAACCCTATGTTGTGGGTACTCAAAATAATTGGTTGCATAATAAGAGAGGTATTTTTGGGAAAAGAGCTGTATACCCTCCTTATCTAGACCTTTGTATAACATCATGTCAGTTCATAATGGCAAATTTAACATATCGAGTGAAGTATGTAAAAAATCATTGATTGAATCAATTTAACAACTTATATCTTTTAAAATTGTTTAATCTGCAAATACAATGTACATCACTTGTACTTTTTTATAAATTTTGACTTCAGTTGAACATTAGATGTCCTAACTAACATGGACTGAACCGTCCTGGCGACATTGTTGAGCATACATTTTAACCACATACAACAAATCTGCAGCAGACGACTTTGAAAACATATTGACAAAACTATGAAATATCTCTATAAATGAGAGTTTACTTATTAAATAGAGTTGAACACATTGTGGCAAATGGATAAATTGCTCAATATGAGTGTTTTCAAAAGTCGTCTGATGCAGAGGCATCAGAAAGCGTCTAAATGTGGTTAAAGGGTTTAAAACTTATTGTACAAATTTGTAATACCTTTAAACTGTTTCCAGTTTTGGTCGGAAGTCGAAAATAATCCTGAGTAATGATCCACTTGTTGGTAAACGTGTGTCCACAGTGTGTTCATCCTCATGAGGGACCGGGCTAGCTCCTGAAGGGACCCAGACGGGGCTTTACTTAGCATGTCGTTAGCATCTTCATTCAGTTTGGTGACCTCGCCATCTTTTTCCACCATCTCGAGTTTAAGACTCTAGAAAAAAGGAAAGACATAAAACATTATTATTAAAAAACTCCTAACATTGAAGATAAAAACATGTTTAGTAATACTCTACTTTAAAACATTTTCCCAGAGACAAAAAATTCATTGAAACTACTTCTGCATGTGAGAATAGTAAAACTAATCTGCAGCAGACGACTTTAAAAACATCTAGGTTAAAAGAAATTCACTGAAAAACTAAAATTATAATAATTGAATTGAAATGAAAACATTGTTGCAAAATAAGAAATTGCTCATGTTGTCTGCTGCAGAGGAATCAGAAAGTAAGTCACAGTGTGAAAGACAGACAGACAGACAGACAGACAGACAGGCAGACAGACAGATGGACAGACAGACAGACAGACAGACGCCAGACAAAAAAAAAAGTAATCCCTAAGTGCCTACCATGCTACGCAGGGTGACACAAAAATCTTTTGGTTGCCATGTAAACCAGAATTCTGTTTGGAACCAAATAATTTGAAGAAACTAAGAAAAGGGCGTGACCTCAGCACAAAGAACTTACCTTAAACTTCTTATTTTTCACTAGCAGATCATTCAAACTATCAATTGAATAATCCTTGTTAGAAATGTCCTCTTTCAGGGGTTCTAACCACTTTATAACCTCTTTAATATCCGTATAGATTTCCTCGCTTGAGTCAAGGCTGCCTTTCAACCTTGAATGTTGCTGCTTTGCTAATGACAACACTTTTCCCCAGTTTGTATTCAATTCCTGCACTTCAATCGAAAATTTCCCACCGAAAACTGGATCTATATTTAACCAAAGTTTACGATAAAGGTGGTTAATATTATCCATATTTTTCTGAAGTGTTTTAATGTCGTCTTGGACGCCGTGACTTTCCGCTAGCTGAGCCTGTAGAGTCGGGAGATCACCCTTTGTTGGATCCTCGGTGTGGAGGAACACATCCATTTCGTTCATCCATCTCATTAAACCTTGACGCTGGATCTGAAGTCAAAAGAAAGTCTCATTACGGTCGCTTTTCCTGATGCCAAGCAACCTTTGAGGCCTAGGCAGCAGATAACGTTTTAAAACATTGTGATAGAAGTATACATTTCCCCTCATGAATAATGCTTTCTTTTGCACTCTCTCAAATTCAATACATGTATTTGTCAAGTTTCCGTTGATACGTTAGACGCAGACAATTCTTGCAATATCTAATCAAGACAAGGGTTAACCCATTCCCAAACATGAAAGCTTTCTGATGCCTCTGAAGCAGTTTTTCCTTTTTCCCAAGGCGTTTTCATTTCTTTTCAATAATTAAAATTATATTTGCAGAGATCTTCCATATTTTGTTACTAGATGTTTTCAAAGTAGTCTTCTACATATTTGTTGTATGTTGGAAAAGAGTTAATATCAAAATATTTTTGTTCCCAAAAGATGAACATTTTCAATTGATCCCTTTACTTATTAAATACAACTTTAGACACTTTTGCAGCGGATAATGTTTGAAAACAAGAGCTGTCATAGATGACCATAGCTCCTCGGGCCAAGATTGATTGTAAATTCAAACTTTAACACATCTCAAATGGTCTGTCACTACCTCAATGTTATACTTCCAATTTTTCCCATGTTGTCATAATACGACTTTGAAAACATCAAGGTAAATATGGAAAATCTCTATAAATATAAGTAAAGCTATTACGTAGAGTTGAAAACATTGTGAGAAAAGGAGAAATTGCTCATTATGAGTAAATTCTTCTTTGCCACAAAGTTCCCAAAAGTAGTCTTTTGTAGATGTGCCAGAATGAGTCTGCAAGTGTGAAAGGATTAAAAACTTTAGTTACCTCATATTCTCTCAACTGTTCTACAGCAGCCTCTACTTCATTTATTCTTGTCTCCATGGCTGAAGAAACAGTGTTCCATTTCTTTGTTACTATTTTTAGATCTGCCTCAAGTCTTTCAGCTTTCTCACTAGAGGGCGCTTTGGAGATGAGGTCATTTCCTGTTTTATTTATGTAGTCTCTGCTGCCCTTTTGTTCTCTCAGATCCTCTCTCAATGTCTGAATCAGGACAAAGAAAAATAAGAAAGTCAAAAATGGGGCCATAACTTACATTAAATACAGGATAGAGTTATCTAACTTTATTATTTACAAGGTGTGGTAGTTGGGAAGCATTGTAGACAGTTACAATGCAATACATCTAGTAGTAACCAAGCTATGGTGAAATATATAATGTACTTGCATCCAAAACCTTGAAGATGTGTGTGAAGCCAACACCAGGGTGAGTAGAATATTCTCCAAATAGTCGAGTTAAAAATGGTTTTGTTTGTTCTTCCTCTGCCTATGTGAGGAGACAGTCAAGTGCCGAGGAAAGTGGAGTTTTAATGGTAAAAGCTGGGAAACACAAATTGAGTAGGTAAACTTGACCCTATGGTATAGCTAAAAAGATTATACTGTTAAAAATAGCATTAAACTACAATCAATCAATCAATCAACAATCAATTCATCCATCCAGTTTACAAATATACTTTCTTCTTCTGTAAATTACACGCTTTCCCACATAGAATAATATTGCAGCAGTAACTTTGAAAACATCCAAGCAAAAATATAAACAAGAGGGCCAAGATGGCCCTAAATCGATCACCTAATTGATAGTAAATTAGTAGCAAATATTAAACTGCAAATATCTGGGAAAATTTTATCAGGGAGTTCAAATGAAACTGCAAAGGAGTGGACACTTCTCAAGAAACAGCTTATCAGTAAAGGCCATTTATATCTTGAAATCTAACAAGAACTTTAATAAGAATGGAATTATAAAGTTTTTGTCATTTTGCACCTTTCCTGATGCCGCCTTGCTGCCCTGTTTTTCAACGAAATCAATATGGCTTCAACAGTTTATTTAGAGGGTCACTTAAGGAACATTTCTACCAAATTATCTTGCAATCGCACAAGTAGATTATGGAGGAAAAGGATTTTAAAATTTGGGTATTTTTCTCACTTTCTGATGCCGCAGCAACCAAAGTTATCAATGGAATTCAAATCTTTGAACAATTTTGAAAGAGGACCACCAAAGGAACATTCTTGTGATGTTTTGTGGAAATTGGTCTATTGGAATGGTAGGAGTTGGTTGTCATTTGTAGCTAAAAGTTCAATTTACCCTTTTTGTGATGACGCCTGGTTGATATGATTGTGTAACCAATCAAAACGGCTTAAACAAATTAAATAGAGGATCATTACAGTAAGATTCGTATTATATTTTCTTAAAATCAGACAAACACTTTCATAAAAATGGAATTTTCAAATTTTGTCATTTTGCCCCTTTTCTGATGCCGCCTGACTGCCATGTTTTTCGACCAATCAGTATGGCTTGAACAATTTTTATAGAGGGTCACCCAAGGAACATTTCTACCATATTATATTTGAATCTGACTGGCAGATTCGGAGGAGAAGATTTTTAAAGTTTGGACATTTTGTCCCCTTTCTGATGCCGCAGCAACCAAAGTTCTCATTGGAATTTTAATCTTTGAACAATTTTGAAAGAGGACCACCAAAGGAACATTCCTGTGATATTTTGTGGAAATTGGTCTATTGGAATGGTAGGAGTTGGTTGTCATTTGTAGCTAAAAGTTCAATTTACCCCTTTTGTGATGACGCCTGGTTGCTATGATTGTGTAACCAATCAAAACGGCTTAAACAAATTAAATAGAGGATCATTACAGTAAGATTCGTATTATATTTTCTTAAAATCAGACAAGCACTTTCATAAAAATGGAATTTTAAAATTTTGTCATTTTGCCCCTTTTTTGATGCGGCCTGACTGCCATGTTTTTCGCCCAATCAGTATGGCTTGAACAATTTTTATAGAGGGTCACCCAAGGAACATTTCTACCAAATTATATTTGAATCTGACAGGCAGATTCGGAGGAGAAGATTTTTAAAGTTTGGACATTTTGTCCCCTTTCTGATGCCGCAGCAACCAAAGTTCTCAATGGAATTTAAATCTTTGAACAATTTTGAAAGAGGCCAACCAGAGGAACAGTCCTGTGATGTTTCACGGAAATTGTCCTTGGAGTTTGGGAGGAGATGATGTTTAAAGCTAAAAGTTAACACCAGACGGACGACGGACGACGGACAAAAAGTGATCAGAATAGCTCACCTTGAGCCTTTGGCTCAGGTGATCTAAAAACAAGATGTGTTTGTGAAACACTGATGCCCCCGAATGGCAACATCTAGGTCAAAGGTCAAGGTCGCCAGGTCAAAAATGTTGGTACTGACAGAAAGGTCATGTCACAAGGAATACACATGTGAAATATGGTAGCCGTACCTGTTATGGTTCAAAAGTAGTGGTCAAGGTTAAAGTTATTTTCGAGAATGGCAACATCTAGGTCAAAGGTCAAGGTCGCAAGGTGAAAAATTTTGGTACTGACAGAAAGGTCATGTCACAAGATATACACATGTGAAATATGGTAACCGTACCTGTTATGGTTCAAAAGTAGTGGTCAAGGTTAAAGGTTTTTTTCGAGAATGGCAACATCTAGGTCAAAGGTCAAGGTCGCAAGGTGAAAATTTTGGTACTGACAGAAAGGTCATGTCACAAAGTATACACATGTGAAATATGGTAGCCGTACCTGTTATGGTTCAAAAGAAGTGGTAAAGGTTAAAGGTTTTTTTTAGAATGGCAAAATCTAGGTCAAAGGTCAAGGTCGCAATGTCAAAAATGTTGGTACTGACAGAAAGGTCATGTCACAAGGAATACACATGTGAAATATGGTAGCCGTACCTGTTATGGTTCAAAAGTAGTGGTGAAGGTTTAAAGTTTTTTTCGAGAATGGCAACATCTAGGTCAAAGGTCAAGGTCGCAAGGTGAAAAAGTTGGGTACTGACAGAAAGATCATGTCACAAGGTATACACATGTGAAATATGGTAGCCTTACCTGTTATGGTTCAAAAGTAGTGGTGAAGGTTAGTTTTTTTTGAGAATGGCAACATCTAGGTCAAAGGTCAAGGTCGCAAGGTCAAAAATGTTGGTACTGACAGAAAGGTCATGTCACAAGGAATACACATGTGAAATATGGTAGCCGTACCTGTTATGGTTCAAAAGTAATGGCCAAGGTTAAAGTTTTTTTCGAGAATGGCAACATCTAGGTCAAAGGTCAAGGTCGCAAGGTCAAAAATGTTGGTACAGACAGAAAGGTCATATCACAAGGAATACACATGTGAAATATGGTAGCCGTAACTGTTATGGTTCAAAAGTAATGGCCAAGGTTAAAGTTTTTTTCGAGAATGGCAACATCTAGGTCAAAGGTCAAGGTCGCAAGGTCAAAAATGTTGGTACTGACAGAAAGGTCATGTCACAAGGAATACACATGTGAAATATGGTAGCCGTACCTGTTATGGTTCAAAAGTAGTGGTCGAGGTTAAAGTTTTTTTCATGCAGACAGACGTGCAGACAGGCCAAAAACTAGATGCCCACCGAATCAGAGATTCCGGGGGCATAAAAATCAATATAAATGCACTATGGCAATAGGAGTAAAGTAGTCTGCTGCATATGTGTCACAATGTGTTTGGAAGGATGGAAGGGTTAATAAAAAACATCCCAGTGCAAGTTTTAATCACCTTAAACTGTTTCAGTTGATTCTCCATGACCGGAAGATCTTGCACACTAAACTTTTCCGACTCCAACACCTGCTCATTATTATGTAACCATGTCAACAGGGCCTCCATCGCTTCTAAATACGCTTTCGGTGGCGCTCTTTCTAGAGCTTCGGTCAGTTTTCTTTGCCTTTCTCCTGCAATAGCAGTCAAATAATTATTTTTCTGAGAAAACTACATAATAAGCCTATTTGAGCTTAAAATCAATTTCAAGTATCTTATTTAACCCTTTCCCTCATATAGACGCTTTCTGACGCCTCTGCAGCAGATGGCTTTTTGAAAACATAGTGACAAAAGAAGAAATTGCTCAAAACGAGCAATTTCTCCTTTTGCCACAATGTTTTCCCATTCAATTATGGAGATTTTCTATGTTTTGACAAAGTACGTTCAAAGTCGTCTGCTGCAGAATTGTTCCCTCATATAGACTCATTTTGACGCCTCTGCAGCAGATGAATTTTGAAAACATTGTGATCAAAGTAAAAATTGCTCAAAACCAGCAATTTCTCCTTTTGCGGCAATGTTTCAACTTTTTTCAGTAATTAAAAGAGATTTTCTGTGTTTTGGTCTGAATTATTTGTCTGCTGCATATTTGCTGTATGTGGGAAAGGGTTAATAGAATTAAGCTTTGAACTCCTTCGAAAGACCCACACCTTCTAAAACATATTTACTCAATGCTATAAGCAATGAAATTTCACAGGAAATATCAAGATATGCAGACATTTTTTGATGCCTCTGCAGGTGACTTCTTTTTGCCACAATGTTTTCAACTTTATGCAATATTTGTTCTTTAATAGAGAGTTTTCATTTTTTCAGTCGTCCGCTGCAGATTTTTCGTACATCAACTTAATGCCCTAATTTAACATACTTTACAACTAGGCATAGAGTACATATTATAGAACTTGTCTGTATTTGTTTCACGAGTTTTAATTTCCAGCTATAGCAAACATCGATATCTCACCACCAAAAATGAACCCAATTCACTTACATATAATGCCTTGATTAACCCTTTCCCTCATATAATTGCTTTCTGATGCTTCTGCAGAAGACTGCTTTTTGAAAACAGTGACAAAATAAGAAATTGCTCAAAACGAGCAATTTCTCCTTTTTGACACCTTTTGACACGGTGTTTTCCACTTTTAGTCATAGGTTATCCATTCCATTATAGAGATTTTCTTTTTTTTTTACAAAATTTGTTCAAAGTCGTCTACTGCAGAATTGTCGTCTAAGGGAAAGGGTTAACATAAAAACATTGACAGTGATACATGAACATACATATTCTATTAGTTATAACCCTTTATCACAAGCAGATCCATTTTGGTGCATCTGCAGCAAATGACTTTTGAAAACTCTTTGGCAAAAGGAGAAACTGTGCTTCTTGATTAATTTCTTATTTTGCCAAAAGTATCCAGTTCTTTTCAATGGCTATACATTCTTTTATTAAAGATTTCAATATTTATTTTCACCAGGATATTTTGTTTATCATCTGCTGCAGAATTGCAAAATATGGGAAAGGGTTTATAACTGAATACACAGTCCTGAATGCAGTTATGGCTTAAAGTTGAGTTATAGGTACAGTTATAATTGGTAACAATAACAGAATACAAATAACAAACAACGTGTAACAATATAACATAATACAAAATGCAACAGACGCTCCTTTCCCAATATATTTTCTATACTGTCTTATATAGAACCAGTTAACCCTTTCCCTCATACGACAATTCTGCAGCAGACGACTTTGAACTTATTTTGTCAAAACATAGAAAATCTCCATAGTTGAATGGATAACCTATGACAAAAAGTGGAAAACATTGTGGCAAAAGGAGAAATTGCACGTTTTGTGCAATTTCTTCTTTTGTCACTATGTTTTCAAAAAGCCGTCTGCTGTACAGGCATCAGAAAGCGTCTTTAATTGTATGTTTACAAATTCAATCAATCTGAATTCTACTAATTAGTGAACTGATACCAAAGAATAGATAGACATGAATACATGTGGTGATTAATGTCAGATTTGATGGATTCAGTGTGTTAATACATTATTTCTTTTGCATGCCTTTATTTATTCTTAACATTTTGTTAGTTACAAAAACTAGCATTGTTTCATTAGACAGAACAATTATAAATCCCCTGCCAAAAAACCACAATGACTAAATAGAGTCATAGAAATACAGACAGATGGATATTTAACCCTTTCCCTCATACAACAATTCTGCGGCAGACGACTTTGAACATATTTTGTCAAAAAATAGAAAACATTGTGTCAAAAGGAGAAATTACTTGTTTTGAGCAATTTCTTCTTTTGTCACTATGTTTTCAAAAAGCTGTCTGCTGCAGAAGCATCAGAAAGTGTTTATATGAGGTAAAGGGTTAACGAAGAAAAGATCTCTAAATGCCACCCTGCCAATACGGGCAGCTTGGCGATATAAAAACTATTGGTTTCAAGCAATTGGTCCGAAAAACAGGGGCAGAAGGCGTGCTTTGCTCCTGCCTAGACATCCTGATCTGTTTTGTTCTCTATATACATTTGGAAAAGGGACAAACAAGTTACAGAAGTATTAATATGGGTTTTATGCATTGTTTTCATGGTGCCTGAGCGGCCATTCATAATGAAAATAAGGAACAAGAGACTTTTATTGTAGAATTCCCTTGGTTTTCAGCTACACTGGCTGAAAGCAAGTCGAGTTTCGTTATGTCATGGCGAAATGTTTGTCATGGCTCTACGTGTTAATGTTTAAGCTCAACTGAACTTGATCTAGAATTAGAGCTTTGACCCTTTCCTTCATATAGACGCTTTCTGATGCCTCTACAGCAGACGACTTTTTGAAAACAAAAGAAGAAATTGCTCAAAACGAGCAAATTCTCCATTAGTCACAATATTTTTAACTTTATTCAATAGTTAAACTTTCCATATTTCAAAGTCCTCTGCTTATAATTTGTTGTATGTGGGAAAAGGGTTAAAGAACACTTCTCTTGTAAAGGCTTTCATAAAATGTGATTAATGCACAGCAATCCAAACAGAACAAGGGCACCGCAAAGAGGATGCATCCCCTCGGTATTCGAAGTCCAATTTTGACCTTGACCTTTAACCTATGACCTTGAAAATAAATGGGCTTCTAGACCTTGCCATATACTAACTGTATACCAATTCTGGTTAAGATCGGTCAAAGGATATTCAGTGTAGAGTGGTCACAAGGTTGTTACTGACGGACGGACGGACGCAGAAACGATATCCCCATCGCAAACTTCGTTAGCCGAGGGGATATCAAGCTTGACAATTGTTTTTTAAATGTAACATTTTGATCGAAAAACAAAGTGATCAAATGTTTATCATGTCCATTTAATTAACCTGTAACCTGATATGAGTTTTCAGGATTGGGAACAGATTGGCAAACATGTATGGGTATTTATATATAGGGGAGCACAAATCAGGGGGAAATTGAATGGAGTGATATCAAGGGCTACAGAAACAAGGAATTAAACAGTAACACTGGCAATTCTTGGCTCAACACTTCTCAAAAGTCAATATGGCTTTTAATCAAAACAGATAGATAGCAAGCAAACATATCTCAACCACTTCATTACTAAACACTGTTTTGATTGATTTCGGTAAAAAGCAAAATTAGATAATGCAAAACTGGATAATGTGTAATGTGTAATGGTTTGATTGTTTGGTGTTTTATGCCATTTTAAACAATGTTTTCAGTTTTCCGGGTAAGTTACAGTAATATTGGTCCATTTATCCTGAGACCAGCCAGTCAGTCGTAATGCTATAACCCTGCATCACTGAACGCCAAGGAGGGCGTCATTACTACCATTTTAAAAGTCTTTGGCATAACCCAGCTGGAGATCTAACCAGTGACCTCCTGCGCACAAGGTTGATGGTCTACCACTACACCACCAAGGTGGTTGTGTAATGGTTTGAATGGGATTGGTTATCATTAACCATAGCTCAAGAAAAAATTAATCCTTTGGTCATATACTTGTTATGATGTTAATGGTGATATTTGCTTTGAAAAAAATTGAGGAAAATAAAGTCTAAGGAAACTTTAAAGAATATTGCTACTAAAGAATTGAACAAATTGCTTAGCCATTTCTCTTCTTTTTTTTCCAGAATGTTTCACTAAATTGAATGCATTACTTCGACATTTGTAAAGAAAAACAATTGGGTTTAATCAACAACAAGGAAAGTTATTAATACCACTAAAATAAATAAACAGAACATAAAATAAATATTCACCAACAAATAACATTGATATCCCAGTCCTCAGATAACAATTACCATAGCCCCTATTGCAAACAGCCACATGATGAAATGACAAATTAATTTAAACTTATTTATTTTGCATCGATAGCGAAACAAGCTTTAAGCTAATATTAATCACGCTTGATGTCTGCTTCCTGGAGACATAACCGGTACTAACGCCGTTTTACGTGGAAAAATCCAAAAGGCAGAACCCGCTCATCACGGGATTCGAACCCGGGACCTTTGGTACGAAAGGCCCGAGCACCACTATCTTTCAAATTACAATTCACATTAACTTAACTATTTTCCACACCTACACCATTTTGAAATCACTGAAGCAGACGACTTCTAAAAACATTGTGGCAAAAGACGTAATTGTTCCTAGTTAGCAATTTCTCGATTTGCCACAATGTTTCAACTATTTTATATGATAAAACTATCCCTTTAAGAGATTTCCATATATTTGCCTTGATGTTGTGAAAAACGTCTGCTTCATAAATATGTGTTGTATGCAGAAAAGGGTTAAAATATTTGTTATAACTTGTAAACAATTTTTTTTTTATCCTTTTAGGATTGTTGTTTACAATAGTGGTTGATACGGGTAATTGTGACATCAGGTGAGTTTATAAGTAGACTTCAGGGCTCTAAAGAAGGGGCGTACTTCATGTCCTAAATCCTCGTAGGATGTCAAAAAGACCAATGTCGTGGGTTACTCAAACGAATCGTCTTAGTGGGATGATCCTCTTGAGTACCAACAACATAGGGTTTGAAGGCGACTTTTAAAAACCTTGTGACAAAAGGTGTCATGCTCATAATGAGCAATTTCTCCTTTTGCCATAATGTTTTTACCTCTTTTTGATGATTATACACATACTATCATTTGTACAATTTTCCCAAAATTTTGGCCATGTGTTGTAACCGTCGGCTGCTGCAGATTTGTTTTATGTGGAAAAGGGTTACCTAACTGTTTACCGGATATGATAGTTTAGTGTCGTCTGCTTAGGATTAACCCTTTACCACATGTAGACGCTGCAGCAAACATCTTTTGAAAACATTGTGGCAAAAGGAGCAATTGATCAAAAACATTTCTCCATTTGCCACAATGTTTTCAACTTTTTTCAGTAATTTAACCTTCATTTATAGAGGATTTCTGTGTTTTTGCATTGCTATGTTCAACGTTGTCTGCTGCAGATTTGTTGCAAAGGGTTAACCCTTTCCCTCATACGACAATTCTGCAGCAGACGACTTTGAACATATTTTGTCATCAGTTAGAAAATCTCTATAATTGAATGGATAACCCATGACTAAAAGTGGAAAACATTGTGGAAAAAGGAGAAATTGCTTGTTTTGAGCAATTTCTTCTTTAGTCACTATGTTTTCAAAAATCCTTATGCTGTATAGGCATCAGAAAGTGTCTATATGAGGGAAAGGGTTAAGAAGAGATATTGCATTACACAAGACATGTTAACTACTCCTTATCTAGACCCTTCAGTGGTTTTAATGGTTTGAATACAACATTCATCTACTCACTTTCCTGGTCAGCTGTGAAAAGCAAAACCATGCAGGCTGTCATATAACTATACCATTACTAGTTAACTTGATAATATCTTTTTTACATTAAATTGAGAAAAACAAGCTTTAAGCTTGTATTAGTCACACTCAATGACTGCTTCCTAGAGACGTAACCAGTACTTGTGCCATTTGTGTGGAAAAAATTCCCAAAAGGCAGTACCCTGTCATTGCAGTATGGGAACCATTTATGCCTGAAGCCGATGCTTTATCTATCGCTGCAACCCTGTCATCCACAATTTAGTTTTAAATGTACCTGTACTTTGCACAACAATTTGTATAATAATACAGAACGCAAAATGTTGTTGAAAAAGATGTAATTGCTCATTTTAAGCAATTCTTCCTTTCCGTACAATGTTTTCAAAAGTTGTATGCTGTATAGGCATGAAAGGTTTTCCGTATAAGGGCATGGGTCGAGGACAAATTTACATCTTAGAAGCTAAACCAAAGTAAAAACCACAGAAATAGTCAAGCATTTAGTTAAAAAATGGTAACTTAAAAATGTTATTGAAATAGCTGACAATATTTTCAAAACTTTTCATCTACATTGTACATTAGTATCATGGAGTAAATCAAACTTCTTTCATTACAAAAGAGAAATGTAAAAAATAAACCACATGTGTTGCCTGGCAATAAGTGTGACACTTTCCGATGCATTTGCAGCAGACGACTTTTTGAAAACATTGTGACAAAAGGATAAATTGCTCATAATGAGCAATTTCCCCTTTAACCACAATGTTTTCAACTTTTTTCAGTAATTATACATACAATTATCCCTTTCCCTCATTATAGACGCTTTCTGACGCCTCTGCAGCAGACAGCTTTTTGAAAACATAGTGACATAAGAAGAAATTGCTCAAAACGAGCAATTTCTCCTTTTGACACAATGTTTTCCACTTTTGGTCATAGGTTATCCATTCAATTATAGAGATTTTCCATTTTTTGACCAAATATGTTCAAAGTCGTCTGCTGCAGAATTGTCATATGAGGGAAAGGGTTATAGAGATTTTCCATATTGTTGAGTAGAAATTGTCAAAGTCGGCTGCCGCAGATTTGCTGTATGTGGGAAAGGGTTAAATGCATCTCTCTGCCAAGGCATGTGACACAAAAACCATAAATTATATAGAAAAGATCGAATCCTTTCTGTCACATTATTTTCTGCTTTTATACTTAATTGACTTCTTTCCCACAGAAAAAGAGGAACTGCTCAACATGACTAAATTCTCCTTTACCAATAGTGTTTCCATCCATATATTAAAAATCTGTATCATACAGAACAGAACTACTTTATCCTTTTCTTCATATGGACGCTTTCTGACACCTATGCAGTAGGCGACTATTGAAAACATTGTGACAAAAGGTGAAATTGCTCATGATGAACAATTTCACATTTTACCACAATATTTTCAACTGATTTTGAATATTATAATTTCTTGTCTAGAGATTTTCCATATTTTTGTCTACATATTATCAAAGTCGTCTGCTGCAGATTTGTTGTATGTGGGAAAGGATTAAGAATTGCTTACAAAAAAGAAAAAAAATCAGAAATGAAACCTTTTCCACATACAGACTCTTTCTGACGTCTCTGCAGCAGACGGCTTTTTGAAAACGTAGTGACAAAAGAAGAAATTGCTCAAAACAAGCAATTTCTCCTTTTGCCACAATGTTTTCCACTTTTAGTCATGGGTTATCCATTCAATTATAGAGATTATCCATTTTTTGACAAAATATGTTTAAAGTCGTCTGCTGCAGAATTGTCGTATGAGGGAAAGGGTTAAACCTTTTCATACCAATTTTCTGGAAGGTTGTCTGCCATCTCTGATTGAACTGTTCCACCTCTGATTTTAGGGCCGAGTCACTCTTCTCCTTCAACAACACCTGGGTTTGTCTGTTTAGCCTCTCAACTCTCTCCTCCTGGGTTTTCAATGCTTTTAATTTTATCTGTAAAAACACACAAACATTATACAATTCTTCAAAGAGTCCAACGGAAGTGTATATAATTATCTACCTCCAATAAATGATGTTTTACCTGAAGATTTCATTTCCTGGATTTATTGATGAATTAAGAGAAAATTAAATAATCACCCTTCCTTTGACTTTATGATGTTGGAAAAACCCATTATGAAACATGGTCCCAAAACAGACTCTGCTATATCAACCCTTGCCCTTGAACTACAAATCTGCAGAAGACGGCTTTGAAAATATCAGGACAAAAACATTAATAATCTCTATAACTGATGGTGTAATTCACTGAAAACAGTTGAGAACATTGTCGCAAAAGGAGAAATTGCTCGTTTTTTAGCAATTTTTCCTTTTGTCAGGTTTTTTCAAAAGTCGTCTGCTGCAGAGATGTCAGAAAACGTACGTTCATGTATTAGGAAAATGATAAAACATTCACGCATATTTCACAAAACTTTTAAATATTCAACTCACTTTGGACTGTTCTAATTGACGGCTTATATCTGGTGCATCATCAGACGAGTGTTCCGCCGTACTCGCCCATTTTTCGTACGTTTTCATCAAGTCCTGTAAGGCATGGAGCTCATCGCGCACCTTTTTGGTTTCAATATTGATGTCCACAGCGTGTTGTGTGTCAACTAACAGAACCTTCATCTTGTCCCACCTTCTCTCCAAGGCTTCTGTTTGTGTTGTGATAGAGTCATACGGCTCCCCACCTAAAATGTTTAAATGCTTTCTGACGCCTCTGCAGCAGACAACTTTTTGAAAACATGGCGACAAAAGAAGAAATTGCTCAAAATGATCAATTTCTCCTTTTGTCACCATATTTTCATCTCTTTTAAACTATTGTACTTTCATTTTCATAGATTTTCCATATTTATTTCTAGATGTTTTCAAAGTCATCTGATGCAGATTAGTTGTATGTAGGAAAGGTTTAATCCTTTCCCTCATATGACAATTCTGCAGCAGACGACTTTGAACATATTTTGTCAAACATAGAAAATCTCCATAATTGAATTGATAACCTATGACAAAAAGTGGAAAACATTGTGGCAAAAGGAGAAATTGCACGTTTTGTGCAATTTCTGCTTTTGTCACTATGTTTTCAAAAGAGCTGTCTGCTGCAGAGGCGTCAGAAAGCGTCTATATGAGGGAAAGGGTTAAACCAGTTTGTCATCTGCTTTATCCTCTTCCCACAAATATGGAGAAACAAATGCTGTTACATTTGTAGCAGACATATCATGATGTGTAATTTCTTCTTTTGCCACAATGCTTTCAACTCTATTAAAATAGCTACAATCTAATTTACAGGGTTTTTTCCATTTATTGCATAGAACTTTCCTAAGTGCGTCTGCTGCAGATTTAGTTAAATTAGAAGTAGAGTTAAAAAAACATCGGAAGCAAAAATATAACATCTAGTATATTTGAAGCATAACTTTAATTGAGATCCTTGGGGAAATGGAGACATTGCTTATCATGAGGAACTTTTTCTTTTCAAGGTGTTTCTTAACCCTTTCTCAAATACAACAATTTT
This sequence comes from Serripes groenlandicus, assembly GCA_031761405.1. Taxonomy (NCBI): domain Eukaryota; kingdom Metazoa; phylum Mollusca; class Bivalvia; order Cardiida; family Cardiidae; genus Serripes; species Serripes groenlandicus. Next base: position 55,804,000 of record JASEVX010000005.1, on the reverse strand, counting down.
GCAGCAGAAAATTAATTAACACCGAGTCAAAAATATGCAATCCATATAAATGCAAAACACTATTATTGAATAAAGTTAAAAACATTGTGGCAAAATAGAGAAATTGCTCATCATTTTGAGCCACAATGTTTTCAATAAGCATCTGCTGCAGGGGTGTTCGAAAATGTCTGTATTTGGAAGGGTAAGAATTGTATTTACACAAAACTCCCAATCTTACATCATCAAAATTAATATTTTTTTCAACAGTTTATCAAGATATAAAATTTATGGTTGCCTGCTTTTCAAACATATGATTGAACATTTGGATAACTGACAGTATAACAATTTATATTTTCAGATCTTCTCATCAAATAATCAAGAAAATATATAAACATATATACAGGTAGTATAAAATAACCAAAACCAATTTCATACCAAGTTGTAATTCATTAGAAATTGACTTTCCCGTTGTGACAAGCTGCTTTATATTTCCAGATTGAGCATCTACTTCATTTTTGGAATCCTGAAATACAGTTAAGGAATCAAGATACTAGTTCTCCTGTTGCAAGCAATTTCTTAACCCTTTGCCTCATATAGATGCTTTCTGGCGCCTCTGCAGCAGACGGCTTTTTGAAAACATAGTGACAAAAGAGCAATTTCTCCATTTGCCATAATGTTTTCCACTTTTAGTCATAGGTTATCCATTCAATTATAGAGATTTTCTATTTTTTGACAAAATATGTTCAAAGTCGTCTGCTGCAGAATTGCTGTATGAGGGAAAGGGTTAAACAATCATGTCATCATGTGGTTTGTTTGGTTTTTACTCTCACCATGCAAAATTAACTATTTGGCGAGCAGACACAGATAGATACAAGGACGTCCGGATGCAATACCCTAGCTCTTTCCGAACAGACACCCTTGGTTCTTTTACGCGCCAATGTATAGCAACGATACATGCAAGGTTATTGGTCCTGGAAAAGACCAGTACTTGACCTCTAGATAAGTGGTAGAGGCTTAAAAGCCCCATTTGAACCCAAGACATCTGGATCGACAGTTCAATGTTTTAACCACTATGCATCTACAATTGATAGGAAAGGCTGAAATTAATTTACTTGTTATTATATTAACCCTTTCCCTCATGCAGAAGCGTTTTGCAGCAGACAACTCTTGAAAATAATGTGGTAAAGGGAGAAATTGCTCATAATGAGCCATTTCCCCTTTTGCCACAATGTTTTTAACTTGATTCAATAAGTAACTTTAATTTATGGAGCTTTTCCATATTCTTGTCAAAGTTGTCTCCTTCAAATTTGATGTATGTGGGAAAGGGTTAAATAAACACATACATGAAATAACTACAAGGAGATGAGTGCTAACATATTTAGATAGTTTATTCCATTTATATTTCATTCATACGTTTTAAACTGCTCTACCAATTGTAATTTGCCATCATAAATTCTTCAACATCTATGCAAAAAGGCAAAGTGGAAGGTTGTAAATCATCTTGAGAGCTGCAATTCCTCTTATCCATATGTGAAGTTTTTCTAGGGAAAAATTTGTTAATGAGGACAAAAATGCAGACAAGAGGGTGACCACAATAGCTCAAACTATTCTACAAACAGCAGGTATCCCCTGTTGCCAAGTGGCTAGCATTGGGGATTTTGAACCAGGTACACAGTCATGGTGCAGCGATAGTGGTGGACCGCCCTTGGGCAATGCACATTTTCCTAGCCTAGTTCTGGTTTGTTTACCCATGACATAACTGAAATAATGTTAAAAACAACGTAAATCCCCAATAAAATCTACAAACGTTTATAACTATGCCTCTCACCTCCATTAAAACCATTTGTTCCTCCGTGGTGAAAGCTTCCTGCGAGCTGCCATCATCTTGTAGTATCAAATCAAAACCAGACTCAATCTTCTCAAACCATTCGGTCAGCCTCTTCATTTCACGGTCAAACTCGGCCCTCACCGAAGAGTCAACTTTCCTCCGTTTGACCCCGCCTACCGGTCCCACACTGCGAAGCTTCCCTTCCTCCTTCATCTCCATCCTCTCATCCTGGAGCTCCGGAATCTCGCTCAATTCTAAACCAAGACTCACAATCTGTTTTGAATGGATGTATGAAGATGTTTTAACATTTAACTATTTACTGTATATGATATTTTTAGTCATCAGCTTTGATCAATATCTAAAGGGAAAATTAGTCAAGTGAAGGCTTGGATGCGTCTAATTGAAAATCTGTTGAAAGAGGCATAAAGTCACCTTAAAGCTAACAAACAAGCATACAGCCCATAAACCATTTTGATCTGGTTATCCATGTTGTCTACCAAAAAAATGCTTTGATATAACTGAGCAACTATTCAGTATTGAAAGCGGCATAAAAACACTTTACAAACAAGCAAACGTACACCCCACAGACTTTTTTCTATGGTGTCTGCTAGAAAATGCTATGATATAACTGAAACACTTGCAATGGGCATAAAACACCATGTAATGTCAATTGTTTGGTGTTTTACGCCACTTTCAACAATTTTTCAAGTTATATCACGGCGCTTCCTAGGTAAGTTAGTTACCAGTACTACAGCGCCTGAAGGAATGCAGCCATCACTCCCAAGTTTTTGGTATGACCCGACAAGGGATCGAACCCACAACCTTCCGCACCAAGGCAGACGCTCTACCACTACTACCCCATCAAGGCGGTACACACACCATACAAACAAGCAAACAGCCCACAAACCTTTTTGCTCTGGCTTTCCATGGTGTCCACCAGTCGTTTCCATCTCTCCTGAAGCTGTTCTAAGTTTGTGGATATTTTCTGTACAGCCTCCTCGTTATTGACGCACTGTACAACATGCTGCCCCGTCTCGTACAGGTCTTCAAACCTCTGCACTTGGACCACCATGTCCTTTTCTATCAGCTGAAGGTGCAATAATATTACGTGTGAAACCACGGTCTAGAAAAATTAACCTAAGCATATTTCCAATGAACATAAAAAAGTAGATCTGTCTGCATATCTATGCAAACTGATCCGAATCTAATGTGAATCGGAGGTATCTTAACCCTTTCCCATATACAACAAATTTGCAGAAGACGACCTTGAAAACAAACTTGCAAAAACGTGAAAAATCAAGACAAATGAGTTTAACTATTAACCCTTTCCCTCATATAGACGCTTTCTGACGCCTCTGCAGCAGATGGCTTTTTGAAAACATAGTGATAAAAGAAGAAATTGCACAAAACATTCATAGTCGTCTTCTGCAGAATTGCTGTATGAGGGAAAGGGTTAGAAGGAATTGAAAATATTATATTGTGAGACAAAAGGAGAAATTGCTCATTACGAACAATTTCTCCTTTTGCTAGATACATTTAAATGTGTTTACAAGTGTGAAAGGGTTAAAAGCTTCAGGGATTATAAGGGAAATGATGCAGAACCAGATCATACAGCATTGGTGCCCATGTTGATCTGGATCTGATCTGGTTGCAAATGCCTGGGGTACCAAGATTCAACCACTGAATGCTTCCTTTTTAACGTGCAGACACATTTTGAAAGCATTATGGCAAAAGGAGAAATTGCTCATCATGAGCAATTTCTCCTTTTGCCAAAATGTTTTCATCTTTATTCAATGACTAAATTTTCATTGAAAGAGATTTTCCACATTTTAGCACTGATGTTTTTCATCTGTCGCAGTTTTGTTGTATGCGAGGGAGGGTTAATTTTGAAGCTTCTGAAAGACAAATAATAAGAAATTAACCCATTCCCACATACCGATGCTTTCTGACAACTCTGCCGTTGAAGACTTCTGAAAACATTGGGACAAAAGGAGAAACTGCTCATCATGAGTAATTTCTCCTTTTGCCAAAATGTTTTATAACTCTATTCAATAAGTATACCTTCATTTAAAAAGAATTTCAATATTTTTGCTGATATGTTTTCAAAGTCGGCTGCTGCAAATTTGTGATGTGGGGAAACGAAATGGTTAATAAGCTAACAACTCAAACATGAATTATACTATAAATACACTTGAGTAAAAGAATTATTTTATTTTTTTTTCACCGGATTATTTTCTTATGTGTAGTCAAGATCACACCTTTGTGTGAAAAACTTTTGATGGCAGCTGTCTTTACCTCCCTTGAAAGTTACTTTTTAAGTAAGTATGTCTGCATTGATTGAACAGGGGAGGTAATAAACAATATAATGATCAAACTTGCCACCTGAAAATTCTCTATGATGGTTAACATTTCCATACAGTTTTATCAAATCCGTTTTAACAATGCATTAGATATTGCTCCAGAAGGAAAGACAGACAGACAACAGGGAAAAGGTTTACCAAACTACTATCGTGACATCATATTTATAAACTTTGAACCCTTTCCCATATAAATGACAAATCTGCAGCATACAACTTTTGATTTGACGTAAGTAGAATAGACCAAAAGGTAATTGTTGTAAAACAGTAATAAACACTATAAGATCAAACTTGCCATCTGAAATTTCCCTATGATGGTTAACATTTCCATTTCCACAGTTTTAATCAAATCCATTTAACAATGCCTTAGATATGGATGCAGACGGAAAAACAGACAGACAATGCCAAACCAATAACAAAAATTAACAATTAAAATTTCCAATAACCATAAAATACATTTAAAATCTTTAAAGTTATCTAAAACTTATGAAAGCCAATTAAAACATTCCATTATTTAGAACCAATTACATTTAAATTGGAATACTTTTGTATATCTTTAAGCCATATAATACAAATATACCTGAATTAATATTGTTCTTTAAATCGTCAATGCCCTTTAAAAGCTTAATATTATATATTGTTATATCTTTAAATCCTGTACTTTTTTTTTATCTAAGGTGATTTTCTGGCCTATAGATTGTAAGAGCCTTTTAACCACTTGCCACCTTCACATGCGTCTACAGCAGATCGCATTTGAAAACATTGTGGTATAAGTGGAAATTCTTCGTCAAAGTTTTAAACTATATACAATAGTGAATACTTTTATCTTTATTTATTTAATCGGGTTTCCATAGTTTGCCTTTATACTTTGTCTGCTTAAGATTTTATGTATGTGGGAACTTAACAGTTTAGCTTAACCCTATCCCACTTATAGACCTTTTCTGACGACTCTGCAGCAGAGGACTTTTGAAAACATTGTGACAAAAGTAGAAATTTCTTCTTTGCCACAATTATTACAACTTTTTGCAGTAATTATACCTTCAATTAAAGGGATTTTCTGTGTTACTGTCTAAATGTTTCTAAATTTGTCTGCTTTACATTGCTGTATGTGGGAAAGGGTTAATTAAGAGCTGTTCATACCTTTATATTCTGTACTTGAGCAATAGCTATCTTTAGACTCGTCCATATCTTTAAATTTTGTACTTGAGCAATAGCTATCTTAATAGCCGTCCATATCATTAAATTGTGTACTTGAGCAATAGCTATCTTTAGAGCCGTCCATACTTTTAAATTCTGTACTTGAGCAATAGCTATCTTTAGAGCCATTCTTACATTTAAATTCTGTACTTGCGCAATAGCTATCTTTAGAGCCATTCTTACATTTAAATTCTGTACTTGAGCAATAGCTATCTGTAGAACAGTTCATACCTTTAACTTCTGTACTTGAGCAATAGCTATCTTAAGAGCCGTCCATACTTTTAAATTTTATACTTGAGCAATAGCTATCTTCAGAAGAGTTTATACTTTTAAGTTCTGTACTTGAGCAATAGCTATCTTTAGAATCGATCATATCTTTAAATTCTGTACTTGAGCAATAGCTATCTTTAAAACAGGTCATACCTTTAAATTTTGTACTTGGGTAAAAGCTATCTTTAGAACTGGTCATACCTTTATATTCTGTACTTTAGCAATAGCTATCTTTAGAGCTGTTCATACATTTATATTCTGTACTTTAGCAATAGCTATCTTTAGAACCGGTCATACCTTGAAATTCTGTACTTGAGCAATAGCTATCTTTAGAGCTGATCACACATTTATATTCTGTACTTCAGCAATAGCTATCTTTAGAACCGGTCATACCTTTAACTTCTGTACTTGAGCAATAGCTATCTTAAGAGCCGTCCATACTTTTAAATTTTATACTTGAGTAATAGCTATCTTCAGAAGAGTTTATACCTTTAAATTCTGTACTTGAGCAATAGCTATCTTTGGATCCGAGAGGTCAGCTGAACCCATTGTTTCTATCACAGTCTCATTTGTCGTTAGCCAATCGGCAAATCTGAACTCCTCCTCCGCGAAATGCTGCCATTTGAGGAGAATATTCTGCAGCAGGAGCCATTGCTCTTCTGTCCAATGACAGATCGCTGTCCATCGTTTACCAAGAAATTGTAGCTGGTTCTCCATTTCTTGACAAGCTGAAATGTACATGATACATGAATCATAGGACCACTTTTTGAGCTTATTGCTCAATTAAGACAGGAACCAGGCATAATAATAATTTTGTTTGATTATGCTAATTAACGCTTTCCCTCATATAGACGCTTTCTGAAGCCGACAGCATTTTGAAAACATGGCGTCAACAGAAGAAATTGCTAAAAAACGAGCAATTTCTCCTTTTGTCACCATGTTTTCAACTCTATTCAATCATTGTTCTGTCAATTAGAGGGATTTTCTGTGATTTTGCTTAAACATTTTCAAAGTCGTCTGCTGCAGATTTGTGTAAGAAAGTGTTAATCGGGTGTACATATTTTACAAGATTCATTTAACATTCCTAACCACTAAAACTGAATGTATTTAAAATTTCCAATTAAACCTTTCCCTCATACAGACGCTTTCTGGCGCCTCAAAACAAGCAATTTCTCCTTTTGACACAATGTTTTCCACTTTATGTCATAGGTTATCCATTCAATTAAAGAGATTTTCTACTTTCTAATAGAATATGTTCAAAATCGTCTGCTGCAGAATTGTCGTATTAGGGAAAGGGTTAACAATTTTTAAATGGTGTTTGATAGATTGTAGGATATAATGAGATATTGCTGGTTTAGAGGATCAGAGTTGTTTTCCTTACTGTTTTCCACACACATTTTCCACAATTGTCATTGGGTATTAGGGAAAGGGTTAAAAATAAAACAGAACTCCTAGCTACCTGTTTCGGTATTATTGTCATCCACGACCACCACCATATTTTGCAGACTGTCCACTTTCTTCTGCTGCGTGTCCAACTCTTCCTGGAGTCCCTTATGGTCATCTATCTGGTTTCTAATCTCCGCGAGATCCGATCCCAACCTTTTCTCCCTGGCAATACGAGCTTCCATTTCCGTCAGCCAATCAGCAAGATCCTCTAATTGTTGTTGTTGTAGTGACATTAAAGCTTGTTGTAAACTGCAATAGAATTTTATATCAAATTAGACAAATATCCACCTTTTTTTTTTTACATGCTTTAACCGTTTCCTACATACAGACACATTTATGAATCCTCTGCAGCAGACGGCGCTTGAAAATATCTCCTAGACACCAACCAATCATTTGTCACATTTGTGACAGACAATTTTTGAAAACATTTTGTCAAGACACAAAGCAATTTGTTCCTTTGCAAAGTGTTTTCTAAACTCAAGTTTGATGTATTAACAGTTATTACTCCTTTATTTATTGAAACGAGCAATTTCTCCTTTTACCACAACTCTATTCAATGATTAAACCTACGTTTATTGAAGTTTACCATTGTGTTAACCCTTTCCTTCATACAGACGCGTTCTGACGCCTCTGCAGCAGACAGCTTTTTGAAAACATGGCAACAAAAGTAGAAATTGCTCAAAACAAGCAATTTCTCCTTTTGTCACCATGTTTCAACTCTATTCACTTATTGTACTTTCATTTAAAGGGAATTTCCCTCTTTTGTGTGTATGTTTTCAAAGTCGTCTGCTGCAGACTTGCTGTATGTGGGAAAGGGTTAATCAGATGTTGTCAAAGATGTCTGCTGCAGATTTGCTGTATGTGGGAAAGGGTTAATCAGATGTTGTCAAAGATGTCTGCTGCAGATTTGCTGTATGTGGGAAAGGGTTAATCGGATGTTGTCAAAGATGTCTGCTGCAGATTTGCTGTATGTGGGAAAGGGTTAATCGGATGTTGTCAAAGATGTCTGCTGCAGAATTTCGTAAGTGGGAAAGGGGGTTAAGGAAAGTTTAATATCAAAGGAAAAGGGATACTAGATATGGTAATTACCAGTTCAGGAAATAAAAGCAAGACCAAAAAAAACATTTGGATCATTTTCATTATTCTCTAGAGCTGACCTGCAATCTTCTTAATGACCAGGAAATGTCTATATAAATACAATGAATAATATATAGACAAGGGAAAAAATATATATATATAATAATGTCATACAATCTTTAGAATACAACTCTCCAGAAACTACTCGTTCACCAATGAATGACAACCCATATTTCTTTTTATCATCATTTTTATTATTATTATCATTTCATTAATCATATTTGTTATAATTATGAAAAACAACTGAAGTATGGAAAGAAGTACAGCCAGGAGAAGAGAAACATTCTGGGTAAAATACAAGAGTGTTGAATGGAACACAATGTGTTGCTTGCCAATAGCCAATAACTGAATGCCAATGGACAAACATAAACGCAGACAAATGACACAGGCGTTATTATTATGGGTCAATCTGTCAAGGCCGGCACCATAAACGAGGGAACGGTGGGGAAATCTTAAAGGAAAACGAGAAAAAGCTTGTATGAGCAAATACAAGTATGCAAAGACTATGTAATTAATTACAAGCTAGGGGAATAAAACCTAGACCCGAAAAACCCATTTGTGTATTTTATTATTATACCCTACAGCTATTAGAATCAACCTGTTATCCTTTAAATTACTAGGGAAAATCCACAGTCTATACAAATACTATAGGTTATTGCATCTATATGGGAAAATATTGTGTTGGACGAGTTCCTTCAGTTGAGTTGCCCAAGCTTGCGGGGGCAGAACTCCGCCGAAGGAACGAGTCCCAACACAATAGATTCCCATAATCATGCAATAACCTTTCTATTGTATAGTTTGATATTGGCTATTTAATTTTTTTTCGTTTTGTTTGTTTTAAACACTTGACCATTTAAAAAATTAACACTCATTTTGGATGGTTTAGATAAATAAACATTAACAATCTATCACGCAATTATACTCTCCTTTACGTTGGTTGCTAGGGTCGTGGAAAATATAATTTACGAACTGCCATTGTTGTCGACTCGAAATTAAATCGTCGACAAAATGATGTGTAATGCTTTAATAAGAACTCGTTTATTATCTTATTCTGGTATTTACGACTGGATATTTGTGTTCTTTATTAATATTTAGATGCCCCTTTTGGCCTCACTTGCCTGCGATGCATTAAGCCCTAGGCAGTAACAAAGTAGAAGTAGCTGGTCTCTAAATTATCAAAGGTTGGATGAGAGCGCTTTGTAACCTTAGTGTATGGAAATAGTTCCGTCCTTAGCAGCACGTGAAAAATATCCGAGTGCAATATCAACTCGTGCAATATGGACGGATACTGCATCCTTTTTCCAAATGGAAAATAGAAGAAAAAAATATCAAAGTAGACAATAAAATGAATTATACATGGCAGCCATTACTACCCTTTTGAAAGTCTTTGGTACAATGTATCAACTTTATTTAATCATTACTTATATTAGCTGAGATTTTGCCAAGATGTTTTCAAATTCATCTGCGCCAGATCTGTTGCATGTGGCAAAGGGTTAAGAGATTTTCATATCATCTGCCTTGATGTCTACAAAGTGCTCTGCTGCAAATTTGTTGTTTGTTAAAACTCATACAATTTGATTGATGGATTAGATCTGCAGCCGTTTATTGCTAACCTTAACATTCATCAGTTATGGAAAATAAATTTTGAAGGGTAAAAATTGCTCTCGTTTTCGGCAATTTGCTTTTTCCAACTGTGATTTTTGGCCTTTTGTAGCAGTCATTAAAATAAGCTTCAGTCAGGGAAAATGATAAGCAGATTCATGCACAGTGTATACCACAATTCAATCAGAAATTATTAGTCGCCGGGCAGAAGCCCGCGACTTCTATTTTTAATAGCTTTTCGGAAATCACATGGGAGGGCGGCTTATTATTAGAAAGAAACAAATCTAGATGATTTGAACATATTACAATTGTGGTTGTTTACGAACACTAATAAATGACACATCTAAAATGAAATAAATATTCCGATTTTTTAATGTTTGCAGTTTTTTTTTATTTCACTCGCATTTAAGTTTTTTGTCTTATTTACGAAGACAAAAGTGGTCCCTTCAAGACGTGAACCAACACCCCCTAATGCAGACTCTTATGTGTCATCATTGAGGTCAATTTCGGATTCTCCTTTTAATAGCAATTTTAACTTACTAAATGTTGTTTTCATGTTCAAAGAGATGTCTTGATTTGTGTAGAATTCATTTAATAATGTTAATCCATGAATATCTAAAGTAGGAACTGTTTCTAAGCTAAATATAGACCCTATTCTGTTGTGTAGGTTCGTGACCTTTAACATCGATTTTCGCGCATGCGCATTTCGATATGAAAAAGCGAGTGATATTATTTTATTTTAGACAAGTACAAGACGAATGTTTGACGCAAAGCGTCAAAGAGAAGCCGCAATGTTTCGTTGTACATGTAGAAATAAGAAAAAAAGAACATTTTTAAATCCACAAACAATAGAACAATTAAAACTGTAGACGGTAATGCTGATATATTTCTCCTTTTGAAGACTTTTGTTTTCTTCAAATTACCTCCCTTTAAAGCAATATCAGGATATTTACCTTGTGATTCGAATAAGATTGACAAACATTGAAATTATATGAATGAATACTATTATTTAAATAAGTAACAACAGCAAAATTAAATTTAAGCCAAGATAAATGTGTACACATTTCGTTAATTTTTTATAGATACCCTAATGTAAGTATGAATATAAAATTTATAAGTAAATGTTTTCATTTCAACGGTCCTAATGTTTGAATAGACTAAGGAAAGTCAAGAATACATAAATAAATCAATGCAGTCTTTTCCGGCGACATTGATGCCTTGGCATCAACTTTCTCTTGTTCTGCTACAGAAACATCAAAAGGTGTTTCTATTTGGGCGAGATCCGTTTGGAATGTTTGTCTAATTGTTGTTTACTGCTTAATTAGGTAAAGAATGGAGAAAAACATCAAGGCTTAGTAACAGAGACTATGAGCCGAGCCAGATCATGTTAGCCTGGTCCCCCATACAACAAACCTGCAGCAGCCAGTGATAAAAACATTTTGGCACAGATATGGAAAATCCAAATAAATGAAAATGTTAAAATCGAAAAAATAATTTAAGACATTGTAGCAAAAGAAAAAAATGCACACATTATGAGTAATTTCTCCTTGTGCCACAATGGGTTTTTTAAAAGTATCTCCTACAGATGCCTAACAATATGTGTCTGCATGTGGGATTAATTAACCCTTTCCCACATACACCAATTCTGCAGCAGACGACTTTTAAATCATATGGGCAAACATAATGGAAACTTCCTATAATTGAAAGTATAATTATGGAAAAGAGTTGAAAACATTGTGGCAAAAGGAGAATTTAATTGCTCAACAAAGTTTTCGAAAGACGTCTGCTACAGAGGCTTCAGAAAGCGTCTATATGTGAGAAAGGGTTTAAGGTTTAAAAAAAAAACATCCTGCATGTAAAAAAGGTTGATTGATTCACTTTCGCCTTAATGTTGTTTTCAAAGGTACTTTCGGAACAGCCTATTTATCTACTCATGGGTTTCCACATACTTCCTCACACCAGTACTTTACTAAATATTCTTTCCCACAAATTTCTCCTTTCGATAAAATCTTTTCAAAAGTCGTCTGGTGCAGAGGCATCAGAAAGCGTTTGTATGCGGGAAAGGGTTAACAAACAGTTACTATACAGGAGCCCAATGATGAGTCCATGTGCTTTGTATGATCAAGTAGAAACTAAAGTACATAGAATCTTTTACCCCTGCCATGATATTAAACCCCTTTTCCACATAAAGACGCTTACTGAGGACTCTACAGCAGAATACTTTTGAAAACGTGATAAATGGACAACTGTTGAAAACATTAAGGAAAAAGTAGCATTTTCTCATTTTCCCACACTGTATTTCTTCTAGACTTAAAATTTTCATCTCATTAGCTTTCCATTCAGTTTTTTTTTTTTTTTAAATTTGAAGAGTCTAATACAGAACTCAAGGTAATGGATGAACATCACAGACCTACCAATTAACTCAACACTACTGAAATACTCCATTCTTCCCCCCATAGATCTTTTTACTTCCTAACCTTAACCGTTTCCCTCATATAGACACTTTCTGACGCCTCTGCAGCTGACGGCTTTTTGAAAACATAGTAACAAAAAGAAGAAATTGCACAAAACGTGCAATTTCTCCTCTTGTCACAATGTTTTCCACTTTTAGTCATGGGTTATCCATTCAATTATAGAGATTTTCGCCATTCTCCATTGTATGAAATAAACCCTTTACCACATTGAAATATTACGATCAATTTCTACTTTTGGCACAATGATTCTAACTCTTTACATAATATTATAAGTATATACCAGTACACGTGACAACTACTAAAATTTATCCTACTGTTTTCTAGATCATTTTCAAAATTGTCTGCTGCAGATTTGGTGTATGTGGGTAAGGGTTAACCCTTTCCCTCATATAGATGCTTTCTGACGCCTCTGCAGCAGATGGCTTTTTGGAAACATAGTGACAAAAGAAGAAATTGCTTAAAACGCACAATGTTTTCCACTTTTAGCCATAGGTTATCCATTCAATTATAGAGATTTTCTATTTTTTGACAAAATTGGTTCGAAGTCGTCTGCTACAGAATTGTCGTATGAGGGAAAGGGATAACCCCTTCCCTGATGCAGATGACTTTCAATGTCTTTGGAAAATAATAATTTGGCAATTATTGTGGCAGAAAGGAAAATTATTAAGAGTTATTTCTTCTTACTACAATGTTTTGAAATAACTCTGAATAAGATTCATACATCCAATTATTTCTATCTTAACCCTTTCCCTGATATAGACGCTTTCTGACGCCTCTGCAGCAGACAGCTTTTTGAAAACAAAGTGACAAAAGAAGAAACTAGAGATTGCTTTTATGAAAAAGCGTTTGTCTCCCCATTTGTGTGGTCATAGGGGAGGAAAAGAAATGATGGAGATGAATTTTGTAGTTTTGAACTGGAGATGAATTTTGTAGTTTTGAACTGGAGATGAAGTAACTGTGACTTTGAAGTTTGGCCTATTAACCTGTAGACAAAAGTGGACATGTATTGCATAAGATGCACAAGATTAGTGGTTATTTTTTAAGATTTATTGAGCAGAAACCATTTTTCAGGTCAAGGTGTCATGACCATTCTGTATATCAAGTATGAAGTTCCTCGGCCCAAGCAGTCTTCAGTTATTGAGCGGAAACCATTTTTTTTTCAGCCCTATGTCATCGTGACCTTGACCTTTGACCTAGTGACCGCAAAATCAATAGGGGTCATTTGCTGGTGTTGACCAACCGGCACACCATGTATGAAGTTCCTTGGCCCAAGCATTCTTCAGTTATTGAGCAGAAACCATTTTTCAGCCCAAGGTCACCGTGACCTTGACCTTTGACCTACTGACATCAAAATCAATAGGGGTCATCTACAGGTTAGGACCAACCTGCACACCAGGTATGAAGTTCCTCGACATAAGCATTCATTAGTTATTGAGTGGAAACCATTTTTTCAGCTGAAGGTTACCATGACCTTGACCTTTGACCTCAAAATCAATAGGGGTCATCTGCTGGTGATGACCAACCTGCACACCAAGCATTAACTTCCATGGCCAAAGCATTCTACAGTTATTAAGCAAAAACAATTTTTCAGCTCATTGCTACTGTGACCTTGACCTCTGACCTTGTGACCTCAAAATCAGACAACATCAATAAGGGTCATCTACTTGTTAGGACCAACCTGCACACCAGGTATGAAGTTCCTCGACATAAGCATTCTTTAGTTATTGAGCGGAAACCATTTTTCAGCTGAAGGTTACCATGACCTTGACCTTTGACCTAGTGTCCTCAAAATCAATAGGGGTATCTGTTGGTGGTGACCAACCTGCACACCAAGTATTAACTTCCATGGCCAAAGCATTCTACAGTTATTAAGCAAAAAAAAATTCAGCTCATTGTCACTGTGACCTTGACTTTAGATGTACTGACCTCAGAGTAAATAGGGGTCTTTTACTGGGCATGGCCAACCTGCATACCAAGTATGGAGTTCTTCGGCCCAAGCGTTCTTCAGTTATTGAGCGGAAACCATTTTTTACCTCACAAGGTCACCATGACCTTGACCTTTGACATTCTGACATCAAAATCAATAGGGGTCATCTAATGGTCATTAACAACCTGCATACCAAGTATGAAGTTCCTACGCCCAAGCATTCTTCAGTTATTGAGCAAAAACAAGTGTGACGGACATGACTTTGACCACTGTGCCCTTGACCTTTGACCTAGTGATCTCAAAATCAATAGAGGTCATTTGCTGGTGGTGACCAACCTGCACACCAAGTATGAAGTTCCTGGGTCCAAGCAAAAACAATTTTTCAGCTCATTGTCACTGTGACCTTTCGGCTCAAGGTCACTGTGACCTTGACTTTAGACGTACTGACCTCAACATCAATAGGGGTCTTCTACTGGGCATGGCCAACCTGCATACCAAGTATGGAGTTCCTCGGCCCAAGCATTCTTCAGTTATTGAGTGGAAACCATTTTTTACCTCACAAGGTCACCATGACCTTCACCTTTGACCTTCTGACATCAAAATCAATAGGGGTCAGCTACTGGTCATGACCAACCTGCATACCAAGTATGAAGTTCCTACACCCAAGCGTTTTTCAGTTATTGGGCGGAAACAAGTGTGACAGACGGACGGAAGGACGGAACGGGCAAAAACAATGTCACCCCCATGTATGGGAGAGACATAATTGCTCAAAACGAGCAAATTCTTCTTTTGCTACAATGTTTTCAACCTTAAGTCATAGGTTATCAATTCAATTATAGAGATTTTCCATTATTTGACAAAATATTTTCAAAGTTGTATGCTGCAGAGCTGTCATATGAGGGTTAAGTGATGTTTCAAGGCAGACAATTCTAAAAATTACAATAGTATGTAATTAATGATGTCACAATTGGCCCTTCCCACATACAGAATTAATTTTTTTGTTTATTTTGAAACAGAGGAATATTGTATTGTGTTATATTTTCATTTACAAAGATTTTCCATATTTTTTATTAGATGTTTTCGAAGACATATCTGCTGCAGATTGGTTGTAAGTGGGAAAGGGTAAACAACAAGCAACGTTTTTCTACTTTTGTAAGAAGTCTTTACCATTTTCCCCTTTAACCCTTTCCCTCATATAGACGCTTTCTGACGCCTCTGCAGCAGACGGCTTTTTGAAAACATAGTGACAAAAGAAGAAATTGCACAAAACGTGCAATTTCTCCTTTTGCCACAATGTTTTCCACTTTTTGTCATAGGTTATCCATTCAATTATGGAGATTTTCTATGTTTTGACAAAAATACTTTCAAAGTCGTCTGCTGCAGAATTGTTGTATGGGGGAAAGGGTTAATCAAAACATTACCTGATCAACAATGATGAAATACATCGAATTGAAAATACAGAAGAATAATAGCAGACAAATTCTAGCGAGACAAGTTTAACTTCAATTTCAAGAGACAGTAGAAAACATTATGAGTAAGGAGTTATTGATTGTGATGAAACATTTCTCCTTTTATCCTCCTAAGGTGTTTGGATGAAAGCGCATGCTGTATGCCAGTTAAGTTAATTAAGGCAAGATGGACAAACACACAGACTGATCACTGATGACATAGTCAAGATCTCTATTGTGTTTGTTAGTCTGTGAAGGCAGGCAGCAAAAACTTTGCCTCCTGCATTGAAATTAACCCTTTGAAAGGCTTTCCCACAAGTCAAAAATATAAAAAAAATCTCTATAAATGATGGTTTAATTATTGAATCGAGTTGAAATCCTTTTGTCAAAATGATTTCAAAAGTGATCTGCTGCAGAGGCTTCAGAAAGCCCGGTATGTATGTGGAAAGAGGTTAAAAGTTATCTCTATATTAGGAAACACCTAAAGTAACTAGAGATTGCTTTTTTGAAAAAGCGCTTGTCTCCCCATTTGTGTGGTCGTAGGGGAGGAAAAGAAATGATGGAGATGAATTTTTTAGTTTTGGACTGGAGATGAAGCAACAGTGACAATCCTCAGTTATTGAGCGGAAACCATTTTTCAGGTGAGGGTTACCATGACCTTGGTCTTTGACCTAGTGACCTCAAAATCAATAGGGGTCATTTGCTGCTGGTTACCAACCTGCACACCAAGTATGAAGTTCCTGGGCCCAAGCAATCTTCAGTTATTGAGCGGAAACCATTTTTCAGCCAAAGGTCACCGCGACCTTGACCTTTGACCTACTGACATCAAAATCAATAGGGGTCATCTACAGGTTAGGACCAAACTGCACACCAAGTATGAAGTTCCTGGGTAAAAGCGTTCTTGAGTTATTGAGTAAAACACATTTTTCAGCTGAAGGTTACTGTGACCTTCGACATTTGACCTTGTGACCACAAAATCAAACAAATTCAATAAAGGTCATTTACTGGTTAGGACCAATCTGCACACCAGGTATGAAGTTCCTCAACATAAGCATTCTTTAGTTATTGAGAGGAAACCATTTTTCAGCTGAAGGTTACCATGACCTTGACCTTTAAGCTAGTGACCTCAAAATCAATAGGGGTCATCTACTGGTGGTGACCAACCTGCACACCAAGTATTAACTTCCATGGCCAAAGCATTCTACAGTTATTAAGCAAAAACAATGTTTCAGCTCATTGTCACTGTGACCTTGACTTTGACCTCAAAGTTAATAGGGTCTTCTACTGGGCATGGCCAACCTGCATACTAAGTATGGAGTTCCTCGGCCCAAGCGTTCTTCAGTTATTGAGCGGAAACCATTTTTTATCTCACAAGGTCACCATGACCTTGACCTTTGACCTTCTGACATCAAAATCAATAGGAGTCATCTACTGGTCATGACCAACCTGCATACCAAGTATGGAGATCCTATGCCCAAGCGTTCTTCAGTTATTGAGCGGAAACAAGTGTGACGGATGTGACCTTGACCTTTGACCTAGTGACCTTAAAATTAGTAGGGGTCATTTGCTGGTGGTGACCAACCTGCACATCGAGTATGAAGTTCCTGGGCCCAAGCAAAAACTATTTATCAGCTCATTGTCACTGTGACCTTTCAAGCTCATGGTCACTGTGACCTTGACTTTAAACGTACTGACCTCAAAATTAATAGGGGACTTCTACTAGGCATGGCCAACCTGCATACCAAGTATGGAGTTCCTCAGCCAAAGTGTTCTTCAGTTATTGAGCGGAAACCATTTTTTACCTCACAAGGTCACCATGACCTTTAAACGTACTGACCTCAAAATTAATAGGGGTCTTCTACCAGGCATGGCCAACCTGCATACCAAGTATGGAGTTCCTCAGCCAAAGTGTTCTTCAGTTATTGAGCGGAAACCATTTTTTACCTCACAAGGTCACCATGACCTTGACCTTGGACCTTCTGTTATCAAAATCAATAGGGGTCAGCTACTGGTCATGACCAACCTGCATACCAAGTATGAAGTTCCTACGCCCAAGCGTTCTTCAGTTATTGAGCGGAAACAAGTGTGACAGACGGAAGGACAGAAGGACGGACGGACGGAACGGGCAAAAACAATATGTCACCCCCATGTAAGGTTCTTAATTACAAGTTTATCTGCTGGCTTAACCCTTTACCTCATATAGACAGGCGCTTTCTGACGCCTCTGCAGCAGACGGCTTTTTGAAAACATAGTGACAAAAGAAGAAATTGCACAAAACGTGCAATTTCTCCTTTTGCCACAATGTTTTTCACTTTTTGTCATAGGTTATGCATTCAATTATGGAGATTTTCTATGTTTTGACAAAATACGTTCAAAGTCGTCTGCTGCAGAATTGTCGTATGAGGGAAAGGGTTAACCCTTTCCCAAATACAACTTTGCAGCAGACAACTTTGAACTCATATAGGCTAAAACTCAGAAAATCTCTATAAATGTAGGTATAATTACGGAAAAAGGTTGAAAACGTTTTGACAACATGAGAAATTGCTCAACTTGAGCAATTTCTCCTTTTGTCACAATATTTTCACGAGTTGTCTGCTGCAGAGACGTAAGAAAGTGTCTGTATGTGGGAAAGGGTTAATTACGAGTTTATCTGCTGGCTTAAAGAACATACATCAAAGCCTAATCAGCACCCTGGCTTATAGATTTACTTAAGGCCGACTTGTAATTAGTTAGAATCTAATAAATTTTTGTATATTATATAAACAACAATTTTATCTCTTTTCCGTATATAGACACAATATGACAAATCTGCCGAGGACTTTTGAAAACATTGTGGAAAAAGATGATTTTGCCTATAAAAGGAATTTTCACTTTTGATGATAATACATGACATTGTACTTCCATAGAGATTTTTTATAATTCTAAATCCTATTTGTGCCATAGATTTGTTTTATGTTGGAATTTACCCCTAAAATTCCCTCATATCATACGACAATTCTGCAACAGACGACTTTGAACATATTTTGCTAGAAAATAGAAAATCTCTATAATTGAATGGATAACCTATGACTAAAAGTGGGAAACATTGTGGCAAAAGGAGAAATTGCTCGTTTAGAGCAATTTCTTCTTTTGTCACTATGTTTTCAAAAAGCTGTCTGCTGCAGAGCCGTCAGAAAGCGTCTATATGAGGGAAAGGGCTAAAAGGGGCAGACAGTTTTTGTGTAAGACGCATCTGTATCACCTGACAAACATCACTATCAAATATCAACTATGAGATGTGGAATTGGCAGTTAAAATATGCTCAAGTTAGGTAGGTCAGTCAACATGTAGAAAAGCAGACAGACAAAAAAATTGAAAACACCTGCAATCTTTTACCCGTTTAACCCTTTCCCTCATACGACAATTCTGCAGTAGACGACTTTGAACATATTTTGTCAAAAAATGGAAAATCTCTATAATTGGATGGATAACCTATGACTAAAAGTGGAAAACATTGTGTCAAAAGGAGAAATTGCATGTTTTGTGCAACTTCTTCTTTTGTTACTATGTTTTCAAAAAGCTGTCTGCTGCAGAGGCGTCAGAAAGCTTCTATATGAGGGAAAGGGTTAACATATATTACATCAATAGAAATATCAACTATGAGATGGAGTATTGGCAGTTAAAATACGCTCAAGTTAGGTGAACATGTGGACAGGTAGACAGAAACTCACAAAGACAGACGAAAATTTAAAGACACCTGCAATCTTTTGCTGTCTGCTTCCTTGAGAACTAATCAGTATAGTCATGCATTCAAACCAGGGACATTTAGTACACACAGCTAACACTCTATATAGCGCTACTTTTGAAGCACTGTCTTCCACTATGCAGATGAGACAAAAAAGAGATGTTTCTTCTTTTTCAATGATGTTCTCAGAAATGTTCTGCAGCATAAATTCAAAGTGGTTTATAACAGGAGAAAGGTTAAATTGTTGTAGAATGTCAAAAAGTATTAAAATCACATAACTTGGTATGATTTCGACCATTTTGCACTAACTTTTTTTGAGATGTAACTCCCTAGAGCCGATTGTAACATGAATTGGTATGATAACGAGCCTTAATTCTCAAATTAGATCAATTTAGAACTGCTTTACATTACTGTCAAACTAAAATGTCATATTTACAGAAAATCAAAAAAGCAAAACAGAGTTAACAAGTGTTGTATGCTCTAACCCTTTCCCAGATACAGACACTCTCTGACGTCAGCCGACAGCTTTTGAAAACATTGTGACAAAAGTAGAACATGCTCAAAATTAGCAATTTCTCCTTTTTCCACAATATTTTCAACTGTTTTTCAGTTATCATACCTTCATTTAAAGGTCATTTTCATAGTGTTTGCCGAGATACTTTCAAAGTCGTCTACTGCATTGTGGGAAATTGATTGATTGTTAGGTGGTGTACGCCTCTTACAACAATGTTACAGAGGATTAACCCTTTCCCTCATACGACAATTCTGCAGCAGACGACTTTGAACGTATTTTGTCACATGGATAACCTATGACTAAAAGTGGAAAACATAGTGGCAAAAGGAGAAATTGCACGTTCTGTGCAATTTCTTCTTTTGTCACTATGTTTTCAAAACGCCGTCTGCTTTAACCCTTTTCCCTCATACGACAATTCTGCAGCAGACGACTTTGAACGTAATTTGTCAAAACATAGAAAAATCTCCATAATTGAATGGATAACCTATGACGAAAAGGGGAAAACATTGTGGCAAAAGGAGAAATTGCACGTTTTGTGCAATTTCTTCTTTTGTCACTATGTTTTCAAAAAGCTGTCTGCTGCAGAGGCGTCCGAAAGTGTTTATATGAGGGAAAGGGTTAAATATCACGGCATTTCCTGGGTAAGTTACCAGTACTTTTTGACCATTTATCCTAACACCATTCAGTTGTAATGCTAACCCGAAATGCTGAGCACCAAGGACGGCAGCCACTGCTACCATTAGTAAAGTCTTTGGTATGAACCGGCCGGGGATCAAACCTACAACCTCCCACACCCAAAATCTCTAAAGGTTATTTTCTGTGAGACAAGGACCATTGTGATCATCCAAGCTATGCATCTAGAGAATCAATGGTACCCACCTGCTCTGTCTGTCTAAAGCTTTCATCCTGAGGTCCTCCCATCTATTGTTCAGTAGACCCATCTGTACACGGATCTCATTTTCCTCATCGGACTTGACCTTGCCGTCTGCTATAAGGTCATTGCCTTCCCTTAAAACATTACCTATACTGTCCTGATGTTTTGTGAGCTCTAACATGAAATCCTGAAAGTGTAATGCAGATTACTATATAGATGCCTCTGTAACAGACACTTTTTCAATAACACTCGTCCAATGCTGCTACCATCTAAAAACACCATATGTCTGTGGAGCAAAACCCTCTCATTACAAGCAATTTTCTTTTCCAACTTTGTAACTATGCTTAAGATATGACTACATTATGTTTATATCAGTAACTATGCTTTAGATATGACTACGTTATGTTTCTATCAGTAACTATGCTTTAGATATGACTACGTTATGTTTCTATAAGTAACTATGCTTTAGATATGACTACATTATGTTTCTATCAGTTACTATGCTTTAGATATGACTACATATGTTTCTATCAGGGAACAAATTAAACTCTAAAGAGCAAAACCTCTCTAAAACAGATGTGTTGTTATGCATCAGCCAGATGCTGCTTATAAAAGGTTGCATTGACCTTTAAGAGATTTCTGGCAAAGTGTGAAATATCTGAAAGTGAGAGAAAAATTATTGAATCAAGTTGAAAACTTTGTGACAGAAGGATTGCTCATCATAAGAAATTTCTCCTTTTGTCACAATGTTTTCAAAAGTTGTCTGCAGCTATATGTGGGAAAGGGTTATAAAACTTCATTACTAATGTGGAGAACAAAATTCTTGTGAAAGACAGTGGTACAGTGGTAGAGCCTCAGCCTCTCGTACCACATGTCCCGGGTTCGAATCCTGTGATGAGCGGGTTCTGTCTTTGGGATTTTTCCACACGAACGGCATGAGTACTGGTTATGTCTCCAGGAAGCAGACATCGAGCGTGATTAATATAAGCTTAAAGCTTTTTTCTCAACTGATGCAAGATAAATTTGTTTAAACTAAACTAACAAAATTCTTGTTAATGTTTTAACAACTTGATAAAAACCATGCCTACGAAAATGCAAAATATTTAGGAATAAACTACCCAATCATGTAAATTCGGGATGAATGTCAATGTCACAATGTTTTGTTTGTACTGAATGTGTTTTGTGCCACTTTCAACATAATTTCAGTTATATTGCAGCATTTTCTGAGTTCATTGACCAGTCCTGTTTAACCCTTTCCCTCATATAGATGCTTTCTGACGCCTCTGCAGCAGACGGCTATTTGAAAACATAGTGACAAAAGAAGAAATTGCACAAAACGTGCAATTTCTCCTTTTGCCACAATGTTTTCCACTTTTAGTCATAGGTTATACATTTAATTATAAAGATATTCTACTTTTTTACAAAATATGTTCAAAGTCGTCTGCTGCAGAATTGTCGTATGAGGGAAAGGGTTAATACATGACACCAACAATTCAATCATAATGCTGTATCTATAAACAGAGCTCTAGATAAGGAGTGTTTTGTATGTTCTAAAATCCTTTTTTTATCTGCTAACCCTATGTGTGGGGTACTCAAAAGAATCGTCTCATTGAGACGATTCTTTTGAGTACCTACAACATAGGGTTTGGTTGGATAATAAGAGAGATATTGTGGGGAAAAGAGCTGCAAACCCCTCCTTATCTTGACCTCTGTAAAACACTTCATATCAAGGAAGGAAGCCATTACTACCATTTTAGAAGTCTTTGGTATAAATCAAATTGGGATGGAATATGTTCTAAAAAGTCATCGCTGCAGAGGCGTAAAATATCGATCAACATCATGGAAAGGGTTAAAAGTATAGTACCTCATGTTCACTAAACTGACGCTTGACTTCTGAGACAGCATCAGCTATTGATTGCTGGTTCTCGACCACTTCTTCCGCTTCGAGTAACCATGTCAACACATTCTCCAGACTGTCCTGGTACGAAATGAGGTCAACTGACGCCGAGGAACTCATGGTGCTATGTCTACTTGAAGAAGAACTGAGCGAGGCAGGCATCTGAAATAAAACAACAAACATTGATTAGAATAGCTCTTTCTTTTATCAAAAACATCATTTCACCCTTTCCCACATGTGGATGCTTTCCAACGCCTCTGCAGCAGACGACTTTTTGAAAACATAGTGATAAAAGAAGAAATTGCTCAAAACGAGCAATGTTTTCCACTTTTAGCCATAGGTTATCCATTCAATTATAGAGATTTTCCATATTACATCTGAGCATAAAGATAAATATCTCCTTTTTCCACAATATTTTCAATTCTGTTCAATATTTTAACAGTCATTTATAGAGACTTTTTCATGTTTTTTACAAGATGTTTTCCAAGTCATCTGCTACAGAATGCGTGCATTTTGGAAAGGGTAAAAACCATCCAAAGTCAGGACTCAGAGTCACAATTGTGCATCATTCTGTGAATGTCAGCTAAAAACAATCTCTCTTTTAACCCTTTCCCTCCTATAGACGCTTTCTGACGCCTCTGCAGCAGACGGCTTTTTGAAAACATAGTGACAAAAGAAGAAATTGCTCAAAACGAGCAATTTCTCCTTTTGCCACAATCTTTTCCACTTTTAGTCATAGGTTATCCATTCAATTATAGAGATTTTCTATTTTTTGACAAAATATATTCAAAGTCGACTTCTGCAGAATTGTTGTATGAGGGAAAGGGTTAAATGCCCCACATTGTTTTTCAAAGATAATATATGGCATTGATGAATACATAACAAATAAGGTAAGGTTACATAGAAATACATAGTAAACTAACCTTGTAAGCAAGCCCTTTCCCACATAGAGAAGCTTTCTGATGCCTATATGCAGCAGACGCCTTTTGAAAACATTGTGGCAAAAGGATAAATTGCTCATTTTGACATATTTTTTTCAACCTTAATCAATTATTCCACTTTCAATTAAAAAAGATTTTCCATACTTATGCCAGGTCATGCTTTCGAAGTTGTGTGCTACAGATTTGTTGTATGTGGGAAAAGGTTAACCCTTTCCCTCATATAGACGCTTTCTGACGCCTCTGCAGCAGACGGCTTTTTGAAAACATAGTGACAAAGGAAGAAATTGCTCAAAACGAGCAATTTCTCCCTTTGCCACAATGTTTTCCACTTTTAGTCATAGGTTATCCATTCAATTATAGAGATTTTCTACTTTTTGACAAATTATGTCCAACGTCGTCTGCTGCAGAATTGTCAAGGTCAATTTTTATCATGTGACAGTTGAATTTTTACACAAACAATGTGGGAATGCATAAGGGTGAAAAATTACGCAACTGGCATGATGTCAATAACTTTATTTTCAGAATTCATAAACATTAGGAGATAGGAGTACCGGGGAATATAAACATAGGTAACAACAGCCTCCTGGGTGCGCTGAAACTTTATAATGCAATATTTCATATCTCAACCCTTTCCCGACCTACAACTGCAGATGTGTTAAAATGCCTCTGCATGCAGGAAAGGGTTAACCCTTTCCCAGAGTCATACGACAATTCTGCAGCAGACGACTTATTTTATTATACATCGATTGCGAAACAAGCTTTCAGCTTATATTAATCACGCTCGATGTCTGGTTTCTGGAGACTTTAAACCAGTACTCGATCCGTTCTTGTTGAAAAATCCCAAAGTCAGAACCCACTCTTCACGGGACTCGAACCTGGGACATTTGGTATAAGAGGCCGACGATCTACCTCTGCACCACTGTCTTCCACTAAAGCAGACGACTTTGATCATATTTTGTCAAAAAATAGAAAATCTCTATAATTAAATTGGATAACCTATGACTAAAAGTGGAAAACATTGTGGCAAAAGGAGAAATTGCTCCTTTTGAGCAATTTCTTCTTTTGTCACTATGTTTTCATGAAGCTGTCTGCTGCAGAGGTGTCAGAAAGCTTCCATATGAGAGAAAGGGTTAAGATAACACATCAATTACTTTTCCTCAAAGATACAAATTATGAATTGAATCTTTTCCTGAGGCACTGGCAACATTTCAAGAACTGGAAAAAATTTAAGTCGGTATTATAAACTCTACACAAATTTAAAATTCTATTTATCCCAGCCCCGATATGGACAAGTTTTGACTATTCTGTAGCAGACAAATTTTTAAAACATTGTGTAATGTTTTAACCTGTTCCCTCATATAGACGCTTTCTGACGCCTCTGCAGCAGACAGCTTTATATAAAAAAAAAGTGACAAAAGAAGAAATTGCTCAAAACGAGCAATTTCTCCTTTAGCCACAATATTTTCCACTTTTAGTCATAGGTTTATAATCCATTCAATTACAGAGATATTCCATTTTTTGACAAAATATGTTCAGTCAACTGCTGCAGAATTGTAGTATGAGGGAAAGGGTTAAATTCCTTTGCAATATGCAGACACCTTTGGACACCTTTGCAGCAGACACCTTCTGAAAGCATTTTGGCAATTTAAGAAAAAATTGCTTACAACAAATTCTGCCGCAGCCCACTTTGAAAACAACATGCAAGATAATAAGGAAAATCTCTTTAAATGAAAGTAAGATTATAACAAAATTGAAAACATTGTGACAAAAGGAGAAATTGTTCAATATGACATACATTTCTTCTTTTGAAACATGATGTTTTCAAAAGTTGTCTGCTGCAGATGCACTAAAACAGTTAAAATGTAAAGTATTCAAGCCTTTAGACAAACTATATATTTCTCAGTATTAAGGAATAATTCAAAATCATTTCACATTTTCATGATCAATCGATCTATCTACAAGTTCTTAGAACTAATCTAGTCAGCTATTTGAAGGACATTTTAAATCATACAATGTCAAAATTGTTTTTATCTTAAATCTAGGAATAATTTGAAATATTTTCACATTTTGATGCTTTCCCACATGTAGATGCTTTCTGACGCCTCTGCAGCAGACGGCGTTTTGAAAACATAGTGACAAAAAAAGAAATTGCTCACGAGCAATTTCTCCTTTTGCCACAATGTTTTCTACTTTTAGTCATAGGTTATCCATTCAATCATAGAGATTTTCTATATTTTTAAAAAATATGTTCATCAAAGAAGTCTGCTGCAGAATTTTCTTATGAGGGGAAGGGTTAATGCCATCTGGCAAGTTCTAAGAACTAACACAGTTAGCTGAGAATGAAAATTGCATAAATGTAATTCAATTTGATGGCAATCTGATCCAATGCATTGTGGACTCTGCGTAACGTATCAACCTGGATCAGCCTAAGCATGCCGCACAGGCTAACCCAGACAGACAGTTTTCGCCTCCTGTGGATTTTTATTTCAGATATCATTTCTCTACACCTCTTTCCCCCCTGAGACGGAATGTGTCAGTCCGGATTAGCCTGCGCCGGCTGATCTGGCTCGATATATTACGCAGAGACCATAATGTTGGTTATCTTGTGAAACGGCTCATGAGGTAAAAAATGGAATATCTGGAATGTTGAATCCTTTAAATTCTAATACAGAATTGGAAACATTGTAGAAAAAGGAGAAATTGGTTATTTAATAGGATTTCTCCGTTATTCCACAGATATTTCAAAAGACAACAGTGCAGCAAAGGTGAAATATGATATCTGTATTTATAAAGTAACAGGTTTCGGTGTTTCTCAAAAAGATGTCCGTAAGCCACTGCAGAGTTGCTACTCTAAAATTCCTAATTTGAAAAGAGAAGTTTAATAGGAACTGACACCAAGGCCACAGTTAACCCTTGCCCACATACAGAAGCCTAATCTGATGCCTTTGCAGCAAACAAATTTTGAAAACATTGTGACAAAAGGAGAAATATTCTTTTATTTATAGAGTTTCCCTATTTTGGACAAAATGTATTCAAAGTTGCCTGCTGTATGTTAACCCTTTCCCTCGTACGATAATTCTGCAGCAGACGACTTTGAATATATTTTGTCAAAAATAGAAAATCTCTATAATTCAATGGATAATCTCTGACTAAAAGTTGAAAACATTGTGTCAGAAGAAGAAATTGCTCAATTTCTTCTTTTGTCACTATAATGTTTTCAAAAATCCGTCTGCTGCAGAGGCATCAGAAAGCATCTATATGAGGGGAAGGGTTAACCCTTTCTCAGATACTTTGTTTGTTTGTTTCGTTTGTATGGTGTTTTATATCACACTTAACCCTTTCCTTCATATAGACGCTTTCTGACGCCTCTGCAGCAGACGGCTTTTTGAAAACATAGTGACTAAAGAAAAAATTGCACAAAACGTACAATTTCTCCTTTTGCAACAATGTTTTCCACTTTTAGTCACAGGTTATCCATTCAATTATGGAGATTTTCTATTTGTTGACAAAATACGTTCAAAGTCGTCTGCTGCAGAATTGTCGTATGAGGGACAGGGTTATATCAAGGCATTTCCTAGGTATACGTTACTGGTAACTGGTTCCTTTATCCTGACACCAGTATGTCAGTCCTTTTCTATGCTAACCAAACAATCCTGAGCCCCAAGGCTGAAATAAAGCCTTTGCTTCCATTTTTTGAAGTCTTGGAAAGAGAGAGCAGAATGGCTACTATTTTGTCTATATATACAGACCAAATATGGTTCAACCGTCATCTATCTAGGGAAAACTCTGCTATTTGTAAATGTATCAGCATCATTTAATGTCAATGTCACATTGGCATTGAACCAACTAGGTCTCTAAACTTTTTTTCTCAGACGACAATTGAGTGCTTTGCAAAAAATGACTTGAAAACTTTTCGCTAAAAGCAGAAATTGCCCAAAATGAGAAATTTTCTCCGATTCCCAATGTTTTCAAAACTGTTTCAGAATCATTATGATATGGCTATAGCGTGGTGAGAAGTAAAAAGGAAAAGATTCACGAGTTAAATATGCTCAGGATAGAATGTCTAATAATGTATCACTTTTGCCATTTTCCTAGTGCATTACAATTTTAGTTAGGATGCCTTTTAAGGATTGAAATATTGTGTTGAAACTCTAAAATGATGGCTGATTCCATCTATTCCCAAATATAGAATTAAGAAATCTCTGCACCAAACTTTTTACTTTGTAATAAAAAATTGTAAAGGAGAATTTGCTCAAAACAAGCAATTACTTTTTTTCCCATTAGTTGTTTAATCAACCCTTTCCCTCATAAAGACGCTTTCTGACGCCTCTGCAGCAGAAGGCTTTTTGAAAACATGATGACAAAAGAAGAAATTGCTCAAAACAAGCAATTTCTCCTTTTGCCACAATGTTTCCCACTTTTAGTCATAGGTTATATATCCATTCAATTATAGAGATTTTCCATTTGTTGACAAAAAATGTTCAAAGTCGTCAGCTGCAGATTTGTCGTATGAGGGAAAGGGTTAACTCCATTAAAACTGTTATTTCTATTTTCTAGAGATATTTTTTTATATTTTGGACAATTTCAAAGCAGTTCAATGAAAATCTTATAATGGGATAGACAGCAAATAAATGTCACATTTCATCCCTCTTAACTCTGTATCAAATGCAACTTCAGTTGTAATGCCTGATGCAGTAGACACATTTTGAAAACATTGTTGGAAAAGGAGAAATTGCTCATATTAACAAAGACATGTCCTCTTTCAACAATGCTTTTTACTCTGTGTTCTTCTTTCAATTTCTTGATGTTACAGAAAGTTTTCCTCATATGTTTTCAATGCAAACATTTCTAGAAATATATCAAGTAACACAATTATATCATATAGTGAAATATTCCCATTCAAGATTTGGACCTTGTTCATTGCGAATATTAATGACCTTTGCAAATGAACTGCATTAACCCTTTCCCACATACAGCAATTCTGCTACAGACAACTTTGAAAACATACCCAAACAAATTGGAAACTTGATCCTTTTAATTGAATGTACAATAATTAAATAGAATTGAAAACATGGTGACAAAAGGAGAAATTGCTCGTTTTGAGCAATTTCTTCTTTTGTCACCATGTTTTCAAAAAGCCATCTGCTGCAGAGGCGTCAGAAAGCGTCTATATGAGGGAAAGGGTTAACCCTTTTCCATCATTTGCAATTTCTCTTCTGCTACAATCTTTTAAACTGTATGTAAATAATAATACTTTCAATTATAGACTTTTCAACATTTTTGTCTTAATGATTTCAAAGATGTCTTTTTTAATTAAATTTTGTCCTATGCTAGAAAGGGTTATAAAACCCATTTTAAACTAATTTGGTCTCATCCAATTTAAATATATTTTAACATTTGGACAGGCTCCCCATTCTCCATTGTATGAAATACCCTTTCCCTCATATAGACGCTTTCTGACGCCTCTGCAGCAGACGGCTTTTTGGAAACAATTAGTGACAAAAGAAGAAATTGCTCAAAACACACAATGTTTTCCACTTTTAGCAATAGGTTATCCATTCAGTTATAGAGATTTTCTGTTTTTTGACAAAATATGTTCCAAGTCGTCTGCTGCAGAATTGTCGTATGAGGGAAAGGGTTAAGCAAACTAACTCAGAACTTGCCAATGATCAGGTTATGCCAGCATAATAGATTAATCAGATTTCATACAAGAACAAACCAAAATATCTCCAGGCCTTTCTCTTTTTCCCTGACAGACAATTAATATTAGACAGACACCCACTTTATCTCATTTTCCGTGCCTCTGCATAATTTGGGCCTGTATGACAGAAAGTGGAGACCATAGATGAATTATTCCGACCATTGACATTTTCATAAATACTAAATTTGAGACAATTCATGGGATTGACCTTTCCTTTACCCTTCCTTTCCCACATACAACAAATCTGCAGCGGATGCCTATGAAAAACGATATAAGCAAAAGTTTAGACACTCTTAATAAATGAAGGGAAACATTGAAAACGTTTTGACAAAAGGAGAAATTGCTCATTCTGAGCAGTTTCTCCTTTTGTCAAAAGGTTTTCAAAAATAGTCTGCTGCAGAGGCATCTTGAGTTATTCCTCCCGTTTCAACCATGTCTATACTACAGAAGTGTCAAGAATCAACTGTAATATTGATGAAAGGTTAATAAAATGATGTCTCTTCTTTTTCATCACAATTACCAATTATTATTATGAAGCATTATCAAATCAATTTGCTCTGCAGGTTGTATTAAAATAGTTCTATTATATAACCCTTCCCACTTGTAGACACATTTTTACGCATGTGCAGCAGACGACTTTCGAAAACAGTGTGACTTAAATTGAAAGAAGAAATTGCTCATGCCACAAGATTTTCAACTCCTTTTAATATTTGTACTTTCATTAATATAAATTGGACATATGTTTTGCTAAATATTTTCAGCCGTCTGCTGCAGATTAGTTGTATGTGGGAACGGGTTAATAATAGAGATTTTCATGAATGTGAACTCAAGGTGGATGTAAGTGGACCTAGCTTCAGGGAATCTACCCTACTCATAAATACCATAAATGTTAGATGAATTACCTTATATACTAAAAAGTTCCATTAGAATAGTTCAACGAAATTAATAATTAACATGAAATCTTGAAAAGAGTTTGGTAAAGATATTAACCCTTTCCCACTTGCAGACACATTCAGACACATTTGCAGCAGATGACTTTTGAAAATATTGTAGCAAAAGGTGAAATTGCTCATGATGCGCAATTTCCCCAATTTGCCACATTATGTTTTCAACTCTATTTAATAATTAAACTCTATTTTTTGGAGATATTTCACATTTTTGCCAATATGTTTTCGAAGTCATCTTCTGATGAAATGTTGTATGAGGGAAAGGGTTAAATAGAAAAGGATAGCCCGATTTCTCTTTTTCCAACAACATCAATTTGGAAAAACTCACTGTTCACAGCTGCAAATATGCCAAATGTCATGTATTTTATGGATAGAATTATATTTAATCATATCTTTAATATTAATTTTTTTTTTTGTGTTACATGTGATATTTTATTAGTCGCCGGGCAGAAGCCCGCGACTTCTATTTTTAATAGCTTTTCGGAAATCACATGGGAGGGCGGCTTATTATTAGAAAGAAACAAATCTAGATGATTTGAACATATTACAATTGTGGTTGTTTACGAACACTAATAAATGACACATCTAAAATGAAATAAATATTCCTATTTTTTAATGTTTGCAGTTTTTTTTATTTCACTCGCATTTAAGTTTTTTGTCTTATTTACGAAGACAAAAGTGGTCCCTTCAAGACGTGAACCAACACCCCCTAATGCAGACTCTAATGTGTCATCATTGAGGTCAATTTCGAATTCTCCTTTTAATAGCAATTTTAACTTACTAAATGTTGTTTTCATGTTCAAAGAGATGTCTTGATTTGTGTAGAATTCATTTAATAATGTTAATCCATGAATATCTAAAGTAGGAACTGTTTCTAAGCTAAATATAGACCCTATTCTGTTGTGTAGGTTCGTGACCTTTAACATCGATTTTCGCGCATGCGCATTTCGATATGAAAAAGCGAGTGATATTATTTTATTTTAGACAAGTACAAGACGAATGTTTGACGCAAAGCGTCAAAGAGAAGCCGCAATATTTCGTTGTACATGTAGAAATAAGAAAAAAAGAACATTTTTAAATCCACAAACAATAGAACAATTTAAACTGTAGACGGTAATGCTGATATATTTCTCCTTTTGAAGACTTTTGTTTTCTTCAAATTACCTCCCTTTAAAGCAATACCAGGATATTTACCTTGTGATTCGAATAAGATTGACAAACATTGAAATTATATGAATGAATACTATTATTTAAATAAGTAACAACAGCAAAATTAAATTTAAGCCAAGATAAATGTGTACACATTTCGTTAATTTTTTATAGATACCCTAATGTATAGGTGAATATAAAATTTATAAGTAAATGTTTTCTTTTCAACGTTCCTAATGTTTGAATAGACTAAGGAAAGTCAAGAATACATAAATAAATCAATGCAGTCTTTTCCGGCGACATTGATGCCTTGCATCAACTTTCTCTTGTCTGCTTTGAAAATATTTGCAGAAAAATGTGTTATTATCATAAACAATGGTAGTACAATTTTGATACAGAGTTGAACAAATGTGTTGGGAATTTGAGAATTTGTCCGTTTTGAGACATTTACTCCTATTTCCACAATGTTTTAAATGCCTTCTGCAGCAATTAAGCCACCATATATCACTACTATCAGGGAAAGGGTTAAGTTTAGCAAATTCCAATGGATTCCAGGTTGGTTAACTTGGAAAAACTTTTCCCATGCGAGAGCAATTAAGAAATCAACCCCTACCTACACCTCTTCTTATAAACATACCTATTATTAACCCTGTAGCAACAGGTTACGCTTTCTATGGAAAAGTAGCCAAAAACATGAGTATTGCTTTGTTTCTCTTTCACTCTCGATTCACTATTAAACATAGCAAAGAATCAACATCAAAACCATTTCTTTTCAAAGATTTTCTGGATATCTTTCTACACTGTTGAGGGTCGGAGACGAAAGAGTAATTTCCATCAAGAAGATGAGCCACTTCAGTAGATAAGAGGATCATGTTGCACCGGCATACAGTGGCATAAAGTGGCATACAGTGGATGCTTGAGAGAACAGTCTCACCACGACCTACACTGTCTGCATACATTCAGGAGTCACAAAGGTCACTTCACACAAAAATTAGAGTTCTAGTTCTAGTCCTAGAACCCAGCATGTTATTCCATTCCCCCATACAACAAATCAGCAATGAGCAGCAGGCAACTTCGAAAACATATCCAAAATGTTTAAAATCTCTATAAAAGATAGTTTAAATATTAAATAAATTTGAAAACATTGTGGCAAAAGGACAAAATTATTCATCAGTGTTTTCAAAAGTCGTCTGCTTCAGATGCATCAGAATGCGGCTACAATTTAGTGCGAAAGGGTTAAGCTAAAGCAAGATGCAATAAGGCCCTTACTCCATCGTGCCAGAATTAGTTAATAATTTTATAAATCCTCTGTCTGCAATATTTGCTCCTCAAGGCACAACCACATGTTTTCAACTCATCTTTAAGTCTGAATATCACTCTTTATTTATCCCTCTCTCACTGATGGTTGGTTGTTTAATGCTTTACGCTGCTTTCAACAAGTATTCAGTTATATCACGGCTCTTTCTGGGTAAGTTACCAGTTCTACTGGTCCATTTATCCTGACACCAGCCAGTCAATACTACCATTTTTAAAGTCTTTGGTATATGACCTCTGTCTGCAAATGCTCCTCAAATCACAAGACCAGATGTTTTCAACTCATCTTTTAGTCAAGACTCTTATATCCCCCCCTCTCACTCATGGGAGGTATTTGATTAACCCTTTCCCTCATATAGACGCTTTCTGATGCCTCTGCAGCAGACGGCTTTTAGAAAACATAGTGACAAAAGAAGAAATTGCTCAAAATAAGCAATTTCTGCTTCTGCCACAATGTTTTCCACTTTTAGTCATAGGTTATCCATTCAATTATAAAGATTTTCCACTTTTTGACAAAATATGTTCAAAGTCGTCTGCTGCAGAATTGTCGTATAAGGGAAAGCGTTTTTTCTATTTCTCAACCCTGATGATTTCAAAGTCAGATTTAGTGTATGTAGAAAAGTATTCAACACAATTTAACACAATTCTAAATAGCATCATATTTTGCAGCAAAGAAGAGGAAGAGAAACCTGTCTATGTACATGAGGCGGAAATGGCTGGATAACAAGAATCAAAGAGCTTAGTACTAAACTGCTGATAAAACATCTTTATCATGAAAAGCAAAGCCTTCCAGACAACAATACAACCCTGTGGTATACAGACAATGATAGGGTAATTCTATCCCTGACTGTAACCTTATAATTATAATAATGTGCTTATAGAGATCATTGTAAAGACATTTTACCCTTTTCCCACATACAGCAAATCTGCAGCAGACGACTTAGAAAATATCCAGGCATAAATGTAAACAAATCTTTATTAATGAATGTTAATTATCTAAAAGAGTTGAAATTTGTAACAGTGCAGCAAAACGAGAAATTGGTTTTTCACACTGTTTTCAAAAGTTGTCTGCTGCAGAGGAGTAAAAAATGCATCTATATGTGAGAGAGTTCAGGAAAATACTTTTATACATCATGCAAAAATGGACACAACGTTTTGATATAGTTTGACAAAATATTGTGTAACTATTTCTCCTTTTCCCCAGAAAGTTTTCTGCTTATTTAATTAATAGAGACTAAAACATTGTGGCAAAAAAAGAAATTGCTCATGATGACTACAGTCGTAATCCGCCGTGGTCGAGTGGTTAGCATCGGGGATTGGAAAACATGCATTCTGGGTTCGATCCACAGTCACGGCATGACGGTCATGGTGAAGTGCCCTTGGGCAAGGCACATTTCCTAGCCTATATAGTACCGGTTTGTTTACCCAGGGATTATGCATAAATGAACTGTTGCCGTGATATAACTGAAATAATATTGAACATTTCTCAATTTACCAGATTGTTTTCAAAAGTCGTCTGCTGCAGAGGCGTCAGAAAGCGTCTGTATGTGAGAAAGGGTTGAAACATAATTTGAGGACAGAGTCTACTTTTCTTTCCCCCTAATAAAGATGACTTTTGAAAACATTGCGTCATGAGAAATTGCTCAAGACAAGCAACTTCAACCTTTTTTGACACAATGTTTCAAACTCTATCTGTATTAAAATGATACTTTCAATTCTCAAGATGTTAAAAACAAAGCATCAGATACTTCAGATGCTGCCTAAAAATATCACATCATTTAAATATTTACTGTGAAACCCTCTTGGCATTAATAAGGGAAAACCCAATAAAATAAAGTAAATTATTGATCAAGTTATTGAATTGAAAATATTATGGCAAGTGGAGGAATTACCTCATTTTGAGCCATTTCTTCTTTTGGTTTCAAAAATTATACTTTACAAATGAGTAAAATGCATCTGAGTGTGGGAAAGGGTTAAAATTCCTTCTTCACAGAATCAAGACAGAATAAACTCACACTTAAACACTTGCACTTTGTTTAATTTAAATCCCATCGAAAAGTTTCAATCCGCCAGTTCACTAGATTGGTACAATGGGAGAAATCCCAACTGCACCACACATCAATGTACAGTACGTATCTCTGCAGACAGGCAGTGGTATCAAAAACAAAAGTGTTAAAAATGTAAAGTCAATAAATACTTCACAGCTATAACCCTTTTCAACTTGCGGACGAAATGTTGACATATCTGCAATAGATGACTTTTGAAAGCATTGTTGCAAAAGGTGAAATTGTACATAGTCAACTCCATGCAATAACCCTTTCCCTCATATAGACGCTTTCTGACGCCTCTGCAGCTGACAGCTTTTTGAAAACATAGTGACAAAAGAAGAAATTGCACAAAACGTGCAATTTCTCCTCTTGCCACAATGTTT
This sequence comes from Serripes groenlandicus, assembly GCA_031761405.1. NCBI lineage: Eukaryota > Metazoa > Mollusca > Bivalvia > Cardiida > Cardiidae > Serripes > Serripes groenlandicus. The sequence continues at coordinate 55,768,843 of JASEVX010000005.1, read as the reverse complement.
TCCACTTTTTGTCATAGGTTATCCATTCAATTATGGAGATTTTCTAATTTTTGACGAAATACGTTCAAAGTCGTCTGCTGCAGAATTGTCCTATGATGGTCGTCTGCTGCAGAATTGTCCTATGAGGGAAAGGGTTAACTATACTTTTATTTATATAAACCTTCCAATTGTTTTCCTCTGGTGTATTCAAAGACGTCTGCTGCAGATTTATTGAATGCGGCAGAAAGGGTTAGTGCTTGATCGACAACCAAGGCAGACTAACCTTATACCATCATAGATCTAGATCAACCTGCAGACCAGGCAGGTTGAACTAGATCTGCACTGTTAGATCAACCTGCACACCCGCAAAGTTTGATCTCCAGGGCACTACTATATTGTTGACCAAAAGCTTACAAAAGCTTTCATATAATTTCTAACAAAATATGTATGGTGTCCATGTTTTCTACTAAATGTCGACTGCTGCAGATTTTTTATAAGTGAGAAAGGGATAATATAAAGTGAGAGTGACAGACAGACAGACAGACGGATTAAGAGACAGACAGCAAAGCCCCAACAGGCATCAGCAAGAAAGTATGTATATATTTTGATACAGGCTGCAAAAATTATGGACATAAAACAGGTTGGATCAAACGGACAGTTCCTTTTAACTTTGTAATTAAGTTTATGTCTGACCCTTAAAACATACAGACCCCTGGTGACCCCTTCCAAATTTACAGACAACATTTAGCAGCAGATGAACATAGAAAACATTTTGGATAAATTGCCCAATATCAGAAATTTTTACTTTTACAAAAAATGTTTACTCCGATTCCTTATGTGGTATAATTTTTCTGGATTTAACAATTGCATCATCAGGTTTTTTCAAAGCAAAAGATCATACAATATGAAGTTACTGTAGAAACTCTCTATAATAATGAAAGAACTATTTTTAAATGAAATTGAAAACTTTGTGACAAAAGGAGAAGTTGCTCGTTTTGAAAAGTCATCTGCTGAAGATGCGTCAGAAAGCGTCTACAAGTCGGAAAGGGTCAAGGTAGACTTTGTACACCAGTGAGATGGGCTATTATATAACCCTTTCCCTAATATGACAATTCTGCAGCAGACGACTTTGAACATATTTTGTCAAAAAATAGAAAATCTCTATAATTGAATGAATAACCTAAAAGTGGAAAACATTGTGACTGAAGGAGAAATTGCTTGTTTTGACCAATTTCTTCTTTTGTCACTATGTTTTCAAAAAGCTGTCTGCTGCAGAGGCATCAGAAAGTGTCTACAAGTGGGAAAGGGTTAAGGTAAACTTTCTAACATATACACCAGTGAGATGTGCTATTAAATCACAGACAGAACCAGAAGATTCATTTTTAGAAAATATTCCATAGATGCAAGACTTAGTGCTTTAATTGACAATATATTATACAATCTAGAAATATTAAGACATTTCTCTGAACCTGAAATTGTGTTCAGTAATGGAGAGCTACTGTAGAAAGAGATCATTGCTGATATTGTTAAAAGGCTTGAATAATAGGGACTGATTCCAGCGTCGATGAGTGTCTTCAGAATTCGCCTACTATATATATATAGCAATTAAATGAAGCACAGGACAATTTTGGCAATGTGTAGGGAAACTGACCCTTGGGACTTATGGACCTGTTGCATTCCTTCAGTGTCAAAATCTAGCATTCAGAAACAAATTGAGGCATTTTTCCTAAATCTTCTGTCTATGTAAAAAAATCTCCCTTCCATACAAATTTAGCAGGGAATATTCAATTAAGTGTGAGAATCAGAGCACAATCTTATTTGTCCTGCATCAAATCAAACAACCATCCAGGAATCGCTCTAAGTACAGCTATGACCAAAATCAGTATAATACAAGTAAATATCTTGATCACATTTGTTCATTCATTTCAAAAACTCAAGGTCCGTTTTTGTGTGGCTTAATTGAACCATTTTGTCATTTTGCATTGAAACAAAACATTCTTGACATTGGCCTAGTCTGGTTTCTATAACACTTTCCAACATATAGACAACTTCTGATATCTCTGAAGCAGACGAATTTTGAAGAAATGGAAAATAATGAGCAATTTTTCCTTTTGCAAAAATATTTCCAACTTAATTCAATATCAGTTTGTTTATTTATAGTTTCCATATTTTTTCCTATATATCTTCAAAGTATTCAAAGTTGCAGGTAGACACATTTTGAGTCATATGCAGCAGATGATATTTGAAAACATTGTTGCAACAGAAGAAATTACATAAAATGAGCAGAGCTTTTTTTCAGTTAACCACAATGTTTTCTAAGCGGTCTGTTGCAGATTTGTTATACGTGGGAAAGAATCAACTCTTTCCGACATACATACACTTTCGTATGCCTCTGCAGCAGACGACTTTTGAAAATAATGTGGCAAAAGGAGAAATTGCTCATGAGCAACTTCTCCTATTTGCCACAATGTTTTCAAACTCTTTTTAATAATTAAAATTTTAACCCTTTCCCTCATACGGCAATTCTGCAGCAGACGACTTTGAACGTATTTTGTCAAAAAATAGAAAATCTCCATAATTGAATGGATAACCTATGACAAAAATTGAAAACATTGGGGCAAAAGGAGAAATTGCACGTTTTGTGCAATTTCTTCTTTTGTCACTATGTTTTCAAAAAGCCGTCTGCTACAGAGGGAAAGGGTTAATTATGGAGGTTTTTCACATTTTTGACGATATGTTTTCGAAGTGTTCTGCTTTGGAAAGGATTTACACTTGCCAGGTCTTTGTATGGAACCATTCCAGATTTATAGAAAACAGACAGTGGCTTGGCCACTATTAACAGATAACCTGACAATATATTAACCCTTTCCCTCATATAGACGCTTTCCGATGCCTCTGCAGCAGACGGCTTTTTAAAAACATAGTGATAAAACGTGCAATTTCTCCTTTTGCCACAATGTTTTCCACTTTTTGTCATAGGTTATCCATTCAATTATGGAGATTTTCTGTTTTTTGACAAAATATGTTCAAAGTCGTCTGCTGCAGAATTGCCGTATGAGGGAAAGGGTTAAACCTTTCATACATGTATACAACAAATCTGTAGCAGAATTAAGACTTTGAAAATATATTGGCAAAAATGTGATAAATTAGAGTTCAATTATTTAATAGAGTGGAAAACATTGTGGAAAAAGGCAAAATTTAAATTTGTGTCATAATGTTTTCAAAATGTGTCTGCTGCTGAGTCGTTAGAAAGTGTGTACATATGGAAAAGGGTTAAAAGAGTTGGTTGCTTTGAAAACATTAGAGGATAATTTATGACGTGTAAATGTCTTGAGAACAGAAAGCTGAAAGTCTTGACACAGATTTGATCAAGTCATCTGCTGCAGGGGCATAGAACATTGACTGTATCAGATAAAAGGGCATAGCTCTTCAAATAAAATTCTCACCATGCATCTAAAGGAAAGAACTGACCCTTTCCAAAATACAAAAAATCTGCAGACAAAAATATCTATCAATAAAATTGCAGTTATTTAATTTGCAAGAGTGGTCTGTTACTCAGATCTGTCAAAATGTGCCTGCATGTGGAAAAGGGTTAACCCTTTCCCTCATATAGACACTTTCTGACGCCTCTGCAGCAGAAGGCTTTTTGAAAACATAGTGACAAAAGAAGAAATTGCACAAAACGTGCAATTTCTCCTTTTGCCACAATGTTTTCCACTTTTTGTCATAGGTTATCCATTCAATTATGGAGATTTTCTATGTTTTGACAAAATACGTTCAAAGTCGTCTGCTGCAGAATTGTCGTATGAGGGAAAGGGTTAATAGAGTGGAAAACATTGTGGAAAAAGGCAAAATTGCTCATCATGAGCAATTTAAATTTCTGTCATAATGTTTTCAAAATGTGTCTGCTGCTGAGGCGTTAGAAAGCGTGTTCATGTGGGGAAAGGGTTAAAAGAGTCGGTTGCTTTGAAAAAACATTAGAGGATAATTTATGATGTGTAAATGTCTTGAGAACAGAAAGCTGAAAGTCTTGACACAGATTTGATCAAGTCATCTGCTGCAGGGGCATAGAACATTGACTGTATCAGATAAAAGGGCATAGCTCTTCAAATAAAATTCTCACCATGCATCTAAAGGAAAGAACTGACCCTTTCCAAAATACAAAAAATCTGCAGACAAAAAAATCTATCAATAAAATTGCAGTTATTTAATTTGCAAGAGTGGTCTGTTACTCAGATCTGTCAAAATGTGCCTGCATGTGGAAAAGGGTTAACCCTTTCCCTCATATAGACACTTTCTGACGCCTCTGCAGCAGAAGGCTTTTTGAAAACATAGTGACAAAAGAAGAAATTGCACAAAACGTGCAATTTCTCCTTTTGCCACAATGTTTTCCACTTTTTGTCATAGGTTATCCATTCAATTATGGAGATTTTCTATGTTTTGACAAAATACGTTCAAAGTCGTCTGCTGCAGAATTGTCGTATGAGGGAAAGGGTTAATAGAGTGGAAAACATTGTGGAAAAAGGCAAAATTGCTCATCATGAGCAATTTAAATTTCTGTCATAATGTTTTCAAAATGTGTCTGCTGCTGAGGCGTTAGAAAGCGTGTTCATGTGGAGAAAGGGTTAAAAGAGTCGGTTGCTTTGAAAAAACATTAGAGGATAATTTATGATGTGTAAATGTCTTGAGAACAGAAAGCTGAAAGTCTTGACACAGATTTGATCAAGTCATCTGCTGCAGGGGCATAGAACATTGACTGTATCAGATAAAAGGGCATAGCTCTTCAAATAAAATTCTCACCATGCATCTAAAGGAAAGAACTGACCCTTTCCAAAATACAAAAAATCTGCAGACAAAAAAATCTATCAATAAAATTGCAGTTATTTAATTTGCAAGAGTGGTCTGTTACTCAGATCTGTCAAAATGTGCCTGCATGTGGAAAAGGGTTAACCCTTTCCCTCATATAGACACTTTCTGACGCCTCTGCAGCAGAAGGCTTTTTGAAAACATAGTGACAAAAGAAGAAATTGCACAAAACGTGCAATTTCTCCTTTTGCCACAATGTTTTCCACTTTTTGTCATAGGTTATCCATTCAATTATGGAGATTTTCTATGTTTTGACAAAATACGTTCAAAGTCGTCTGCTGCAGAATTGTCGTATGAGGGAAAGGGTTAATAGAGTGGAAAACATTGTGGAAAAAGGCAAAATTGCTCATCATGAGCAATTTAAATTTCTGTCATAATGTTTTCAAAATGTGTCTGCTGCTGAGGCGTTAGAAAGCGTGTTCATGTGGGGAAAGGGTTAAAAGAGTCGGTTGCTTTGAAAAAACATTAGAGGATAATTTATGATGTGTAAATGTCTTGAGAACAGAAAGCTGAAAGTCTTGACACAGATTTGATCAAGTCATCTGCTGCAGGGGCATAGAACATTGACTGTATCAGATAAAAGGGCATAGCTCTTCAAATAAAATTCTCACCATGCATCTAAAGGAAAGAACTGACCCTTTCCAAAATACAAAAAATCTGCAGACAAAAAAATCTATCAATAAAATTGCAGTTATTTAATTTGCAAGAGTGGTCTGTTACTCAGATCTGTCAAAATGTGCCTGCATGTGGAAAAGGGTTAAATAATTCCACAAAAAAACATTTCATTATCCAGACAGATTAAAAAACCTGAGAAAATTTCAAATAAAAAAACCTTTCCTAAAATATTTCCAAAGATATTTGCTGTAAAGGCATTTAACCATTTCCCTGAGACGTATTTGCGATTTACAACTTTTAAAATCATTGTGGGAGATACAGAAATTGCTTTGTAACATATTTCCCTTACCCACATTTGTTTTACTTCGGTATATATTCTAACTAAGCATTCATTATCCATATACAACCAATTTTTAGATGGGTTTCAAAGCAGACGACTCTGAAAATATCAAATCAAGTAAACAACATTAATTCTTATACTTATACTTTTTACTGAATTGAATTTATCTGTAAAAAGTTAAAATTTTGCTACGAGAAGATTGTTTTAAAAGAGAATTTCTTTATCATGATCAATATTTAATTGCAATACTTTAAACAATGCTTTCCAAAATTGTCTACTGCAGGCAAACAATAAAATATCCAGATTGAATACTGACAGACTTAACATAACTATATCTTTTGTGAAAGGATTAAATACTCAGACTTTAAAATAACCATATCTTTTGGGAAAGGATAATGAATACTCAGACTTTAAAATAACCATATCTTTGGGGAAAGGATAATGAATACTCAGACTTTAAAATAACCATATCTTTAGGGAAAGGATAATGAATACTCAGACTTTAAAATAACCATATCTTTAGGGAAAGGATTGAATACTCAAGACTTTAAAATAACCATATCTTTGGGGAAAGGATAATGAATACTCAGACTTTAAAATAACCATATCTTTTGGGAAAGGATAATGAATACTCAGACTTTAAAATAACCATATCTTTGGGGAAAGGATAATGAATACTCAAAATAACCATATCTTTCGGGAAAGGATAAAGAATACTAAGACTATCAAAAACAGCTCATCAAAACATCAATTTAATACACAGGTAATTTGCTGAAGTTGTGCCAAAACTAAAAATTATAACCAGCCACAAAAAGAGATATACTCTTGACATTGTACGTTTTTTTCCGTTGATCTACGTATTCTTTTACTGGTTCCCCAAGAACATTTAGTATGAAGCAAACATCTTAATAAATGAAAGTACAATTATTGAAAAAAGAGTTGAATACATTGCGGCAAAAGGATAATTTCTCATGATGAGCTGTTTCTGCTTTGTCCTCAACATTTTCAAATGGTGTCTGCTGCAGATGCATCAATTTAACCCTTTCCCATCTGCAGACGCATTTTGACACAATAGCAGCAGAAGACTTTTGAAAACATTGTGCTCAAAACGATTGATTGATTGATTGATTGGGGTTAAACGCCGTTTTTAACAATTTCTCATTTATATCACAGCGGCCAGTTCACCTATGCATGTATTTCCTGGTTTTCTCACACCAGTACTCTACACAAAAATCTTCCCAAGCAACTGGCTGCTTTTCCACATAGTCTTAGCCCAGTGGTGGAAGACGAATGACGCATGTCGCATTGACTTTTGTCAACCGTCGGAAAGAAAGTTGGTCGAGCCAGGATTCGAACCCACAGCCCCTGGATTGACAGCCCGCGTCGCTACCGACTGAGCTACCGAAAAAATTCTCCTTTTGCCACAATGTTTTCTAATTTTGGGTTATCCATTCAATTATAGAGATTTTCCATTTTTTGACAAAATATGTTCAAAGTTGTCTGCTGCAGAACTTTTGTATCAGGGAATGAGTTGAAATGGCTAGTTTTGATCAATTTCAAATCCCACATACAACAAATCTGCAGCAGACGACTTTGAATGAATGAATATATATTGTTTTATGGCGCATCGACAGCCAAGGTCATTTAGCGCGCAATTAAATTTAATTATTCATGATCCCTGGGTAAACAAACCAGTACTAGGCTAGAAAATGTGCCTTGCCCAAGGGCACTCCACCATGACCGTAGGGACACCCGGTTTCGAAATCCCCAACGCTAACCACTCGACCACAGCGGATTCCTAGACGACTTTGAAAATGTCTACTAAAAAATATGGAAAATCTTTATTATTGGTATGATTGGTGAAAAAGTTGAAAACATTGTGGCAAAAGAAGAAATTGCTTGTTTTGAGCAATTTCTCCTTTTGTCACGATGTTTTCAAAAGTCGTCTGCTGCACATGCGTCAAAATGGGTATATAGGTGGAAATTAAATAAATTGCAGTAATTTTAAAAATAAAAACTATCATTTGAAACAGGATCTATAAGCTCCAATAAACTAGAATATTTTTGCAAACGGCAATAACAAACATGAGTAATAACGCAGATGTATTGTATTCATCAAGTCTGATTTATACCATTACTTTTATACAGACGACATTGAATGCATTTGCAGCAGATAGTGGTTAATTGTAGAAAAGGGGGGGTATATATTAACTAAATTTGATTTTTTTTTCAAATCTGCCTCTGCAGCAGAAGGCCTTTTGAGAACATAGAGACAAAAGAAGAAATTGAGCAAAACGAGCAATTTCTCCTTTTGCCACAATGTTTTCTAAATTTAGTCAGAGGAATAATCCATTCAATTATTCAGATTTTCCATTTTTGACAAAACATGTTCAAAGTCGTGACCTGCTGCAGATTTTTGTCTATGTGGGAAAGGGTTAATGTCTCCTGCTAAAGATGTCTCAAAGTCAAGTCTTATCATAACGGGCCGATTTAATCGACTAGTTAACCCTTTTCAACATACAACAAAACTGCAGAAGATGACTTTGAAATCTTCTGAGAAAAGAATATGTAAAATCTCTATAAATGAGAGTTTAAATATTGAATAGAATTGAAAATATTGTAGCAAAAGGAGGAATTGCTTGTTTTGAGCAATTTCTTCTTTTGTCAGAATGTTTTTTAAAAGCCGTCTGCTGGAGAGGTGTCGGAAAGTACTTTCCCAGATGCAGATACATTTTGACTTATCTGAAGCAGAAGACTTTTGAAAATGTAGGATGGAAAAAGACAAATTGCAAATAACGTGGAACCCCTTTTGCAACGATGTTTTCCAACTCTTCAACAACTATTCTATCATTTACAGTTTGACATAAATTAGCCCCGATATTTTCAAAGTCGTCTGCACCAGATTTCTTGCATGTGGGATAGGCTTAAAGCTTTCCCATTTATAAACACATTTTGAAGCATTTGCAGCAGACATCATTTGACAATGGTATGGCAAACGATGACATTGATGAGCAATTTCCCTTTTTACCATAACCACAATGTTTACAACTCCTTTCAATACTGAGACTTGAATTTATTGAGATGCTATAGCTTTTGCCAAAAAAAAATCAAAGTCGTCTGTTGAAGATTAGTTGTATGTGGGAAAGGGTTAACCCTTTCCCTCATACGACAATTCTGCAGCAGACGACTTTGAACATGTTTTGCCAAAAAACAAGAATATCTCTATAATTAAATGGATAACCTATGACTAAAAGTGGAAAAAATTGTGGCAAAAAGAGAAATTGCACGTTTTGTGCAATTTCTTCTTTTGTCACTATGTTTTCAAATAGCTGTCTGCTGCAGAGGCGTCAGAAAGTGTCTATATGAGATGAGAGAAAAGGGTTAAAGAAAGTGAGAAGAGGCAATTAAATCCAATATTTCATCTATAAACCACATGTGGTTGGTTTATTATCAATTTCAGTGCTGCAGATGACATTTGACACCTACACAGCCGTAATCTTTTGATAGGCGTGTGGCAAGCAAAATTAGAATTGTTTTTTTTCAAATCAAGAATTTCTCCTTTTTTCTCAATGTTTTAAACTCCAAGATTAAAATCCATATTCTTAGATGTTGCATTTTATATCCATTTGTTTTATCTAACAAATTAGGTACATGTATTATCATTAATCTAATATATTATTTTATTAATTTCCTGAAAAAAAGTGAAAAAGGCATGAACTTTGCAAATTTGAAGGCTCGACTGGTGTCAAATTTTAAAACTTTTAAGCATTTTGAAATCTGGTTTTCATAAAAGAAAATGTTTGGTCAATCAAAAACAGGTTTCTTGCTTTCTCAAATAGGGAAAGTAGGCACCTTATTGAAAATGGCTCCATGACAAAATCTACTCACCACAGAAGTTTTAGACTCAGAGATGCCTGGTGTGCCCGGAGTGCTGGAAGGAGAGCGAGGAGATGTCGTGCTGCTAGGACTGAGTGGGAGGTCCGCGGACTGGTCGATTGGGATATCACTGTGTGGTAATACTTTAAACAGACACATCAGATACATCATAACCGACTTCTTGTCTGGGTGTTCCACATTCACATCTGTTTAAGTTACAATATATACAGAGTTAACATTTAAATCAATACATCATTACCAACTTTTTGTCTGGGTGTTCCACTTTCACATCTGTTTAAGTTACAATATATACATTAAAATTGGATATATCATTACTGACTACCTGTCTAGGTGTTCCACATTCACATCTGTTTAGTTTACAATATATACAGAGAAAACATTGAAATCATGTACATGTCTGGGTGTTCTGCATTCACATCTGTTTAATTTATACAGCATTAACATTTAAATCAGTACATTATTTCCAACATCTTGTCTCGGTGTTCCACATTCACATCTGTTTATTATACAAATTTTACATTTAAATCAGGTTCTTATGTATACATGCTCAGTGTATAGCAGCGATACACATAAGGCCTTTTTTCAAGGAAAGGACCAGTGCTTTTGACTTCTAGTTGAGTCGGAGACACATAAAAGCACCGTTTCCAGTACCCAGACCGGCGTTTGAACCTCTAACAAGTCCAGCATTTTAACCACTGGTTGATATCAGTGCTTTCATTAAGGGCCAATTCCAGGAATTTTTAAATTCCTGGTCAAAATTTTAGGAATTTTTCTCAGAATTCTGGAAGTTTTGTATTTGTCGTTAACAGGAATGCTTATTTATTTATATTAAATAAAATAAATTGTATTTTATTAATTTAACATGTTTTCATGGGCAAACCTGCAGTGCAAACATTGATTTAGGTAGAAATGGCGGTGTGGGGGGGGGGGGGGGGGGGGGGGGGGGGGGAACTTAAAGGAAAAATTATGTTTCTTATGTCATTGATACTAGTGTCATAACTGGGACGTTTTGGTTACACATCTATTTAAACAAAAATAAATGTTTATTTTTTTGATTTTAATAACTATGTCAAAGCAATGGGTCGTTTGAAATATACATCTATTTAAACAAAAAAATTAGTGTTTATTTATTTGGTTTTAATAATGATGACAACCGGTAAAGCTTTGCTGGCAATGTCAACAAAAAGTCCAGGCCGAATAGAGGGTGAGTGGTTCGCTTATTTCTCGCGAACAATTCAGCTGTTAATCGCGGGAAATGTCATTATCAAGATATGGCAGAGAAGAATAAAGTCGTCTTACTAATATCTATCAAATCTGCACTTTCAATGCCCTCAAATTCTGCTTCAGAGTAGAAATTTCGAAAAATGTCGGCAAAAAAATTATTTGACATCCGCCATTTTGGAATCTCGGAAAGTACCTCTTCAGAATAGATTGATGACGTATTTATTATTTCAATTCTGACCAATCAAATTCATTATTCGGGGTGGAATCCATTAGGAACGAGGCTGCATATTTTCCAAGTAGTTTGCATACAGAATATATAAATAACTTCCAATTTATCGTTTCCGAAGTGATAATCGGTATAAATCATCAACAAATATTTTTAACAGATAAAGAAAACGTCCGAATTTTATAGTTACCGAAGTGATAATCGGTATTTCTCGTCATCAAATATTTTTAAAAGATAAAGAAAACGTCCGACTTAATTAATTAATTAACGTTATTTGGAAGAAAGACCGTCGTCGGATTAGACAAACTTTTAATCCAATTAGCGTAATCAAGTTAAACTACCCTACAAACAGAGGTCGTCAAGGTGATGTCTGGTACACACGATAAGAACTCGGGTAAGCGTGTAATCGTGCTTTGACAATTATCGTTTTTTTACACGTTCACCTCTGCACTTTCACCCTTTATACTTTATTTAGGGTTATTCTGAAAACGTCCATGTGTAAATTTACGGACGTTTTGGGGAATTTCTGGACGTATAATAAACGTCCAGTGCTCAATTTTCGGACGTATTTTGGGATTTTTCGGACGTATATTACGTCCACGTCCGCTTAATGAAAGCACTGGTTGATATTATGATTGAAGCTTAAACCGGCTAATTTCCTGACTTTCTCACACCTGTATTCCATACAACATTCCTCTCAAACAACTTGTCAAAATGACTTTTGTCAATCATGAGAAAGAATTACTGACCAGGTCAGCAGGGATTGAACTCACAACCCCTGGATTAATAGCCCTCATTGTTATGGCATTAACTAAGTTCTACTGGACTGAAGGGTACACAAAAATGATCCTTCAAGTTTTAAAATCAATGTTTATTGCAACTTATTGCCTACTTGTTTCGTAAGTTTTTGGTTCTAGTTGTTTTCTAGACGTTCCAAGATGCTTTGATAACAAGATGGAAAAGAAAAGATCCTAATCAGACTGCACCAGGCCAGACTGATCTGGATCTTCGCTAGTTGTATAGGTCTATGTTAGTGGGAGATTGACCAAAGAGTCCTAACTTCTATTCTTGGTGCACCACGTTCACATCTGTTGCAAGTTATACAGGTACAATTTAATCAATTATTCCTTCTATTTTTTCTGCTGCAGGTGTTTATTTATGGAATAAACTATTCCCACTTGTAGATGAATTTTTGTGTTTACAGCAGACATATTTTGAAACCATTGTGGAGAATAAAGCAATACCTTCTTTTGCCACAATATTATCATTTTATTTAATAATTAAACTTTATTCATACAGATTGTCCACCTTTTTGCTTAATATTTCCGAAATCATCTGCTGCAAGTTTTGTATATGTATGTAGGATTAAAACATGGACCTAAACTTTTTTTTGCCCACACTTCCTACATGCCTGGCAGTGCAAGTGAAATACCATCTCATGATGTTGAACATTCATGAGAAAGTTTACTAGATTAACCCTTTCCCACATACATCAAATCTGCAGCAGATGACTTTGAAAACATCCAGACAAAAACATGGTAAAGCTCTATAAATGTAATCATAATTCCTGAAAAGAGTTGAAAACATTGTGGCAAAAGGAGAAATTGCTCGTTTGAGCAATTTATCCTTCTGTCACAATGTTTTCAATTTGTCTGCTGCAGAGGCGTCAGTATGAGGGAAAGTGTTAATCCATATGTACCAAAATTAACTTTTAATCCAATATAATGATCCTCTGCTTTTAAAACATAGAAATGGTTGGCAAATTGGAAATATGAATTCTTTACATAGTCGAAAACGTTGTGAAAAAAGGAGCAAATTGTCTCAACTGTAAAATTAAGATGCCAAGGCACTAGCCTTACCTTCTGGATCTAGGAGCCTGTCCACGGCTAGACTTTGGTGTGCCACAGTGAAGGCATGTTCTAACCGCTCTTCATTACCCTTGTGCAGTAAGTCTTGGTAACTGAATAACTCTGGTCTGTGATGGATGGTAAAATAAACATACATACATTTCTATTTAACTTTAATAGGTACAGTGCACATTAAGCTATGTTAACCCTTCCCACATAGTCTCCAGCAGACAATTTTGAAAACATCTTGACAAAATTATGCAAAATTCTTTATAAACATAAGCATCTCCGACATTAAAAATTCCCTAGCAGTGTCGTTTTGTACAGAAGTTTTATAGTCACTGTGATACTGACCTTAGTCATTGAAAAGAGAACCCGTCCAAGCACACTTGACAATAAACCAGTGAGTGTATGAAGTAAAATTAACCAGTGTATAAGTATGGAGGAATTCTGTCCCCAAATGTTTTGATTGTTTTTGTTTGTATGATGTTAAATGCCACTTTTCAACCATTTGTCAATTATATCACACGGCGTTTCCTGGGTGGTACAAGTACTACTAGTCGATTTATCCTGACACCAGTGATTCAGTCGTTATGCTAACCCCATAACCCTGAGCGCTAAGTAGGGCAGCCATTACTACCATTTTTAAAGCTTTCCGTATGACCCAGCCCGGGATCAAACCGCAACCTCCCGCACCCGAGGGGGAGTCCCCCAAATGTAAGTGCAAGAGCAATGAAGTTGTTTCATACAGACATAATAATAAGTCACTGATAACAAAGTGGCTGAAAGAAACATTGCTTATTATAAATTGCTGCATTGGCAGAAATCGTTTGTTTGTGGGAAAGGGTTAATAGGCAAATTCTAAACCATGTACATATATAAAGCTTTGAGTAGGGAACATCTATTGATAATTCTAGCTCTATCACTTAGTGAAAATTGAGGTGACAACCAGTTGTCCTGCAACACAAGTGCTAAAACATTACTGAAAGCTATAGTTAAATAACTACTCCCCAATTTTCTTACCTCCAGTATTCTGCAGATCCCACTCTCATGTCAATGTTAAATTAAACTAAGCCATGACAATAGACATGAGTATAATGTTCCAAGGAACAAGTGTACCAAGTTTCATTTGAAAATATTGAACTGTTTTTGAGTTATTGGTTAACCCTTTCCCTCATACGGCAATTCTGCAGCAGACGACTTTGAATGTATTTTGTCAAAATATAGAAAATCTCCATAATTGAAAGGATAACCTATGACAAAAAGTGGAAAACATTGTGGCAAAAGGAGAAATTGCACGTTTTGTGCAATTTCTTCTTTTGTCACTATGTTTTCAGAAAGCCGTCTGCTGCAGAGGCGTCAGAAAGCGTCTATATGAGGGAAAGGGTTAGGTTAAAGTTTTGTGACAACGCAGACGCAGAGGATGACAACGCCAAGGGTATCACAATTACCTGTATTTATGTATTAAAGCATTGAAAGCCAGTCCATCTCGCCAGCTTCCGGTGAAATTTTTAACATCCACTTCTGCATAGCTGAAAAATAACGAACATCATATCTGTCAGCAATGCTTTTGAACATAAATTATAAATACATAAAATAATAGTTGCCAGATTGAGACTAGATATTTATTAACATAGTGGATAGAAAACATACTGTTCATTTTAAGTTGATACTTCTTTTTTTACAATATTTTGGGAAAGGGATAAAAGAGAACAGTCTCCTTTTTTGCAAAATTTGTTTTCACTTCTGCCATATCATCACCTCATCATGGTGACCAGGTATGCCTTCTATGATGCATGGTTTCTCATTTTGACCTTTAAGTGTGACCTTGACCTTTAAGGCCTGGGTCTTGTGAACGTTCGTGCCAAGTTTATTGGAAATCCTATGATGCAAGATTAAGATGTGGCCCAGACAAGGTACAGTCCTATCAAACAGTACTAATTTTGATCTTTGACCTCTATGAGTGACCTTGACATTTGAGGTAAAGGCCTGGATCTTGTGCATGACATGCCGGCTCATCATGGTGAACGTTTGTTCCAAGTTTCTTTGAAATCCTATGATGCATGGTTAAGATGCAGGCCGGACAAGGTTCTGACAGACGTCGCATAGACTCATGGACACATGGCCAAAAGCACATACATACACCGAACCGCCATTGTGACAGCTATGTTGAGCTTAACGCAAGCGGACTCAACAAAAGTCTTCTTTTTCAATTTTTGTTTTTAACTCTATTCCAAAATTCCTTTTTATCAAGATCTGTACATTTGTTGTATGTGGAAAAAGGGTAAAGATACCTACTTATATAAGTCAGTAAATGACTGGTGACAATTTGATGGACAGACGGACACACAAACACACAGATAGACAGATGATTGGGAGGAGGTCCCTATGTGTAATTGTGCCATGACAGACGACAAAATTGGATAGTTCTTTGAGTTCATGTTTGTTTCTGAATCACATGAACAATTCCCATAAATTTGTACATTTGAAACCATCAGGTCTGTATAATCCTTTCCCACATGCAGAAGACGACCTCGAAAAAAACATCTAGGCTAAAATATGGAAGCTCTCTCTCACAAGAGGCCTGCTCTACTGGGATGGTTCTTTGGTCATTTTCAATCCAGAGCATGTATGTATGGTGAAGATCGGATAATAAATGGAGGCTTTATTCGTATTGTGTTCACAAGAAGTATTATAGCAATTTTGACAACTTCAAGGGCCATAATCCAGTCATGCAAGGGCACATCTGGCTGGTTTTCGAAAGGAACCAAGCCCTCGTCAATATTTAACTACTATCTAAGTTTGGTGAAGATCAGATAGTAAATGGAGCCTCTATTGTGTTCATTCTCAATCCAGAGCATGTATGTATGGTGAAGATTGGATAGTAAATGGAGGCTCTATTGTGTTCACAAGCTCTATTATAGTAATTTTGACATTTTTAAGGGCCATAATCCAGTCTTGCATAGGCGGATCTGGCTGGTTTGCGAAAGAAACCGAGCCCTCATGGATATCTAACTACTGCATAAGTTTGAAAGAGACTGTATCACGTTCACAAGCAATTGTTTATGGATGCACAGACGCACGCATGACAGACACCACGCCACGGCATAAGCTCTTCTGGCCTTTGGCCAGTAGAGCTAAAAATAAATGTATTATTATTGAATACAGTTGAAATCATTGTGGCAAATGGAAAAATTGCTCATTATGAGCAATGTTTCCAAAAGTCATCTGCTGCAGGTGTCGAAATGCATCTGCATGAGGGAAAGGGATAAGCCACAAAGATTGACAATAACATAATTATTACACGTACCCATCAGTCGACTGGCGACACCAGACGAGCAATGTCCGCTCCAAGTTTGTTTGGCGTAGGTCGTCCATGAGATCTTTCATAACATCTTTCACCTGAAGACATAGACATAACAGATTCCATAATGAAATACAGAATTTTGTATTGAACTAAAAAAAACTCATAGCCATTTCCCTCACATTATGCTTTTTTTAATCTAGACTACTTGAAAACATTGGATTGATGGATCTTAATAATTTAACCCTTTCCTATATATAGACTTTTGAAAACATTGTGGCAATGAGCAATTTCTTCAATTGTCAAAATGTTTTCAACTTTTTGCAGTAATTTTGCCTTCATTAGAGATTTTCCCCTTTTTTGCGCACATGCTTTCAAAGTTGTCTACTGCAGGTTTGCTGTATGTGGGAAAGGGTTAAGGAAGGACTGAGTCAGAAGAATGGACAACAGGAAACGAATAAAACCTTCTTCTATGGTGGGTGGTTTTGGGCAGTAATAATTAATTCATAGCATGGTGTATATAATGATGAATGGTCAAAATGATGATGCAGAAGTGATTCCCAAGACTTTATTCTCTACATGTACCTTTTCAGGCTGGCCTAACAGTTTGCATGTCTAATACCAAAAAAATTACCCACTATAATAATTCACTTTTTACCTCATACATGTACAAGAGAAAGTTGATGCAACACATCAATGTCGCCGGAAATGCATACTACAGTTATGCATAACACTAACATTATAGTAGTTGAATAAACAGTTATCAACTGAGGGGCATATTGGAACATCAAGGGCGGGGTCAAGTGAAAATGTGTCATAACTTGCATTGTTTTGTCAACGAAGAGAATGATAATTGAAGCCTTTCATTGTTTATGATCAATCTCCATTCCAAAGTAGGTTGACCATACACACAGCCAACTAATTATTGATCATACACAGTAATGGAAATGAGTAATCTTGACAATCATTAGTCTTAGTATGTATACAGTGCTTTCATTAAGGAATAATTATAAGATTTGTGAATTCCACATACACTTTTCAAGATGTTTGTCAGAATATTTGAATTCTATCATGTATCAATAAAACCACAAAACAGACACTTTAAGATTTGCATGCAATAGCACGTCATTTTATGTTTCCCCTATTAAAGTCAACATTGGACACCTTTGCAGCAATTTACTTTTAAAACAATGAGCTAAGGGTTAAATCGCTGAAGACATGAGTTTTCTCTTTTTCTCAAAATGATATTAGCTTGGCATCCTAATTATATCATACCTTAACAAATGATGAAATGTAATCCATTATTTACAAATAAGACCACCTTCGAAATATAATATCAGCTAAACAGTTAAATATCATTGAAATTGTTTTATAATTTAAACTTAATTTCGAACCTAAACTATGCCCTACAACATGTTAATTTATTGTAATTCTTTCCTTCCTTTTTTATAATGAAAATAACAAACTACTCATGTTTTAAAATTATATTATGATGAGCGCCCTTGTGTCAATGATGCATAACAATATGCAGATCGGAAGCAATATGCCTTTAGGGAATTTAATGACACATTTAAAATTGTCAAGGACGAACTAATTTTGTACGAAAGACCCGATTCGTGACCTACATTCTTCTTCGCAGAGGTGTCGTTCTTGAAACTCTCTTTATAGGCAGAAAGGAGATATTTCACAAGTCTCATGGGGACGGTTTTGTCTTCGTAAATAAAACCCCCAAAAAAGAGATGCGAGTCAAAATAAAGAAACTACTAATACTTAAAACATCGGAATATTTATTTCATTTTAGATGTGTCATAACTTAGTGTTTTTAAACAAACGCAATTGTAATATGTTCAAGTCATTTAAATTTGTTTTTTTCTAATAATAACTCCTCCTCCCATGTGATTTCCGAAAACCTATTAAAAATAGAAGTCGCGGGCTTCTGCCCGGCGACTAATAAACATTGTTTGATACCTTTGTTACAAACTACTTTTGAAATCATTGTGAGAAAAAGAGGAACTTCTTAAAACAAGCAAATACCCCCTTGTCCATAATGTTTCCACTCTGTTCAATACTTATAACTTTATACATAGAGATTTTCCATATATCTCTGCCACTATGTTTTTTAAAGTCGTCTACAGCAGACTACTTTGAAAATTTATTGGCAAAAATGTGAAATATCTCCATAAATGAGAGTTTAATCCGATGTGGCAAAAAGAGAAATTACTCATCATGAGCAATTTCTCCTTTTGCCACAATTTTTTCAAAAGTTGTATGCTGCAAATGCGTGGGATTGCGTCTGCATGTGGGAAAGGGTAAAAGTCAGGATTATGAAAGAAAGGTGATAACCTGACAAGGATCTCTAAATCATTTTTCCCAGATTTTCTGTTTCAACCTGAGCTGATGAGAGTAAGGCAGTGTGGTATAAATATTTATTACACCTGTTGTAAAAAAGTTTGTTTTTTCAGTTTTCTCACCTTACAGATTATGAGTTTTAACGGTTTTACCTGATGGTAATCAATATTGTATTGACTTCAGTTTGAAAATATCTTATCAAAGTATTGTGGCATTCTGAAAGTTGGAGCAATAATTTGGATTAACCCTTTCCCACATACGACAATTCTGCAGCAGACGACTTTGAACGTACTTTGTCAAAACATAGAAAATCTCCATAATTGAATGGATAACCTATGAGAAAAAGTGGAAAACATTGTGGCAAAAGGAGAAATTGCACGTTTTGTGCAATTTCTTCTTTATAATAGTCACTATGTTTTCAAAAAGCCGTCTGCTGCAGAAGCGTCAGAAAGCGTCTATAGAGAGTTGAAAACATTGTCGGAATGAAATACCAGTATTTTCTTCAAATGTTTTCAATTTCGTATCAGTTATTTCTTCCAATCTTAAAATTCATTTTAGCCTGCCAAAAGATTTGTAAGGATGGTGTTTGATGCTGCATGGTACAGTCAAAATTGTTTTAAAAGCAGCCACCATGGTGAGAGTCAAAATTTGGCTGCTGAAAACAGGTGGCTGCAAAATAGTTAAATGGTTAATCTTCAAGTTGTCTCTTAACCCTTTCCCACATACACACACTTTCTTACGCCTCTACAGCTGAGGATTCTTTGGTGAAATCACTCATAATGAGCAATTTCTCCATCTGCCACTATGTTTTCAACTCTTTTAAAAAAAATATACTTTCATTTCTAATGATTTTCCGTACTTTTGCTTGCATGATTTCAAAGTCATCTGCTGAAGATATTTTGTATGTGGGAAAGGGTTAACAGAGGTGACCACTAACACAACTTTGATTGTATTTCAATCAATTCATGGCAGTTCCTCACTCAGGGTAGATAATAGGGTAGATAATACTATAATTAATGTAATTAAGTTTATTAAAACAATGGTAAATCGATTAGAATCCTAACCACCATGAAGCCACTACTACATGTCAACCGAGGATTTGTAAGTGTTTTACGCCGCTTTCAACATTTGTTCAGTTATATCAAGGTGTTTCCTGAGTAAGTTACCTGCACTAACTAGTCCATTTATCCTGACACTTGCCAGTCAGTTATAATGTTAACAACGCAACCCTGAGCGTAAAGGAGGGCAGCATTTACTACCATTTTTTAAGTCGACTGGGGATCAAACCCGTGACCTCCCTTACCTGAGGTGGACACTCTACCACTACGTACACTATTGAAGCAGTTAACCGAGGATCAAACTTGGGTTTCCAGCTCACAAAGCAGACACTCTAACTACTAAACCCCTCTGTGTGTCTGTTTAACCCTTTCCCTAATACAACAATTTCTGCAGCAGACGAATTTGAACATATTCTGTCAAAAAATGGAAAATCTCTTTAATTGAATGGATAACCTATGACTAAAAGTGGAAAACATTGTGGCAAAAGGAGAAATTGCTCGTTTTGAGCAATTTCTTCTTTTGTCACTATGTTTTCAAAAAAGCTGTCTGCTGCAGAGGCGTCAGAAAGTGTGTATATGAGGGAAGGGGATAATTATCCTACGTTTCACATCATTATACATTGTTTCTGTCTATATCCAAACTGAATTGACTGGATTACCATAATATTTACTTAAAACCTTTCCCACATTCAATAAATCTGCAGCAGACGACTTTTATCCCTTTCCCACTTGTAGACGCTTTCTGATGCTTCCACAGCAGATGACTTTTTAAAACATTGAGGCAAAAGAAGAAATTGGTCAAATTGTGCAATTTCTCCTTTTGCCACAATGTTTTCAACTTTCTTCAATAATAATAGTTTCAAATATAGAGAGTTTTCGTAGTTTTCTCTAGATGTTTTCAAAGTCGTCTGCTGAAGATTTGTTGTATGTGAGAAAGTGTTACCCGTCTTTTGACCTTTATGTGTAGCTAGATCATATAATTACAAGAGAAAGTTGATGCAAGGCATCAATGTCGCCGGAAAAGACTGCATTGATTTATTTATGTATTCTTGACTTTCCTTAGTCTATTCAAACATTAGGAACGTAGCAATGAAAACATTTGCTTATAAATTTTATATACATACCTATACATTAGGGTATCTATAAAAAATTAACGAAATGTGTACACATTTATCTGGCTTAAATTTAATTTTGCTGTTGTTACTTATTTAAATAATAGTATTCATTCATATAATTTCAATGTTTGTCAATCTTATTCGAATCACAAGGTAAATATCCTGGTATTGCTTTAAAGGGAGGTAATTTGAAGAAAACAAAAGTCTTCAAAAGGAGAAATATATCAGCATTACCGTCTACAGTTTAAATTGTTCTATTGTTTGTGGATTTAAAAATGTTCTTTTTTTCTTATTTCTACATGTACAACGAAATATTGCGGCTTCTCTTTGACGCCAAACATTCGTCTTGTACTTGTCTAAAATAAAATAATATCACTCGCTTTTTCATATCGAAATGCGCATGCGCGAAAATCGATGTTAAAGGTCACGAAACTACACAACAGAATAGGGTCTATATTTAGCTTAGAAACAGTTCCTACTTTAGATATTCATGGATTAACATTATTAAATGAATTCTACACAAATCAAGACATCTCTTTGAACATGAAAACAACATTTAGTAAGTTAAAATTGCTATTAAAAGGAGAATCCGAAATTGACCTCAATGATGACACATAAGAGTCTGCATTAGGGGGTGTTGGTTCACGTCTTGAAGGGACCACTTTTGTCTTCGTAAATAAGACAAAAAACTTAAATGCGAGTGAAATAAAAAAAACTGCAAACATTAAAAAATCGGAATATTTATTTCATTTTAGATGTGTCATTTATTAGTGTTCGTAAACAACCACAATTGTAATATGTTCAAATCATCTAGATTTGTTTCTTTCTAATAATAAGCCGCCCTCCCATGTGATTTCCGAAAAGCTATTAAAAATAGAAGTCGCGGGCTTCTGCCCGGCGACTAATAAATATTCACCCAAAATCATTGAAATGTCTGTAGGCATTGAAAAGACAGTTAGCGGAAACGGCTAATTGATTTAAGTCTACAAAATGTTCAGAGTCCAAGAGCAATTTCTCTGCTGATCGAGGATAATCTGACAGAAACAAAGTTCTAATGCGGCCTGGATCTTGTTATTGTTATAATCCAACTACCCATAACAATATCATTGCTAAGAAAAAGAAAGAAAACCTTCCAATTCAATGATAATTTCAAGATTCAAAGGCAAACTCTTTCCAAATTGTAGACGCATTCCGACACATCCGCAGCAGAAGACATTTAAAAACATAGTGACAAAAGGAGAAATTGATTAAAAAAAAATTCAACTCTATTTAATTATTAAACCCTTAAATTGTAAATAATGTAGATTTTTCATATTTTGGCCAATATGTTTTTGAAATTGTCTGCTGCAGACAACTTATAAGTTGTATGTCTCATTCAAACGTGGCAAGTATCTTGTCACTATACATCTACATGTGGCACCAAATAAACATCTTACACCGTTATTCAGTCAGTGACGATGCAGATCTACTAGTCAGTGATGATGCAGATCTACCCTCACGAGTCTGATCAGAATTCTCCTTACCAGAGAAACGCTCCTTCTCTCAAGAATCCTCGACTAAATCAGCCCTTAGATATTTGGTGAATTTTCCACCTATAGTTTCATTTAACCCTTTCCCTCATACGACAATTCTGCAGCAGACGACTTTGAACGTATTTTGTCAAAACGTAAGTGAATGGATAACCTATGACAAAAAGTGGAAAACATTGTGGCAAAAGGAGAAATTGCACGTTTTGTGCAATTTCTTCTTTTGTCACTATGTTTTCAAAAAGCCGTCTGCTGCAGAGGCGTCAGAAAGCGTCTATATGAGGGAAAGGGTTAAAAGCATCTGCAACAGACAACTTTTGAAAACATTGCGACACTCAGAGGCTATGGTTCATTTGGATTATTTGCTTTTTTTAAATTTATGTAGTACTGGGTTTAGCTGAAGTTTGACTCATAGATCTAAATATATTTTTCGAGACTTTCCTTCTTGCAGATAATAATGTAGTTTAATACACAACCACTGTAGCTACATTTGGAATCAAGATAGGATGGCCAGGAAGTGATGATCACTTTGACCCCATTTATCTACCCAAGCAGATTATTTCCAGGCATAAAAATAATTTCTTATCAATAAAAGCTTACTTCTACACAAGTTAAAGTTCTTAGTTTATTTAAGTGGTGCTCACTGGCCCTTTAGACAGAATTTTATTTATATTCTGATGCATTAGTCTTAACCCTCCCCCCTATTTCCAACACACAAATGATTTCAGATGCCTTTTGAAGACATTGTGGCAAAAAATATTGTCATACTGTTTTCATCTACATGTATATATATTATATAGTTCAATCATTTTACTTTCAATTCTAGAGATTTTCCACGATTTTGACTACGGTAAATGTTTTCAAAGTTGTGTTCTGCGGATTTGTTATCTATGGGAAAGGATAAATACCATTTTCCCAGATGATGAATTACCAAGCCGATGCAAAAATAAGAAATTATTCAAAACAAGCAACCCTTATTTGCAGTGAACAATGCCTCAATGTTCAAAACTATAATTCTTATCATTATTTACATTTAGAAGTCAGACTTTGGTTCTAAACAATGTACAGACCAATGGATGCTTACTAATATTAGTTGAACGATTTCAAAGAGACTTGACTCTCCCATGTCTCAACAAGCTGATTAAATGTGCATCATCCTTTAACCCGTTCCCTCATACGACAATTCTGCAGCAGACGACTTTGAACGTATTTTGTCAAAACATAGAAAATCTCCATAATTATATGGATAACCTATGACAAAAAGTGGAAAACATTGTGGCAAAAGGAGAAATTTCTTCTTTTGTCACTATGTTTTTAAAAAGCTGTCTGCTGCAGAGGCGTCAGAAAGTGTCTATATGAGGAAAAGGGTTAATACTGAATGTTCCTGTAAAGTTTCACTAATTTAAAGCAGTTGCATCATTAGAAAACAGAACTGACGATGGACACACAAAGAGATAGTGAGCAATTGTCTGCTTCCACAAAGGTTTTGGGAGATGCAAAAAATGAGAAAAGCCTAGACTAGAAGTGAAAATTTCTTGCAAAAAAAGCCTAGACTGGTCATGAAAATCCATTGCAAATAAAGCCTAGACTGGTCATGAAAATCCATTGCAAATAAAGCCTAGACTAGTAGGAAAAATCCCTTGCAAGAAAAGCCTAGACTAGTAGGAAGAATCCCTTGCAAGAAAAGCCTCGATTGGTAGGGAAAATCCCTGGAGAGAAAAGCCTAGACTTGTAGGGAAAATCCCTTGCGAGAAAAGCCTTGACTGGTAGTGAAAATCCCTTGCAAAAAAAGCCTCGATTGGTAGTGAAAATCCCTTGCAAGAAAAGCCTAGACTGGTAGTGAAAATCCTTGCAAGAAAAGCCTAGACTAGTAGGGAAAATCCCTTGCGAGAAAAGCCTAGACTGGTAGTGAAAATCCCTTGCGAGAAAAGCCTAGATTGGTAGTGAAAATCCCTAGCAAGAAAAGCCTTGATTGGTAGTGAAAATCCCTTGCAAGAAAAGCCTCGATTGGTAGTGAAAATCCCTTGCAAGAAAAGCCTAGACTGGTAGTGAAAATCCTTGCAAGAAAAGCCTAGACTAGTAGGGAAAATCCCTTGCGAGAAAAGCCTAGACTGGTAGTGAAAATCCCTCGCGAGAAAAGCCTACACTGGTAGTGAAAATCCCTTGCAGTCTCATTGAAAGTGACAGATCATAACACACAATAAAAATATGTATGAGAGAAACTAGCTTTCTATTGACCAAAACTTTTCTCATATAAGCCCGTTTTTGAAGCAGATGTTATTTGAAAATATTTAAGGCAGGCTAATGAGCAATTTCTCCTTTTAAACACAGTCTTCATTTCCAGAATGACCCCTGACAGGGCAAGGTAACATGTTAACCCCTAGCTTTGGTAAACAGGATAGAAAACACTTTCCCTGCCACTGTAGAATGACCTTTGACATGCCAAGGTCACACAAGGTCAACTGTAACTATGGGGACAAACAATGATCATATTTATGAGATAGTTAACCCTTTCCCTCATACGACAATTCTGCAGCAGACGACTTTGAACATATTTTGTCAAAAAATAGAAAATCTCTATAATTGAATGGATAACCCATGACTAAAAGCGGAAAACATTGATCTGCAGAGGCGTCAGAAAGCTTCTATATGAGGGAAAGGGTTACACATGCAAGAAAAAAACTTTACCAGCCCATGTAGAATGACCTTAGACATGTCAAGGCAACTATGGTGGTGAGGAATAGTGATGATATATACAAGTTAAAGTTAAGCCTCATTCCTGCATACAATAGAATGGCAGCAGATAATTGTAGGAAAAAATAGTGTAAAAGCCCTATAAATAAAAAGTTTGTTTTTTAACCCTTTCCCTCATATAGACGCTTTCTGACGCCTCTCCAGCAGATGGCTTTTTTAAAACATAGTGACAAAAGAAGAAATTGCACAAAACGTGCAATTTCTCCTTTTGCCACAATGTTTTCCACTTTTAGTCATAGGTTATCCATTCAATTATAGAGATTTTCCATTTTTTGACAAAATATGTTCAGTCGTCTGCTGCAGAATTGTCGTATGAGGGAAAGGGTTAAACAGTGTGGCGAAATTGCCTAATACGAGCAATTTATTAAGAGTTTGACACAATTTTTAACATTATTTCAGTTATATCACAGCGACAGTTCACTTATTCATGATCCCTAGGTGACACTGATAATGAGCGATTTCACCTTAGGCAAAAATGCTTTCTAAAGTCATTGGCCGCAGACCCGAAAGGTGTCAGAAAGCATCTGTAATTGGGAAAGGTATTTACCTGCCAATGTAGTATGATGGACCAGACGAGACCAAGTGTTAACTTCTGGTTTCCGTCTACAATGTCATTACTGCTAATGTTCACCAGTTTAATCTGAAAGATACAGAAATAATAGTTTAAACATATCTAATTCTCATATATTACTTTATACATAGTAGGAAACATCAAGAAATATACAATGGAGAAATGGATTGGACTGAAAGCTCATAGCTTATTTTAGGTGCTCTCCAATACAGATTGATTTACAGGAAGCACGTTGAATATTTTACATGTTCAGAAAATATCAGCTTACTTTAACTTTGTTATTTATCATACAAGAAAAAAATATACATAATAGCGAGTGGAGAGAGAGCAAGAGAGGAGGAAAGAGGGTGAAAGAGATAGATATAAGGAGAGAAGAAAAGAAATAAAGGATTATAAATAGAGTAACTAGACTGTCAAAATATAGATCTTCAACAAGCAATTTCTCTTTTTTTACTACTCTTTCTTTTGAAGCAGACAAAATTTTGAATACAATAAATGTGAAACTTAAATGTTAGAAGGAATAAATTTGTCCCATGTCAAATAGTCAGAGTGTGAGATCATCTGGACAAAAGAGAAGTGATCCCTATAATACCAAACTCTGCCAAGACAGTGGTGACACAAAAAGGAAAAAAATGTTCAATTTCTCCTTTTATTAACCCTTTCCCTCATATAGACACTTTCTGACGCCTCTGCAGCAGACGGCTTTTTGAAAACATAGTGACAAAAGAAGAAATTGCACAAAACGTGCAATTTCTCCTTTTGACACAATGTTTTCCACTTGTTGTCATAGATTATCCATTCAATTAGAGAGATTTTCTATTTGTTGACAAAATATGTTCAAAGTCGTCTGCTGCAGAATTGTTGTATGAGGGAAAGGGTTAAAACATTAACTCTGTATCGAAACTGAACGTTAATTGTGCAATTAGGGGTTTAGTAGGATCTCTGTATACATGTTAGTGATATGATCCAGAGGTCTAGATAAGGAGGGGTAGACAGCTCTTTTCCCTACAATATCCTATGATGTTGGTACTCAAAATAAACGTCTCATTGAGACGATTCTTTTGAGAACCCACAACACAGAGTTTGTGATCAAATAAGGATTTTAGAACATGCAAAACGCAAGGAACCCTTTCCCTCATATGACAATTTTGCAGCAGACGACTTTGAACATATTTTGTCAATACATAGAAAATCTCTATAATTGAATGGATTATATAACCTATGACAAAAAGTGGAAAACATTGTGACAGAAGGAGAAATTGCATGTTTTGTGCAATTTCATCTTTTGTTACTATGTTTTCAAAAAGCTGTCTGCTGCAGAGGCGTCAGAAAGTGTCTATATGAGGGAAAGGGTTATATCTAAGCTATGGATATCACAAAAAGAGGTACATGTATTGAGATGGTAGACATGAGACTACAATGCCAGTTTTTCCTCAGTACATGTAGTTACATCTAGGCCCATACTACTTGCATGTGGACAGTAAATGCTCTTGTTAGACTGTGCGTATGCACACTTCAATAAGTCTTCATTGTAGACAGATGTAACAAGAGCCTTTAACCCACATTCAGTACAACTGCAGCAGATGACTTTGAAAACATCTTGGCAAAAACACAGCAAAGTGAAAATATAATTACTGCAAAACTTGAAAACATTGTAACATCGTCTCAAGCAATTTATTCTTTTGTCACAATGTTTTCTAAACGTTGTCTGCTGCAGAGGCGTCAGAAAGTGCCTTAATGTGGCCGGGAAAGGGTTAAAGCCTGAAACAGTTCATGTATTTGTCTAAATATGTTGCTACAGGATCTGTAATAATCAATTTAATGATGAAACAAGAGTTTGAACAGTGATGTGGCTTTCACTGCCTTGCCATGTCTATTCTATAAGTTAATTTTGTTCTGATAGTTTTATTCATTTTTTTTCATTCTACACATAAAATCAGAGATATGATACTCGGGCTTCACAAAGAACAAATCTCTGTATAATCTCACGGGTATGGCAAGATGTGTTGGTCATGAATTGCCAACAATATCATATGTTCTCCAGAGTGTCCAACACCAACCTCTGTTGAGCTAAAAAGCTCATACTCAGAATGATGACAATTTAAAAGTAAATACCATGACCTTCAAGTATTGACCTTTCATAGTATAATGAATCAATAACAGTGGAGCAGGATCCTCTTGGCATTCTGCTTCCTGTGAAGGGTCTTAACCCTTTGCCTCATACGACAATTCTGCGGCAGACGACTTTGAACATATTTTGTCAAAAAATAGAAAATTTCTATAATTGAATGGATAACCTATGACTTTAAGTGGAAAATATTGTGTCAAAAGGAGAAATGGCTCATTTTGAGCAATTTCTTCTTTTGTCACTATGTTTTCAAAAAGCTTTCTGCTGCAGAGGCGTCAGAAAGCGTCTATATGAGGGAAAGGGTTAAATGATCCTTTAACCCTTTCCCACATACAAGAAATCTGCAGCAGACGACTAGGAACATATTTTGTCAAAAAGTGGAAGACAATCTCCATAATTGAATGGATAATCAATGACTAAAAGTGGAAAACATTTTGGTAAAAGGAGAAATTGCTCATCATGAGCAATTTCTTCTTTTGCCACAATGAATTCAAAAGTTGTCTGCTTCAGATGCGTCAGAAAGTGTCTGTATGAGGGAAAAGGGTTAAAAGTTAACCTGATGCAGATGACATTCAAATCTCATCAACACTCATATATATACATGTATATATGCATGAGAATAGGAGAAATTGCTCCAAATAAGCAATTTCTCCTTTTTCCTTGAAATGTTTCAAATATGTTTCAATAATATATACTTTCCAGATATTACAATTTGTCCAGTTATTTTCAAAGCAGCCGACTCTCACAATAGCATCAGGTTACTACTAAGTAATAATGAATTGAATGGATAACCTATCTTTTGACAAAAATATGTTCAAAGTCGTCTGCTGCAGAATTGTCGTATGAGGGAAAGGGTTAAGCATCAAAGAGCTGAAAACATTGGGTGTGGGGGAACTGAATAACATTTTAATTTCTTCCCATTTGCAAATACATTTCAACATTTGCAGCAGATGACTTTTAAATAAACCCACAATATTTTTAACTCATTAAATGATACTTTAATTCACCAGAGATTTTCCATATTTCAGCCTAGGTTTTTTCAAAGTCGGCTGCTTCAGAAATGCAGTTTGTGGGAAAAGGTGTTAATGTTTTTCAAGTTGTCTGCTGCAGATTTGTTACACTTGGGAAAGGTTTTAACCCTTTCCCTCATATAGACGCTTTCTGACGCCTCTGCAGCAGACGGCTTTTTGAAAACATAGTGACAAAAGAAACAAGAGGCCCATGAGGGCCTATGCTCTACTGGTATGGTTCTTTGGTCATTTTCAATCCAGAGCATGTATGTATGGTGAAGATCGGATAGTAAATGGAGGCTCTTTTGTGTTCACAAGCTGTATTATAGCAATTTTTACAATTTCATGGACCATAATCCAGTCTTGCATGGGCGGATCTGGCTGATTTTCAAAAGCAACCAAGCTCTCATCAATGTTTAACTACTATCTAAGTTTGGTGAAGATCAGATAGTAAATGGAGCCTCTATTGTGTTCACATGCTCAATTATAGCAATTTGGACAATTCCAAGGGCCATAATCCAATCTTGCAGGGGCAGATCTGGCTGGTTTACGAAAGGAACTGAGCTCTCATGGATATCTAACTACTGTATAAGTTTGGTTGAGATACAATCCAAAGTGAAGACTGTATCGTGTTAACAAGCTCTTTTATAGCAATTTTGACCATTTCAAAAGCCATAATCCAGTCATGCATGGGCGGATCTGGCTGGTTTTCGAAAGGAACCGAGCTCTCATGGATATCTAACTACTGTATAAGTTTAGTTGAGATACAATCAAACGTGAAGACTGTATCGTGTTAACAAGAAATTGTTTACGGACGCACGGACGCACGCACGGACGACGGACAAATCGCCACGACATAAGCCCTTCTGGCCTTTGGCCAGTAGAGCTAAAAATTGCACAAAACGTGCAATTTCTCCTTTTGCCACAATGTTTTCCACTTTAAGTCATAGGTTATCCATTCAATTATAGAGATTTTCTATTTTTTGGCAAAATATGTTTAAAGTCGTCTGCTGCAGAATTGTCGTATGTGGGAAAGGGTTAAAGTCATCTGCTGCAGTCATGTCAATATGAGGATCCTCTTGGCATTCTGCTTCCTGTGAAGGGTATTAACCCTTTCCCTCATATGACAATTCTGCAGCAGACGACTTTGAACATATTTTGTCAACAAATAAAAAAATCTCTTTAATTGAATGGATAACGTTACTATGACTAATAGTGGAAAACATTGTGGCAAAAGGAAAAATTGCTCGTTTTGAGCATTTTTTTCTTTTGTCACTATGTTTTCAAAACGCCGTCTGCTTTAACCCTTTCCCTCATACGACAATTCTGCAGCAGACGACTTTGAACATATTTCGTCAACAAATAAAAAATCTCTTTAATTGAATGGATAACCTATGACTAATAGTGGAAAACATTGTGACAAAAGGAGAAATTGCACGTTCTGTGCAATTTCTTCTTTTGTCACTATGTTTTCAAAACGCCGTCTGCTTTAACCCTTTCCCTCATATGACAATTCTGCAGCAGACGACTTTGAACATATTTTGTCAACAAATAAAAAAATCTCTTTAATTGAATGGATAACGTTTCTATGACTAATAGTGGAAAACATTGTGGGAAAAGGAGAAATTGCTTGTTTTGAGCAATTTTTTCTTTTGTCACTATGTTTTCAAAACGCCGTCTGCTTTAACCCTTTCCCTCATACGACAATTCTGCAGCAGACGACTTTGAACATATTTCGTCAACAAATAAAAAATCTCTTTAATTGAATGGATAACCTATGACTAATAGTTGAAAACATTGTGACAAAAGGAGAAATTGCACGTTCTGTGCAATTTCTTCTTTTGTCACTATGTTTTCAAAACGCCGTCTGCTTTAACCCTTTCCCTCATACGACAATTCTGCAGCAGACGACTTTGAACATATTTCGTCAACAATTAGAGCAATTCCTTCTTTTGTCACTATGTTTTTCGAAAAGCCGTCCGTCTGCTGCAGAGGGGTCAGAAAGCGTCTTTAAGAGGTAAAGGGGTTAACTGATCATAAATGATCACCAACAGGTTTGACGGAGATATGAACATTGGGCAAAAAAATTATTTTTTTCTTTATTACAATCAAACCCTGCTCTATATAAAGACCACCTTGGAATAGCTATTCCCGGTCTACATTGTAAAGCGACCATTATAAACTTCAAGTTTCTCAAATACTCATTTTCCGTATAAATGAACCTACAATTAAAGATTACCTGTGAACAAGGACCAGATTGTGGACTTCCCAAGGGTGGTCTTTAAACACAGGTTTGGCTGTACTTACATGAGTATGCACATCAATATGTGTCTGCATGTTGGAAAGGGTTTGTTTGCAAACACCATTGTAGGCATTTTTCAAAGCTCTAGATAACGCGAGTATTTCAAATTCTTAAATCCCTATTTGATACTCAAACCCTATGTTCTGGGTACTTAAAAGAATCGTCTCAGTAAGACGATTCTTTTAAGTACCCACAACATAGGGTTTGGTCGAGTCACAAGAGAAATATAGGTGGGAAAGGCGCAGTTTTACTCCTCCTTATCTAGTCCTCTGCATTCTGTGTCAGAGCTGTAGATAAGGAAATTATTTTGCATTTTCTAAAATCCTTATTTGACCCTCTATTAACCCTATGTAGTTGGTACTCAAAAGAATCGTCTCAGTGAAACGATTCTTTTGAGTACCAACAACATAGGGTTTGCTTTAATAATAAGAGAGGAATTGTGGGGAAAAGAGCTGAATACTCCTCTTTATAATCTGGGCCTCTGCAGTGTGAGTGTGTGTGTGTCCCCCGACTCAATGTGAAATGTATTGGCAAGGAGGAGACCGGTGTCAATGGAATTCTGTAATAACATTAGGTCTGAAATAACAACACCCTTGCTAATTCAGAAAATGGAAATCAGCGAGCAATTTAAAGATTATAGTGGATGATTTATTTAATGTGATATTTTAAGTGCCTTTCTGCTATGTTAACCCTTTCCCTCTGCTCATATAGACGCTTTCTGACGCCTCTGCAGCATACAGCTTTTCGAAAACCTAGTGACAAAAGAAGAAATTGCACAAAACGTGCAATTTCTCCTTTTGCCACAATGTTTTCCACTTTTTTAAATTGTCATGGGTTATCCATTCAATTATGGAAATTTTCTATGTTTTTACAAAATACGTTCAAAGTCGTCTGCTACTGATTTGTTGACCCGCTTGCAGACAAATTTCAATGCATCTGCAGCAGTCTGGTTTTTAACTCAAATTGATTCATTTCACTTTTATTTGAATAAGTTTTCAACATTATTTGGCCAAAATGTTTACAAAGTTGTCTGCTGCAGATATGTTGCAATTGTGGGAAATGATTAAGACAGATTAACCCTTTCCCACTTACAACAAATCTGCAGCAGACAACTTTGAAAACATACAGGAAAAAAAATGGAAACTCCCTTTTTAAATGAAATTTAAGCACAATAATTGAATAGAGTTAAAAACATGGTGACAAAAGGGGAAATTGCTTGTCTTGAGCAAATTCCTCTTTTGTCGCCATGTTTTCAAAAAGCTGTCTGCTGCAGAAGCGTCAGAAAGCGTCTATATGAGCCTCAAGGGAGGGTATAATCAATCTGTTCCCCACAAAATTGCAAGTATTACCAAACTTAACCCTATGTTCTCAGCAAAATGATTCTTTTTGAGTACCACAACATACAGCTTGTAGATCAACATGAAACATTAAATAAAGCTCTATCAATAATGGGCTCAAGATAAGGTAAGAATTTTTTTAATTCCAAAGACCTTATTTGACACTCAAACCTTATGTTGTAGGTACTTAACCCTTTATCTCATATAGTCACGCTTTCTGACGCCTCTGCAGCAGAAGGCTTTTTGAAAACATAGCACATAGTGATAAAAGAAGAAACGAGCAATTTCTTCTTTTGCCACAATGTTTTACAATTTCAGTCATAGGTTATAGGTTATCCATTCAATTATAGAATTTTTCTATTTTTTGACAAAAAATGTTTAAAGTCGTCAGCTGTATAATTGTAGTTCTAGGGAAAGGGTTAAAAGAATCGTCTCAATCAGGCCATTCTTTTGAGAATCCACTACATAGGGTTTGGTTTGGTCGAGTCGTAAGAGAAATTTAGGTGGGGAAAGACCAGAAGCATACTCCTCCTTATCTATATACTATCTAGTCCTCCGAATGAGAATTTGCCTTTCTACACTATGGGTCTTGTACAGAGCAATTTCTCCTTTTGTCACAATAGCTTCAACTCTTTTCATTAATTAACCCTTTCCCTCATACGGCAATTCTGCAGCAGACAACTTTGAATGTATTTTGTTAAAAATTAGAAAATCTCCATAATTTAATGGATATTATCTATGACAAAAAGTGGAAAACATTGTGGCAAAAGGAGAAATTGCACGTTTTGTGCAATTTCTTCTTTTGTCACTGTGTTTTCAAAAAGCCCTCTGCTGCAGAGGCGTCAGAAAGCGTCCATATGAGGGTAAGGGAGAGCGTTCAGAAAGAGAGATATTCCATATTTTTACTGAGATGTTTTTCAAAGTCATCTGATGATAATTTGTAGTATGGCCAGGGAACAGAAAAATAAATGTCCCAAAGTCAATTTATATGAATACCCGGGCCCAGTGGCTACATATAGCTTTCTTGTATCTGATCATCATATATATACATTATTCCCAGGACAGGATTAAATTCACCATGAAAATGAGAGGCTAAGATAGTTTGAGTAACAGGTCCTAGCCAGACAATTTTCATAACCAAAAAAAAACCTATATTGTTGGTTCTCAAAAAAAGAAATTCATATAAGTGAGACGACTGTTTTGAGTACCCAGAACATAGGGTGTAAACGTCAAAAAAAAGAATCAGAAGTTGGAAAGCGCCACTTATCAAGAGCTTGGATAATAAGCATCGCCAAAGTGAAAATCAACAAGTCTACAATAATGCTCTCTGTATGACAATTTATTGACTTCATGAACCAATTTTCATGCGAGTTTCAGAGAGCTCCAGATAAGGAGCATATTTTAGCTTCTAAAATCTTTTTTTCCATCTCCAAAGCCTATGTATGAAGGTCCGGCAGTGAGTCACAAAGTTCCCGGACTGTATGTATCATTCTGATACTACAGTCAAACTTGCGATCAGCAGCCACCCAAGGGACATGATAAAACAGGCTGCTTAAGACAGGTGCTGCTGATCACAAATTTCATGACTTGGTCGAATTTGTTCCAAGTTTTGTCAGTTCACATAATATTACATGTAACTGTTAGGAATAGTCATTACATTACAAATAGTAAATTGTCTTTATAAACTTGTATTTAAACATTGTTATGAGGATTTGTAGCTTTTTTCTATCAAATATTTCATTTTGCTATCTATTCTTAAGTTTAAACCGACGTTTACAACTAACTTTACTATCAAATATTTTTTTTCACTTCACTATCAAATTCGCAAAATAACGTATCCGGAAAAAATAGCGTCCAAATCTACGTCTACATCTTGCACAAAATTTTACTCGATAATCTTTAGATTTAAAATGGAAATAGGAATATAAATTGACTTGGGCCTTCAAAGTGGACATTAACTTTCATTTTAACATTATAAATGTACTGTCTTTCGGTCTAAACCGCTCATAAATATCTTTTTCAATTTATCAATTTTGCCCGACATCGTAAACAGAAAAGAAAACCAAAATCACTTGTTGTTGATGAATCATGCAACTACCATTCGGCACACGTCGGCTGTTTTCGGTACCCTAGATCTAACATGTAAACAGCTTACGCGTAAATGTGATTGTCACAGTATGCTTTATTATCTGTATGCATTAAACACCGATAATTTAACACCTTGCGAATCCAACTTGTGTGTTGATTGACCATTGAACACAATAAGATTACAGTTAATCTCGACCAATTAGTGTGGGACCGCTGATCAAGGCAGTTTATAGAGTATAATTGGTTGGGAGGGATTTAAAGTGACTGATTAACGCCGGTGACCGCTCACACAAGTTTGACTGTACTTAAACCAAAATAAAACGAAAGTCGGAATTTGATGGAAAGATAGATATTCCCAGAAGAGATGTAGCGAATTTTACAGAAAACAAACAGCATATAATTAAACAACAACACATTATAACACATAACCATCAACCCAGTGACTGATCAACCCCACGGAGCACTTGACTTTGTACACAAAACATAACGCAATGTCATGTCTAACGGGACTATACATGTATGGGGGATGCTGAAGACGCTCCCTCCAAGGAAGTCTTAGGTCATAAGAGCATCCTCGGCCAAATGAGTTGGCACATTGTCCTGATTGAATATCAGATTCTCTAGATCGGTGCCTGGTCTCTTCCTCCGTAAAGCATTGCTCAAGCCATGGCGAATAATCTGCATTGTTCGTCGCCTCCCCAACATCTAAGGTACTTCGTTGAAGCTGACACACTTCTTTCCTTTTCTTCTACCGACAATAAGCTTGGCACCCAGCGTGCACACACTTAATTCATATTCAGTTCATCTTTTAATGTTTTATGAACCATTCCATGGCTCAAAACCATGGAAGATGCGATTTGGTCAACCGTCCTTTGTCCGTCGTTGGCAACTTGGTGTGTTACAGCATGAACATCTCTGTCACTGAATGTTGGTCAACCGTCCTTTGTCTGTCGTTGGCAACTTCGTGTGTTACAGCATGAACATCTCTGTCACTGAATGTTGGTCAACCGTCCTTTGTCTGTCGTTGGCAACTTCGTGTGTTACAGCATGAACATCTCTGTCACTGAATGTTGGTCAACCGTCCTTTGTCTGTCGTTGGCAACTTCGTGTGTTACAGCATGAACATCTCTGTCACTGAATGTTGGTCAACCGTCCTTTGTCTGTCGTTGGCAACTTCGTGTGTTACAGCATGAACATCTCTGTCACTGAATGTTGGTCAACCGTCCTTTGTCTGTCGTTGGCAACTTCGTGTGTTACAGCATGAACATCTCTGTCACTGAATGTTGGTCAACCGTCCTTTGTCTGTCGTTGGCAACTTCGTGTGTTACAGCATGAACATCTCTGTCACTGAATGTTGGTCAACCGTCCTTTGTCTGTCGTTGGCAACTTCGTGTGTTACAGCATGAACATCTCTGTCACTGAATGTTGGTCAACCGTCCTTTGTCTGTCGTTGGCAACTTCGTGTGTTACAGCATGAACATCTCTGTCACTGAATGTTGGTCAACCGTCCTTTGTCTGTCGTTGGCAACTTCGTGTGTTACAGCATGAACATCTCTGTCACTGAATGTTGGTCAACCGTCCTTTGTCTGTCGTTGGCAACTTCGTGTGTTACAGCATGAACATCTCTGTCACTGAATGTTGGTCAACCGTCCTTTGTCTGTCGTTGGCAACTTGGTGTGTTACAGCATGAACATCTCTGTCACTGAATGTTGGTCAACCGACTCTAGAATTGACTTCAAGTTATTCTCTGCCATCCTTGAACCATCAATAACAATCAAAGACTTTTGTTTGGCTGACCTTTCTATTCGGGCCCCTGCATTTGCCCAATATTTTATCATCGAACGTTGCTTCGTGCAAAATGACGTTCGGAGTTTTTACGATGGCACCTGTTGAAAGGTAGCAATAATAACATTTGTGGAGAGTTATTTTCAAAATCCTTCAAAAGTTATTGAGCGTACATGTAATAAAGTCATATGACCTTTGACCTGTAATTGCAACCTTGAACCAAGTAGTTGTAACAGGCACTCTGCACATCGTCTCAGTATGGTGAACATTTATGGTGACTTATTTCAAAATCCTGCAAAGGTTCAAAGGTTACGAAGAGGACACAATTTGTGACAAACAGATACTACAGACAGACAGTGACAGAGCAAAAAAACAATATGTCTCCCAATTATATGGGGGAGACATAATTAAACCATTGAATAGAGTTGAAAACATTTATCTAAATTTAACCAAACACCCCGGGCAAAATTAAGCAGCGTTCCCACAGGCATCTTAAACCAGTTTCAATCCGACTTGAAACTGATTAAAAGCCTTATATCGTTTTAGCCGTTCACACGACAAGCGTAATGTCAACAACTGTTCCTAGGTGGCGTAGTACTTAAAACAGTTTGAGTGTGAACACCTTGAAACGGAATGAAAGCGGTATGAAAACACTTTGGATTGCAAGTGAGAACGGGGGCATTTTTGTCATATCGTTTTCTGGAGACTGGTTTGGGGAATTCGGTTTGAAACTGCTACAAGTGGGAACGCGGCGGGAAAGAGGAAAATTCTCTTGGAAAGAAAGAATTTCTAATGAAAAAAAATTGTGGCAAGAGGAGAAACTAGAAATACTGTGAGCAAAGCTCACTGAAGAATACCCCCAGCTCCCCTCCCAAAGCATCGGATACAATGGTAAAGTTTCTACGGTTAAGGAGGAGTTGCGCTTGCAAGGTATCACAGGAGTTCCTCGTAACCTCTTAGTTGAATTATCTTCCCTTGGAAGAATCTGAGGAGAAAAATCTTCCTTCATGCATATCTACATATAATGTGTAGCCTTCATAATTATACAGTTTGAATCAAATCAACTGAGCCCTTTAGGAGGAGTAGCGCTTACAAGGTTTGTGCACAGGAGTCCCTCGCAGGTAACCTCTAAGTTGAATTATCTCCCATTGAAAGAATCTGAGGCGTATGATCTTCCTTCATGCATATCTATACATATGATGTGTAGCCTTCATATACAGTTTGAATCAAATCAACTGAGCCCTTAAGGTGGAGTAGCGCTTACAAGGTATGTGCACAGGAGTCCCTCGCAGGTAACCTCTAAGTTGAATTATCTCCCCTTGGAAGAATCCGAGGATGTATAATCTTCCTTCATGCATATCTACATATGATGTGTAACCTTCATGTAAAGTTTGAACCAAATCCACTGAGCCGTTTAGGAGGAGTAGTGCTTACACGAAATGTGGAGGTATGTGCACAGGAGTCCCTCGCAGGTAACCTCTAAGTTGAACTAGAATTGTTTTTGCAAAAAACAGATGTCTCCCCTCAAATATCTGTCAAAATCTCTCAAAACATTCCAACCTATAAATTTGGGACAGATATGGAGCGGACACGAAATAAAGCCTCAAACCTTTGACATTCAAGCGTGACCTTGACCTTGACCCTATATTGTCGAGACGCAGGTTCTGCACGTCGCCTTGATGAGGTGAACATGTGACCCAAGTTTCATGAAAATCCTTCAAGCCGTCTCGGAGATATGGAGCGGACACGAAATAAAGCCTCAAACCTTTGACCTTCAAGTGTGACCTTGACCTTGACCCTATATTGTCGAGACGCGGGTTCTGCACGTCGCCTTGATGAGGTGAACATGTGACCCAAGTTTCATGAAAATCCTTCAAGCCGTCTGGGAGATATGGAGCGGACACGAAATAAAGCCTCAAACCTTTGACCTTCAAGCGTGACCTTGACCTTGACCCTATATTGTCGAGACGCGGGTTCTGCACGTCGCCTTGATGAGGTGAACATGTGAGCCAAGTTTCATGAAAATCCTTCAAGCCGTCTTGGAGATATGGAGCGGACACGATTTCGGACAGACGGACAGACAGACAGACAGACAGACAGACAGACAGACAGAAGGACAGACAGACAGACAGACGCCCAGGACAAAAACAATATATCTCCCCTGTATACAGGGGGAGACATAATTATCTCCCCTTGGAAGAATCCGAGGCGTATGATCTTCCTTCATGCATATCTACATATGATGTGTAACCTTCATGTAAAGTTTGAACCAAATCCATTGAGCCGTTTAGGAGGAGTAGTGCTTACAAGAAATGTGGACATACGGACAGACAGACAGATGGACAGACAGACGGACGGACAGACAGGGTGATTCCTAAATACCCCCCCCCAAACTTTGTTTGGGGGGGGGGGGGGGGGGGGGGGGGGGGGGGGGGGGGGGGTTAATTACTTATCATCTCCTTTATATATCATATGTATTGTAGCCACAATCTTTTCAAAAGACCTGTGCTACAGTGCATTACAATGTTTCTGCATGTGGGAAAGGATTAATGCTGACATTCAAAGGTCTTTCAAGAACCCAAATATTAATCTGTAAGTTAACTAAACAACAAGCACCAAGACCATACAAATCTTGTCAAGAAATCCAATTCCCTTGAAATATAGGTTTTCACTTTTTCATCACCTCTTCTTTATTTTCCAGTGATTTACTCCATCATCCATGCCAATAGGAAACCAGATGTCATGATACAAGGGAGTAACAGTTACTGGTCTTTTTCCCACAACATTTGTCTTATTTCCAAGCTCACTCTATGTAATGGACACAGAGAGACTCACAGGATTTTTGTGAGTACCCATACCATAGGGTTTGAGATTGAGTAAAGAAGTATTCTAGAGTATGTAATTTATAATAACAAATCTCTAGATACATGTAAGAGTGGTTTGCGCATGTTTTAAAATCCTTATTTGACACTCAAACCCGATGTTGTGGGACCAGGGTACTCGAAAGAATCATCGCAGTGATTTACAATTCTTTTGAGTACCCATAACATAGGGTTTGGATGAGAAATAAGAATGAATGATATTGTGGGGAAAAGACCAGAATACTCCACCTTATTTAGTCCTTGATCAATATATTGTAATAGTTTTGCCAGCCCTGTATTCTCATGACCAGTATGAGACAGTATGTCTTCATATGCATTCTTATTCCTTTCCTTAGAGGTATATAGATAAGCTAGTAAGCTGGTATTTTCATTAAAGATCTCTCTTTTTAAGAAAATTATGTTGTCAGCTCAACAGATGTATCTCATCCAGGCTCATCTTTTGAGCACCCACAACATAGGGTTTGAGAATCAAGTAAGAATTTTAGAATATGAATATGCTCAATATCTAATTAAGGCTTTGCTTTCCCTAAAATCAGAACGGAGTCTCGATAGAAATGAAGGAGTCAATTGGTCTGTGACCAATAACATCTCAATTATAATTTTTTTAAACCCTATGTTGTAGGTACCAAAAGAATAGAATCGTCAATCTGGGAGAATTCTTTTGAAAACCTATAACATAGGGTTTGAAGATCAAATAAAGATATTTACATGTATAAACAAGTGAAATATACGCGGCCCCTAATCTACATGTAGCTAGAGCTTTGTGAAATACTTTGAAAACATCTGACTAGAATAATATAAGATCTTACAAATATATATAATCATTATTTCGATGCAGGGATAGAAACACCTTGAAACATTTCTCCTTTTTCTACAATGTTTCCAATGTTGTCTGCTACAGAGGTGTCCCGCCCAAAATAGACCTCTGTATCTGGGAAAGGGTTGTATTATTATGATTACAAATCCATGCTGTATTGGATTCCCCCAATCTGTCAAGAAAGCCATCCACCATGAAAAATAGGTTTACACTTTTCATTATTTATCTCTACCTTTTCATTGGACGGCTTTTCACCCATTACCACCTTCCTTACTAGACTCTCTCAAAAAGCTTTAACCCTTTCCCTCATATAGACGCTTTCTGACGCCTCTGCAGCAGACAGCTTTTTGAAACCATACTGACAAAACAAGAAATTGCTCAAAATGAGCAATTTCTCCTTTTGCCACAATGTTTTCCATTCAATTATAGAGATTTTCTATTTTTTTGACAAAATATATTAAAAGTTGTCTGCTGGGTAATGGTCGTATGAGGGAAAGTGTTAATTGCTGTTTGAATGGTATTGAAGACTTTCTCACATGCAGACACCTTTTGATGCATCTACAGCAGTTGACTTTATATCCTTTCCCTCATACAGACACTTTTTGACGCCTCTCTCTGCAGCAGAAAACTTTTGAAAATATTGTGACCAAAGGATAAAATCATAAATTGGTCCTAACGAGCAATTTTTCCTTTTTCCACAATGTCTATAACTACAATCAATTCTATTTTCATTTACAGAGATATTCCAAATTTCTGTCTGAATATATAGTTTCAAAATCGACTGCTGCAGATTTGTTGTAGGGTCGATCAAAACATTTTGGCAAAAGGAGAAGTTTCTCATAATGATAAATTTTGCCACAATGTTTCAATTTTGCCACAATGTTTCACTCTTTTTACTAGATTATACTTTCATTTATAGAAATGTCTTGTGGTGTTATTTTGCCGTGATATTTTGACTTTTCCAAGTTTTCTGCTGCAGATTTACTACATGTGGGAAAGGGGCTGTAAGTATCAATGAACACTCCAAATCTGACTGGCAACAGCTGGATTTTAATCTGCCCTCTAGAGAGATTGGAATTTATATTTATCTTCAACTTATTAGCCACATATAGTTTATAGTCTTTTCAAGATTGATTCCTTACTTGCAGTAACTCAACCCTTTTCCACATACAACAAACTCTGTAGCAGAAAACAATTTGTCAAAAATATGGAAACTCTATTAACAAAGGTATAATTACTGAAAACAGTTAGAGCAATTCCTGCTTTTGCCACTATGTTTTCAAAAAGGAGTCTGCTGCAATGGAGTCAGAAAGCATCTGTATATATATGAAAGGGTTAACCATTTACCCTATAGGATCGAAAAGATCATAAATTCATAATGAAACTTGCAGCAACTGGTATAATGGAATTACAACTTTTATAAATACAGAGTTGAAAGTTCAATGGAAAAAGAAAAGCAAATCATGATATGACCAATTTCTCCCTTTAAAATGTTTTAAATCATTAATTATAATCTGCTGCAGATGTGTCTGCCGGTGGGACAGGGTGAAGCAATTCTTACTATGTTTTCTTTGTGGTATGTTGCCAAGACTGAAGGGTCCAATGCAGTCTTTATCACAGAAATATTGAAATACTCTAACATGTTCTTGTTTAGAAATATTTCATTTTAATACTGCTCTTTTAGAATTCCGGGGAAATTCAGGCATATTGTCGTTACATTGTGATGATGCATGCATGTATCAATCCAATTTTAGTTTTGGGCTATTTCTCACGAGCTGCTTACTCGAATTAAGTGATTGATTAATTGATTGTTTTGTGTTGCTTTCAATTTTTTTTTTAGTCATATCACATGTTTCCTAGGTCCGTTACCAGTACTACTGAACCATTCATCCTAACACTAGCCAGTCAGTGACTCAGTCGTTATGCTAACCAATCAACCCTGAGCGCCAAGGAGGGCAGCCATTATTACCTTTTTTAAGGTCTTGGCAGGCCTCGATAAATCCACTCGCCCGCTCGCATTTGCGAGTGAATGTTGAGGTCGGGCGAGAAACAAATTGATCACGCTCGCCCGACAGGGCGAGTAAGATTCTCCAGATTCAATTACGGACCCATTCACAATTCTGGCCGTCTAGCCTAATTTTAATTTTGTAACTTGCTTTTCTGACAAAATCAAAAACATTCTCGGCCTGTCGCTGTTGTTTACATTTTAAAACAAATCGCAACATTTCTCAGTGCCGTATATCCATTCAGGTGTTGCAATTATTTATCCGAAACAAATATTTAACGAAATAATTATATTTCTTATTTGTACAATAAGTATTGGGAGTTGGGTGATATTTCGTTTAATTATTTTTTACCCATTTCGTCTTGTCGTAACCACGTGTTTTTAAGAAAAAACATGGCGTCCGACGAAATTTTTCGCTGATGTGAATTGGATTTTCATGTATTTAAATGATAAGCTGCATATTTTTTAGACTCAATTTAATGTTAAATATGATTTTTTTTATCGTTGCAATAGCTGTCTATGTTGATAACGTTAACCGCGCCGGCGGATAAATGAGAACAAAATTACTTATTGAAGATTCATGCATTTATAACTAAAGCGTCTAGATGATTTATTAATACGATGAAAACGATTTGACCTAAATGTCAAGAAATAATAAATATCAGAAAAAACTACCATCAGCGCCTGAAAAAGGCTATAAAACGATCAATTTTGTATTTGGTAAGGCTGAAGTTTCCTATGGTCTTATGAAACAATAAATGATTGAAACCATTGCTTTTACAGTGAATTTGAGTCAGTGGCTGCAAAACAAGCCCATGTGTATATCGTGTGGCAGTTTTTCCCCCGTAAAAGTGCAGAGCTAGTAACTTTTGTGCAGGGCGAGTACATTTTTAGGGTCACTCGCCCTGTAGGGTGAGTGACCCTAAAAAAAATTGTCGAGGCCTGTCTTGGTATGACCCGGCCAGGGATCAAGCTCACGACCTCGCGCACCTTAGGCGGACGCTCTACCACTACACCACCGAAGCGGTTTGAATTAACCCTTTCCCTCATATAGACGCTTTCTGATGCCTCTGCAGCAGACGGCTTTTTGAAAACATAGTGACAAAAGAAGAAATTGCACAAAACGTGCAATTTCTCCTTTTGCCACAATGTTTTCCACTTTAAGTCATAGGTTATCCGTTCAATTATGGAGATTTTCTTTGTTTTGACAAAATACGTTCAAAGTCGTCTGCTTCAGAATTGTCGTATGAGGGAAAGGGTTAAGTGAAACTTTGTGGACAGTTTCAGCATCAAGAGGAGGTGAGGTGCCCATAATATCAGCTTGCTCATATTCACTCCGGTCTTTTATGGAGTAATATATGACCCTTTGATATTTTAAAACCCATTTGGAGAGCATTGGACAGACTGCTCAACTGATTTTCTTGTTTTATACAAATGTAATACAAAGGAAGACAGTGGTGCAGAGGTAAAGCGTTGGTCTCTCGTACCTTAGCTACCAGGTTCGAGTCCTGTGAGTGTGATGGGCAGATTCTGACTTTTTCACACAAACAACGCGAGTACCTCTAGTTGTAGTTAGTGGTTAAGTCTCCAGGAAGCAGACATAGGGCCTCAATAATATAAGCTGAAAGCTTCTTTGACAATCAATGTAAAATAAATAAGTTTAAAAACTAACCTAAATGCATCACATTTTCATTTAATTTTTTTCATTTA
Source organism: Serripes groenlandicus (assembly GCA_031761405.1). Classification (NCBI taxonomy): domain Eukaryota; kingdom Metazoa; phylum Mollusca; class Bivalvia; order Cardiida; family Cardiidae; genus Serripes; species Serripes groenlandicus. Next base: position 55,725,108 of record JASEVX010000005.1, on the reverse strand, counting down.
TAAAAATCTTTCATGGAATGTACTATTAAAATAAATAATTTCATGTTCTCACAACCATTATTAAACCTTCACATAGGTTTTGGATTATAACAGATATTTAACCCTTTCCCTCATACGACAATTCTGCAGCAGACGACTTTGAACGTATTTTGTCAAAACATAGAAAATCTCCATAATTGAATGGATAACCTATGACTAAAAGTGGAAAACATGGTGTCAAAAGGAGAAATTGCACGTTTTGTGCAATTTCTTCTTTTGTCACTATGTTTTTTTAAAAAGCCTTCTGCTGCAGAGGCGTCAGAAAGCGTCTATATGAGGGAAAGGGTTAATGGGATATTGATTAATTGATTGGGGCTTGATTGTTTTCAAAAAAAATTCTGTCATATATCACAGCAGCCAGTTCACCTACTCATGTGTTTGCTAGCTTTCTCAAAATAGTACTCTGCATAACATACTTTTGAAGCAACTGGCTGCTTTTCCACATTGACTGGTAGCCCATTGGTGGAAGACGAAATCCCTGTTTAACTCTTTCCCAAATATGACTAACCTGAAAACAACTTGACAAAAATATGAACAGTCAAACATTAAAGGAACAAAAGATCAGTCCCACAAAATCATCCTGTCAAGCAAGGCATGTTATTGAAGGAGTCATTTATGTTTTACCCTGAACGTATCTTTTTACTGAACTACATACATGTATGTTGTGGATACTAAGAATAGGTGAGATGATTATTTTGGGTACCCACAGCATGGGGTTTGTAGGATAAATAAAATTCAAATTGAAGATCATGAAGCTTTAGACCATGCCAAGTCTTGCAAAGAAAGCATTTCTTTTCAATTAAGGGTTTACACTTTTTTATTTTTCACCTTTTTCTAGTGATTTCGTCTACAAATAAGTAACGTAGTGCGTATCCACAATATAGCGTTGTGTACCTTCACAAAGAAGAAAAAGGTCGGTGCTATAAAAAATCATCAAGTCAAATGTTCAAAGGGATCCTACAAACCTTAATCAATAAGCCATCAGACAACTGTGATTAATCCGGCCAATAATCCACGCACTATTCTCTCTCCAGATATATCAGTTATCACTTAAAACTCACTGACAATTCCCGATAAACAATGGATAGAATTCAATGTATAACTTTCAAAGTGGCCACACTTATAATCCACCCAAACAAAACCCTTTCCAGCAATAAAACACAAATAAATAAAAGTATTTTCTGCTCTCCAAAATATGGGCTTAAATCTCCTTTCTGAAGAGTTCCTCAATTATGATTTCTATGGAATAAGACTGGAAGAGTTATTTCCCTTGACCTCCTCACTAATTGATAAAGTTACATTACAACGTTGGTTGATACACACATAACCCTTTGGTCTAGTGAACTCTTTCTCACAAACAAAAAATCTGCAGCAGACAACTTTAAAAACATATCAACAAAAATATAGACAATCTATATACATGAAGGTTCGACATTTTGTATAAATACTGAAAAAATTTAAAACATTATGGCAAAAGGAGAAATTGCTCATTATGAGCAATTTCTAATTTTGTCACAATAGTTACAAGTCTCCTGCATGTGGTAAAGGGTTGACAGAATAACTGAAATAATGTTTTCAGTAGTCATGTTGTTTGAAGATATCTGAGAAAATCAGAGTTATCCCTTCCCCAAATGCAAATGCATTTTGATGCATCTGTAGTAGATGAATTTAAAAAACATTGTGAAAATGGAGAGTAATTATACCAGCTGTTCAAATTTCGCTGGATAAGGGTAAATTATCAGTTAAAGATGCACAAATATTGAATAATGACATCTTGAGGTAAATGTTCATGGCTTGATTTTACCCTTTCTATAATGCGAAAAAGACGCTTTGACCTGTTTGCAGTAATTGACTTCTGGAAAACATTGGAAGAAAAGCAGAAATTTCTGACTGTGTGTTATCTACTTTACACTTTAAAAATTGTACTTTTAATTAGATAGACTTCACATATTTGCCACCATATGTTTCACTCTTTCCCACATATGACAAATTTGCAGCAGATGACTGAAAACATCTGGGTAAAAAGGTGGTAAACCTCAAAAAATGAAAGTTAACTATTGTGGTTAAATGGATAAAAATGCTAATGATTTTGTTTTCAAACTTTGTCTGCTGCACATGCATCAGAATACATCTGCAGATGGGAGAGTTAACCCTTTCCCTCATACAACAATTCTGCAGCATACGACTTTGAACATATTTTGTCACAAAGCAGAAAATCTCTATAATTAAATGGATAACCTATGACTAAAAGTGGAAAACATTGTGGCAAAAGGAGAAATTGCTCGTTTTGAGCAATTTCTTCTTTCGTCACTATGTTTTCAAAAAGCCATCTGCTGCAGAGGCGTCAAAAAGCGTCTATATGAGGGAATGGGTTAAATGTCTAGCAAGAGTCCATGTGAGGAAGGGTTGTTGATCAGATATTTTTCAAAAATAAAATATTACCCATAGATCTAAGATTAATAGGACAGATAACAGGTTTCTCTCTTATCCCTTTCCCACATATACCAATAAATCTGCAATTGGACAACTTTGATAACATCTAGTAAAAATAAGTATGAAAACCCTCTATAGACGAAAGAACAATTTATTGAATAAAGTTGAAAACATTGTGGCAAAAGGAGAAATTGCTCACTCATCATGAGTAATTTCTCCTTTTGTCACAATGTTTTCAAAACTGAAAAGTCGTCTGCTGCAAAAGCATCAGAAGGCTGTATGTGGGAAAGGTTTATGAATTAGTCATGATTTGTCTATCTATATATATCATTAAATAACAATTTACCTGATTTAACTCTTTCCCTCATATAGACGCTTTCTGACGCGTCAAAGTCGTCTGCTGCAGAATTGTCGTATGGGGGAAAGGGTTAACCTTTTTCCCCACATACCAAGATGCTTTCCGACGCCTCTGCAGCAGACTACTTCTCAAAACATTGTAGAAAAAGAAGAAATTGCTCTTATACATACACACAACTTTTGTTACCTCAGTTGCAAACAACCTTTGAAAACAAACGCAGAAAAAGAGAAATTGCTCTCCCCTCTTTTACATTGATTCCTTTCTTATTGGAATGATGTTTTCAATATGAAAAAGTCTTAAAATAACATAATTATGAGGTAATATGTTTAAGGTTTGTCAATACTTTAGAATTATTTTGTTCAATAATAGGGGAGAAAAGTATATTAAGAGTATAATCATTTACTATAATCGTTCAGAAAAATGGTCAAAATTCAAAGCAATTAATCACTTGTCTTTTAACGGAACAGACCCATCTTCTTAGATATTGTTAACAATATCATTAGGACCTATGCACTGGAGAAAAGGAGGGATACCTCTGAAATGTTTTGGTTAGAGCGTCCAGCTCAAGGGCAGGACACCAGGGTTCAATCCCCAGTTCGGTCATACTAATTAGCCGTTTCCCACATACAACAAATCTGCAGCAAACTATGGAACATCTCTATAAATGTAAGTTCAATTACTAAATAGAGTTGAAAACATCATGAGCAATTTCTTCTTTTTCCACAATGTTTTAAAAAGTCATCTGCTGCAGAGGCATCAGAAACCATCTGTATGAGGGAAAGGTTTAATTAAATGACTTTAAAAATGGTAGTAGCAGCTTCCCCTTCTTGGCACTCAGGGTTATGAGGATTACTAAGCATTACAACTAATGTCAAGATAAACTTGCTAGCAATACTGGTAATTTACCAAGGAAACACAGACTGGATATTTACCAAGGAAACACAGACTGGTAATTTACCAAGGAAACACAGACTGGTAATTTACCATGGAAACACAAACCGGTTATTTACCAAGGAAACACAGACTAGTAATTTAGCAAGGAAACACAGACTGGATATTTACCAAGCATACACAGACTGGTAATTTAGCAAGGAAACACAGACTGGTAATTTAGCAAGGAAACACAGACTGGTATTTAACCAAGGAAACACAGACTGGTATTTTACCAAGGAAACACAGACTGGTAATTTACCTATAGGAAACACAGACTGGTATTTTACCAAGAAAACACAGACTGGTAATTTACCTATAGGAAACACAGACTGGTATTTTACCAAGGAAACACAGACTGATAATTTACCTATAGGAAACACAGTGTTATGATTGAAATAGTGTTGAGAGTGGATCGAGTACAGTGGAACCAGTGTATAATGACCATCCATGGGAACACAACAATATGGTCTTTATTCAAAGGTGGTCTTTAATTGCAGGGTCATTAATGCAGAAAATTAGTGATTGGGAAATTAAAAATTGTGGTTGCTTTAGACAGGTAATCGATATTCTTTTGCACTGGTTTGACTGCATTTTTAACCAGTTAATAGTCTACCTATCCCCAAGTACTGATGTCTGAATGACGTATTCACATGTCTGTGATCATTGAATTTCCTTAACCGTTTCCCTCATATAGACGCTTTCCGACGCCTCTGCAGCAGACGGCTTTTTGAAAACATAGCGACAAAAGAAGAAATTGCACAAAACGTGCAATTTTTCCTTTTGCCACAATGTTTTCCACTTTTTGTCATAGGTTATCCATTAAATTATGGAGATTTTCTATGTTTTGACAAAATACGTTCAAAGTCGTCTGCTGCAGAATTGTCGTATGAGGGAAAGGGTTAATAACTACATGAAAAATTCCCACATATAAACGCTTTCTGAAGCTTCTGAAACATATGACTTTTGAAAACATTGTTCATTCTGTTTTTAACACTTTCCCTCATAAAGATGCACTTTTAAGGCGCTGCAGAGGCGTCAGAAATTGTCTACATGATGGAAAGGGTAAAGTAAACCCTATGTTGCTAGTAATGAAAAGCATAATCCCACAAAAGCCTCTCTTTCTTTTAACCCTTTCCCACATATAACAAATCTGCAGCAGACGACTTTGAAAACAGAGTGGCAAAAACCTGAATAATCACCATAAAAGATAGCTTAATTGTTTTAATTAAATACAGTTGAAAACATTGTGGCCAAAGGAGAAATTGCTCATCATGAGCAATTTCACCTTTGGCCACAAAGTTTTCAAAAGTCGTCTACTGCTATTGCGTCAAAATGCGTCTGCAGGTGGGAAAGGGTTCATTAATAGAAATAGGTATACCTTGTTCAAAACTTTTGACTGCTAGAACTGATTTTGTGAAGACTGTGACACCAGAATAGTGCCAGGCCAGCAGGCACAAACGTGCCGTCTAACCAGGTTCTATTCTGTTGGCTGCTTAACTCAAAATATTGATCTTGATATTCCTAAATATGAACTCCTCAAAATTAAAAGAATGACAAGTCCATTTTAAAATAAAGAAGTAAACATTAAAAGGGTTCGAGCTGTAGGCAGTACTAAAAGAAAACAACAATACATAAGTACCCTATATGTTATTGCAAAACAACATTTCTAGATTTGAAAGACTTACTTCGTCTCAAATAATTGTCGTATAATGAAGTATCCAAGTGACAATACTCTCGTTACTTTGATGATGCAGAAAAAAGTGTCAATTGAACACAATGATAAAACTTGTTATAACACTTAAACTGTGTTTACAAACAGAAGTGGTTAAACTGTTAACCCTATACAATGTTTTAAGAGACATCTGCTTTGAAAACATACAATGACAAAACTCTTAACACATAGATCTGGGAAAATTGGATGAATAGTAATTAAATAGATCTGTAAATATTGTAGAAAACAACATATTGCTCATTTAGAATATTTCCCACAATATTCTTTAAAAAAAAATACATCTGCTGCAAAGGTATTAAACATTGTTCGTATCAGGTAAAGGGTTATACAGTTAACCCTTTCCCTCATATGATAATTCTGCAGCAGACAACTTTGAACGTAATTTGTCAAAACATAGAAAATCTCCATAATTGAATGGATAACCTATGACTAAAAGTGGAAAACATTGTGGCAACAGGAGAAATTGCACGTTTTGTGCAATTTCTTCTTTTGTCACTATGTTTTCAAAAAGCTGTCTGCTGCAGAGGTATCTGAAAGCGTTTATATGAGGGAAAGGGTTAAAGCTTTTAAGTTTTATGTGATCTTCCACTTTAAACTCTTAATTGGTTCAATTATATTAACTGTATTGCCATCAACAATCAAGTGCAACATAAAATACCATGAGAGACATCCGTATTCTTGTCATAATCCAATTGTAGATATGTTTTAGACTGCCTGGGTTTGTAAATCTCAGACATTTTTGCAATCAACACCTGGCAATATTGCAAAGGGTTTGAAGGTAACACTAAGCCAAAAAAGACAAAAAGTGAATTAGGTATTTCTTTTTGATCGAGTATTTGAAATTCATTCATAATCCTTGTCGAACAAAAATATCAACTTAAACAGAAAAGCAGAAAAGAATGTTGAAAATAAAAGTCTAATTAACTGCTATCTTTACGGCATTGTATTTGAAGTTAACTTCACTGAATTTCTAAACCCTGCCCACATAAAAAACATTCTGCAACTTGAAAACATCTTTGGAAAAAATATGGGAAATCTCTTTAATTGAAATTACAATGTTAGAATTACGTAAAAAACAACAGCTCATTATGAGCAATATTTCTCCTTTTCCACCAAAGATTTCAAAAATTCCTTAGCAGATGAGAAAGGGTTTAGAAGTACATTAAGTGTTTAACCACTTTATACGGTTCAATGGTCTTTTTTACCCTTTCTAACCTGCAGACACATTTTGACGCAATAGCAGTAGACGACTTTTGAAAACATTATGGCCAAGGGTGAAATTGGCCATGATGAGCAATTTCCCCTTTGGCCACAGTGTTCTCAATTTTGTTTAACAATTAAGCTATCTTTTATGGAGACTTTTCAGGTTTTTGTCACCATGTTTTCAAAGTCGTCTGCTGCAGATTAGCTGTATGTGGGACAGGGTTAAAAGTTACTCTACCAAAAAGACAGCACTTCCATTCAACAAATAACAAAGGATTCACATAACATATCCTGTCTACTTGAGGCCCCCTTTTCTATGTGCCTCCTAAAGCTCCCTTCCCCAATACAGAACTCTCTAGTTGCCTATGCAGCAGACGACTTTTGTTGTTTCTCTTTTTTCAAACAATATTTTGAATTCAGCCCTTCTTCCAGTTTTGCATACACTTTAGTTTTATTCACAGGTGTTTTCAAAGCAGATGACTATGACAATATCATATCAAGGTAAACCAAAAATATATGCAATTGCTTTTCCAATACATGTGCTTTTAAACCTTTCCCATATATGACACATCTGAGTACAGCAGTACATCTAGGCAAGAATGAAATACTCTATAAATGAAATAATAATTAATTTCTCCTTTTACCACAATGTTTTCAAAATTCATCTGCTGTAGACATGTCAAAATGCTCCTGCAAATGGGAATGATTTTTTTATTGGGGTTTTACGAAGTTTTCAACTTTATTTCAGTTATATCACGGCAACATTTCACTTATTCATGATCCCTGGGTAAACAAACCAGTACTAGGCCAGAAAATGTGCCTCGCCCATGGGCTCTCCACCATGACTGTATTTCCGTGACTTGTGATCGAACCCTGGACACCTGGTTTCGAATACCTGACACTAACCACTCGACCTCAGCGGACCAATCAGCTGAGTAGTAGATTGATTTGTTTTCTGAAGTTAACCCTTTCCCTCATATAGACGCTTTCTGACGTCTCTGCATTAGACGTTTTTTTGAAAACATATAGTGACAAAAGAAGAAATTGTACAAAACGTGCAATTTCTCCTTTTGTCACAATGTTTTCCACTTTTAGTCATAGGTTATCCATTCAATTATATTTGACAAAATATGTTCAAAGTTGTCTGCTGCAAAATTGTTGTATGTCGTTAACACCATTTTCAACAGTATTTCAGTTACTATAACCCTTTCCCGCCTGTAGACGCATTTTGACGCATCTGCAGCAGTTGACTTTTGAAAACATTGTGACAAAAGGAGAAATTGCTCAAAACAAGCAATTTCTCCTTTTGCCACAAAGTTTTCAACTTTTTTCAGTAATTATACCTACAATAATGGAGATGTTCCATATTTTTGTATAGACATTTTTAACCCTATGAGAAATTTCACCTTTGGCTACAATGTTTTCAAAAGACGTCTGCTGCTATTGCGTCAAAATGCATCTGCAGGTGGGAAAGGGTTAAAGTCGTCTGCTGCAGATTTGTTGTAAGTGGGAAAGGGTTAAGGGCGTCAATTCATCTAAACTATGTGTTTCCTGGCTTTCTCACAACAGCATTACTGTACATAAGATATTCTTCCAAGGCAATTGGCTATCTTCACACACAGACCATCAACATATTGGTGGAAAGAATGAATGCCTCTAATAACAATGGTATTATCAATCATTGGAAAGAATAGGTGGCCTAGCCAGGATTTGAACTTACAGCTAATGGAACAACAATCCCCATAGTCACTCACTGTTACCCATTGAGCTAATTGCAGTTTATTTGCGGAGAAATTAGCTTCATTGACAATCTATACTGTAAGCAAAGCAGACAACTTTAAACTATATTAGGAAATTGCTGAACCCTTTCCCTCATATAGACTCTTCAGGAAGCCTCTGCAGCAGACAGCTTTTTAAAATCATGGCAACAAAAGAAGAAATTGCTCAAAGCGAACAATTTCTCGTTTTGGCACCATGTTTTCAACTCGATTCAATTATTGTACTTTCATTTTAAGGGAGTTTCCAGAAAATTACGGGTATGTTTTAAAAGTCGTTTGCTGCAGAGTTGTTGCATGTGGGAAAGTGTTAACCCTTTCCCTCATATAGATGCTTTCTGATGCCTCTGCAGCAGACAGCTTTTTGAAAACATAGTGACAAAAGAAGAAATTGCTCAAAACGAGCAATTTCTCCCTTTGCCACAATATTTTCCACTTTTAGTCATAGGTCAGGTTATCCATTCAATTATAGAGATTTTCTATTTTTTGACAAAATATGTTCAAAGTCGTCTGCTGCAGAGTTGTTGCATGTGGGAAAGTGTCAAGGGTTAATCATTAATATCAGAGTTTATTCTTACAGTTGTAAATATGTAGGCGTGAACGGGTTTTAAACCTTTCCCACATAGAACAATTCTGCAGCAGACGACTTTGAAAACATCAAGTAAAAAATACCAAATATCTTTTTTAAATAAAAGTTGAGCTACGGTACATGTATTGAAAAAAGTTAACAAATTGTACCAACAGGAATTTTTACTCATAATAAGCAATTTCCCCTTTTTTTTCAATGTTTTCCAAATTTGTCTGCTGCCTTTGATTCAGAATGTGTCTGAATGTGAGAAAAGGTTCAACCTTATTATGGAAATTGTTACCTCACACAGAGATCTAAAATAACATGTTACTTTAGGTCTCTGCCACACACTACTCTCATTCATATAACCAGTCATAAAAGAAAACTTGACCTTTTTTGGCACAAAAATGTTAACCTTTTCCAACATAGAGACGCTTTCTAACACTTCTGCAGCAGATGACTTTTGTAATATTGTTTCCTAGCCTATTCAAGGATTAGATTTCATTTATTTTTATAGAGGTTTACCATATTTTTGCCTAGATGTTTTTAAAGTTGTCTGCTGCAGATTTGCTGTATTAGGGAAAGGGATAATAGATATGATATTCTGATTGTTGTTTCTATTAAATTGAAAATACTTTTTAATGGAGTAAACAACTTGTAAGAAAAGAAATTGCTCCCTCAGGAAAGATAATGCATGAAAATCTAATAATAGAGTTTATCAGAGTTTCTTCCCTTTGTATTTATAGAGTTTTGACCTGATGATGAAAACTCCACAGGTACCAGGATGGTTAATCATAAAATGTTTGACCACTGACATCTGAATGTGTTACTCTGACCACTGCATTCGTAAACAAGCAATTCAGCTATTCAGATGAGGAGTCAGTCCTGTCTGTAGGCTTACAGTGTTAGCCCTTTCCCATAATTATGCAGATGCATTGTGACATTATTTTGGTTAACCCTTTCCCTGATACGAGAATTCTGCAGCAGCAGACGACTTTGAACATATTTTGTCAAAAATAGAAAATCTCCATAATTGAATGGATAACCTATGACAAAAAGTGGAAAACATTGTGGCAAAAGGAGAAATTGCACATTTTGCTGCAGAGGCGTCAGAAAGCGTCTATATGAGGGAAAGGGTTAAGAAAATTCAACCCTTTCCCACATACAACAAATCTGCAGCAGATGACTTTCAAAACATATAGATTAAATTATGGAAAATGTCTAAATGTGAAAGTTTTACTGCTGAAAAAAGTTGAAAAAATTGTGGCAAAAGGAGAAATTGCTCATGAAAAGCATATTCTCCTTTTGCAACAATGTATTCAAAAGTCATCTGCTGCAGAGGCGTCAACATGCGTCTATATCTGGCAAAGGGTTTAGAGGGTTTTATTTGTTTTTGTTTGAATGGTGGTATTAATGCCGCTTTCATCAGTTTTCCGGTTAAATCATGGCGTTCGCTTGGTAAATTACAAGTTCTGCATATAAATTTATACCAGCGCATTAGTTTCGGGAAAGGAAGAAAGCCATTGTGAGGGTTTTTAAAGTCTTTGGTATATGACCTGACCTGGGATGAAACACTCATCACCCGTTTTTTAGACCTACGCTCTAACAATAACTTGCCGAGCCCTGGTAGCCCAGTCAGTAGCAAGCGACGCTAGCTGTCAGTCCAGGATTTGTGAGTTTGAACCCCAGCTCTGCCAACGTTCTTTCCAACATTTGATAAAAGTCAATGCGACAAGCGTACTTCGTCTTCCACCAATTGGCTAACAGTCTAACTGGAATAGCAGCCAGTTGCTTGGACAGACTGTTATGTGGAGCCACATGAAATGACTAAGAAATTGGTGAAAACCGTGTGAAACCCCAATCATACCACATACCACGATTAATCATGTGTCGCCTATTTACCACAACACAAACACATGGACTGGCCTTCAACACTATAAAAATATGCCAATTCAGATTGGGGGACAGAAATATAAGTACTGGACTTACGTTACATTGATTTTCCAACACATCAACAACTCTGTTGACATTGTTGATGAAATGGACCCGCATCCGTCCACGCTCTCTTTTCTGTTAAGAAAGTGAAATAAACATGATAAACATAACAAAACTTAATTAATTAAAAAATAATAGTTATAATTGAAAATAACTTGAGGAAGGCTTTACCCTTTCCCACATACAGATGCATTTTGGCGCAGCTGCAGCAGACTTTTGAAAACATTGTAGCAAAAGGAGTAATTGCTCAAAAGTCATCTACCGCAGAGGCAATAAAAAGCATCTGTATTTAATTAAATATTAACCCTTTCCCTCATACGACAATTCTGCAGCAGACGATTTTGAACATATTTTGTCAAAAAAAGAAATATCTCTATAATTAAATGGATAACCTATGACTAAAAGTGGAAAACATTGTGGCAAAAGGAGAAATTGCTCGTTTTGAGCAATTTCTTCTTTTGTCACCATGTTTTCAAAAAGCCACCTGCTGCAGAGGCATCACAAAGCGTCCATATGAGGGAAAGGGTTAAAGCTTATTTGAAATAAATATCAGAGCAGCACTTTATAAAGTTTGTTTTTCTTCCTCTTAAATCCTAAATTCTAAATATGTTGTGCAGGTACCCAAAAGAAATGTTTCTCAATTTGAGCCTGTACTGATTTAAACTATTACAGATCTTAGCCCGACGTCTTTGGTTCAGATTGGGAAAATGGAAAAAATGAATAGTCATAGATGGATTTGTACCAATATAGCAGAATTCATAATAACATAAATTCCCAATATTTCACAATATAATGTCTTCAATGTAAATACAAGACAGGTTAACCCTTTCCCACATATAGACGCTTTCTGACGCCTCTGCAGCAGAGGGCTTTTTGAAAACATAGTGACCAAAGAAGAAATTGCACAAAACGTGCAATTTCTCCTTTGGCCACAATGTTTTCCACTTTTTGTCATAGGTTATCCATTCAATTATGGAGATTTTCTATGTTTTGACAAAATATGTTCAAAGTCGTCTGCTGCAGAATTGTCGTATGAGGGAAAGGGTTAAATGGCTTCAAATGGGAGTAATCATAGTAAATAGTATATTATGAATTAATTTCAAAATGTTAACCCTTTCCCACATATGACAGATGACTTTGAAAATATTTAACCCTTTCCCACACACAACAAATCTGCAGCAGACGACTTTGAAAACATCTCAACAATAATATGGAAAATCTCCCAAAATGAAGACAAACTTATTGAATAGAGTTTAAAACAAAAGGCTGCAGAGGCGTCAGAAAGCGTCTGTATGTGGGAAAGGGTTAATAAAAGATATTGAAACCTTCCATAAATGAATCATTGAATCGAGTTGAAAACATTGTGCCAAAGGGAGAAACTGCGCTTATTGAGCAATTTCTCCTTTTGCCACAAGGTTTTCAAAAGTCGTCTGCTGCAGATTTGTTAAATGTGGGAAAGGGTTAACTGATACGCTATTTTAAGAGTTCTGTGCTTTGTAATCATCTTCGGAAATGATTGCAAAATCTAAAATATTGATGTATCACAGGGATACCGACTAGAAAACAATGTTAGAAAAGGTGAAATTGTTCGTTTTCACCATTTATACTGATTGTTTGTTGTTTAACAATTGTTTCAGTTATATCACGTCATTTCTCGGGTATGTTACCAGTACTTCTGGTTCATTTAACCAGAGACCAGCCAGTCAGTCGTAATGCTAATCCCGAAACCCTGAGCGCCAAGGAGGGAAGCCATAACTATCATTTTTATGACCCAACTGGAGATCGAACCCGCGACCTCCCGTACCCGAGGTGGACACTCTACCACAACACCTCTGAGATGGTTTCACCAATTATACACATTTATGCAATGTTTTCAAATGTCTTCTGCTGAATATAACCCTTTCCCTCATACGACAATTCTGCAGCAGACGGCTTTGAACTTATTTTGTCAAAGAGTGGAAAATCTCTAAAATTGAATTGATAACCTATGACTAAAAGTGGAAAACATTATGGCAAAAGGAGAAATTGCACATTTTGTGCAATTTCTTATTTTATCACTATGTTTTCAAAAAGCTGTCTGCTGCAGAGGCGTCAGAAAGCGTCTATATGAGGGAAAGGGTTGATTAAGTGTCAAATGTTGTCTGTGTAAAGGAAAGATTTAAACCAGTCTACATACCAGTGTGTTTCCACTCAGGACCTCAAGTAGTGACAGAAGAGTGGTACCATCTCTTAGGTCCGCGAACAGTTCCTCTATAACGGGACGTCCAGACTAAACAACACGAGAAGAAAAGAGATTTATTTGAACATTTTATCGGGTATGTATATATATATATATATATATATATATATATCATGAAAAGGTGTCTTCTGCCTTTCACCCCTTTCTCACATACATACACTTTTTAACCCTTTCCCTAATATAGACGCTTTCTGACGCCTCTGCAGCAGACAGCGTTTTGAAAACATAGTGAAAAAGAAGAAATTGCTCAAAACGAGCAATTTCTCCTTTTGCCACAATGTTTTCTACTTTTAGTCATAGATTATCCGTTCAATTAAAGAGATTTTCTATTTTTTGACAAAATATGTTCAAAGTCGTCTGCTGCAGATTTGTTGTATGAGGGAAAGGGTTAATGCATCTACAGAAAACGACTTGTGAAAACATTGTGGCAAAGGGAGAAATTGTATATTATGAGATGTTTCTTTATTCAATTATTATACTTTTATATATGGAGATTTTTGCATTTTTTTGCTCAAATGTTTTCAAAGTCATCTATTGATGACTTGTTGCAAATGGGAAAGGGGGGTTAAAACATATTAGGAAAATGAATTGTAAAATATGTAAATTGAAGTGATTGTTTTGAAACAGAGCCGAAAACAGTGGAGTAAAAGGATAATTTGCTCATCATAAGTGATTTCTCCTATATCCATAATGTATTCAAAATGATGTTTGCTGTACAAATATCAATTAGCTGTAGCTGGAGTGGGAACTATTTTTTTTTTTTATGCATTAATTTATCTCTATTTATAAATGAAACTAGCATTGTTGAATTGAGTTATTACCCTTTACCACATAAAGACACTTTTGGTTGACTATGCAACAAGACTTTTGAAAGGTACAATGATTTTATATCTATTCAATAATCATACTATCATCATCTTTCGTCTGCCCCAGTTTTTCAGTATGTGGGAAAGGGTTAAAAACAATGTTGCAAAAGGAGAAATTGCTCATAATACGAAATTTCTCCTTTTGCCACAATGTTTTCAAATGTTCAACAGTCTTTTGCAGAGGCGTCAGAAAGCATTTATATGAGGGAAAGGATAATTCTGATCCAGTGATATCTGTAAGTGTTCAGCTATCAATTAATGAGGTAATCTTCCCTATAAAGCAGTCTATTGTCACTTTAACTATGTTTCACATATAGGAATGTGCCTAGACTAATGTGAAACTAGTGTGCATAGACTCATGTGAGACTGTGGATATGCCTAGACTCATGTGAGACTGTGGATATGCCTAGACTCATGTGAGACTGTGGATATGCCTAGACTCATGTGAGACTGTGGATATGCATAGTCTCATGTGAGACTGGATATGCATAGTCTCATGTGATAATGTGGATATACCTAGACTCATGCTAGACAGTGGATAATATGCCTAGACTCACATGAAACTGTAGGTTACATGCCTAGACTCATGTGAAACTGTAGGTATGTTTAGACTCATGTAAGACTGTGGATATGCATAGACTCATGTGATCTTGTGAGTATGCCTAGACTCATGCTAGACTGTGGATATGCCTTGATTAATTTGAGATTATGGGTATGCTTATACTCATGTGAGAATGTGGATATGCCTTGACTCATGCTAGCCTACTGATATGCCTATACTCATGTGAGATTATGAATATGCCTAGACTCATGCAAGACTGTAGGTATGTCTAGACTCATGTGAGACTGTGGTTATGCCTAGACGCATGTGAGACTGTGGATATGCCTAGACTCATGTGAGACTGTGGGTATGCCTAGACGCATGTGAGACTAGGGATATGCCTAGACTAATGTGGGATTGTGGAAGACAGTGGTGCAGAGGTAGAGCGTCGGCCTCTCGTATCAAAGGTCCCTGGTTCGAGTCCCGTGATGAGCGGGTCCTGACTTTGGGATTTTTCCACACAAACGGCGCGAGTACTGGTGAAGTCTCCAGGAAGCAGACATCGAGCGTGATTAATCTAAGCCCAAGGCTTGTTTCGCAATCGATGTAAAATAAACAAGTAACTGGATTGCAAGCAATACCATAGTCCCCTACCGGTTTGCACTAAGTCCAAAAAGGGGCATAACTCATAAAAAAATTGACGAAATCCCATGAAACGCGAACTTGATCTGTGACACATGATTACAGAGGCATATACAAAATTTCAGCTCAATACCTCAAAGCATGTAGAAAAAAAATGCGGAAAGCGAATATTCTAAGTCCAAAAAGGGGCATAACTCATAAAAAAATTGACGAAATCCCATGAAACGCGAACTTGATCTGTGACACATGATTGCAGAGGCATATACAAAATTTCAGCTCAATACCTCAAAGCATGTAGAAAAAAAATGCGGAAAACGAATATTCTAAGTCCAAAAAGGGGCATAACTCATTAAAAAATTGACGAAATCCCAGGAAACGCGAACTTGATCTGTGACACATGATTACAAAGGCATATACAAAATTTCAGCTCAATACCTCAAAGCATGTAGAAAAAAAGTGCGGAAAACTGATTTGCCGGACTGACTGACTGACGGACGGACTGACGGACGGAGTGCAAACCTAATAGTCCCCTTCGGCACGCCGGTAGGGGACTAATAAGTTTAAACTAATGTGGGATTGTGGATATGCCTAGATTCATGTGAGACTGTGGATATGTCTAGACTCAGGTGATATTTTGTGTATGTCTAGACTCATGTGAGATTGTGGGATTGACTATACTCATGTGAGAATGCAACATGTTGGTATGCCTAGACTCATGCTAGACTGGATTTTCCTACACTCATGTGAGACTGTATATATGCCTACACTCATGTAAGACTATGGATATGTCTAGTCTCATACTAGACTTTTGATATGCCTAGACTCAGGTCAGACTGTGGGTATGCCTAGACTCATCTGAGTCTTTGCTGCTCACATAATGCAACATGGTTTATTGCCACAGACCTATTCCATCTTTATTTGAATTGTCCTCAGACCATCAGATCATACACATAGTTGTCAGTTTGGAAGATCCTGAAAATTGCATGTCAGGTATAGCTTATCTTAGGAGATAGGGACCCCTGAAAATTATTCATTATCACTGTAAATGTTTAGAAAAAAATATGGTGTTTTAATCCTCCCCAGCATACAAAGAATCTGCAGCAAACGAATTTGAAAGTATCTTGGCGATAACATGGACAATTTATCCAAATGGAAGTATATTTGATGTGAAAACAGTGTGGCAAGTGGCAAGTCGTCTACTGCAGATGCAACAAATGTCATCTGCTACAGATGCATCAAAAACAATGTGTCTGCATGTGGAAAAATTTAATTGTTAACCCTTTTCCTCATATAGACGCTTTCGGACGCCTCTGCAGCAGACAGCTTTTTGAAAACATAGTGACAAAAGAAGAAATTGCACAAAACGTGCAATTTCTCCTTTTGCCGCAATGTTTTCCACTTTTCGTCATAGGTTATCCATTCAATTATGGAGATTTTCTATATTTTGACAAAATACGTTCAAAGTTGTCTGCTGCAGAATTGTTGTATGAGGGGAAGGGTTAACCCAATTTATTGCAATGTAAAAGCTTGACCATTGACTTGATAACATCTAGAAGGGGTTATTTATGCTTTTACATGGAATGCTTTGTTTGTTTGTTTGTATGGTGTTTAATGCCACTTTCAGCAATATTCGGGTTACACCAAAGCATTTCCTGGGTAATCTACAAACCAACTTGTCCATTTATCCTGACACCAGTGAGTCAGTCTTAACCCTTTCCCTCATACGACAATTCTGCAGCAGACGACTTTGAACGTATTTTGTCAAAACATAGAAAATCTCCATAATTGAATGGATAACCTATGACTAAAAGTGGAAAACATTGTGGCAAAAGAAGAAATTGCACGTTCTGTGCAATTTCTTCTTTTGTCACTATGTTTTCAAAAAGCCATCTGCTGCAGAGGCGTCAGAAAGCGTCTATATGAGGGAAAGGGTTAATGCTAACCCTACAACCCTGAACCCCAAGAAGGAAAAGCCATTACCTCCCCCACCAAGGCAGACACTGTACCACTATACCACTGTGTTATTATACTAACTTTCAATAATTTTATTGTCTACATTATTTCACCCATCATTGCTAGGTTTGATATGGGGTAATTTTGGGTAAGACAGGTGTAAACTGATATGCAAAGATCTGTACAAAGCCCGCTTATTTCCTATTGCAAAAAGAATCTTTGAGTCGGTGAGGGAAATTGTTCGACATTTTTGTTTGATTTTCATAAATATTGGCTTTTTTTTTTTATTGAAGTCCTTACCTCCTCAAAGAAGCTATCATGCTATATATAGACTGTGCATATATCCAGTAAACGTTTTAACAGAGAGAAAAGCACAATGAATATCTAACCTTTGAAAGTTGAGAGTTGATCCATTTTGTGAAGGTTTTTTTCTGCACATCCTCCCGCTCATCTGTAATGATAATTAAAGAAGAAAGTAACAATAAGATTCTGTACAACTGGTTTAGGTGCAACCCTTTACATCATATTTATCCTTTTCCTAATACAATGTACAGATAACATTTGCTGCCTCTTAAAATGAGCAATTCCTCCTTTTCCCATAAAGTTTTCATATTTGCATCATACTTATAATTTTCCAGAATTTGAAAAGTCTAATCCTTATATGTTTTTAAATAAGATGAGCTGAACTCTTGATAATATGAGAATTTCAGATTCTCAAATCCTTAATTTACAATCAAACCCTATGTTGTTGGTACTCAAAAGAATCGTCTCTGTGAGACGATTCTTTTGAGTACCCTCAACATTGCATTTGGTTGAGTCATAAGAGAAATATGGGCGGGAAAAGCCCAGAGTACTCCTCCTAATATGGTGCTCTGTGGATGTATGACTGCTCTGTAGGTTTGCAATATGTGAAGACATTGTGGGGAAAAGGAAACTAGGCTCAAATGGAGCAATTTCTCTTAAACCCATGAATAAAACATATACAATTATTTTAAGAGACATGAGGCAATGTCTCAAAACCCAACCACTTTTAAATCAGCAAAGCTGACTTAGTTACATAGAAGCAATCAAATTTAAATTCTGTTTTGAAGTTACTAAACAGAAACAATTAGCCTGTTTCAAGTAACAGTGACCATTACATTGACTTTCAATAAATCCTAATAAATATTCTATTTTTCCCTCAAGCAGATGACATTCTGAAAATGTGTCAGCAGAAGGAGATTTTCTCAGAGACAAATACCGGTAATGCAATGATTCCCTTTCAGCAATAATTTCTCTGTAGTAAAATTATACTACTTCAGATGTTACAAAGTTTTCCTTGTATGTTTTTAAAGCAGACCCAGGCTCTTGGCAGTCATGGTGGACCTTACTTTGGCAAGTCACAATTTCTAGTCTCCTAGTCGCGGCGGTCATGGTGGAGCATCCTTGGACAAGTCACAATTTCTAGTCTCCAAGTCACGGCATAGATTGCCCCTGGGTAAGGCACATTTCCTAGCATTGTACTTGTTAGTCAGTATTTGAGTTTTTGAAGCTTTTCCCACAATGTCATACAACAAATCTACAGCAGTCCACTTTGAAGACATCTCTACTACAGTATGGACAATGTCTATTATAAATTGAAACTTTATTGATTGTAAAGAGTTGATAACATTGTGACAAAAGGAGAAATTACTCATTATGAGCAATAATCTTCACTTTGCCATAATATTTTCAAGAGTAATACGTGGTAGATGCCCCAAACTGTGTCTGTGTCTACATGTATACATGTGGCTGTTTTGACATAGTGTCGACAGTATGAAAGCGGGATGCGATAGTACGAAAGCGCGATGCGAAACGTGAAGCGATATTAATATCGCACTTTCGCATCGTGTTTTTGCACTATTGCATCGCGCTTTCGTACTATCGCATCGCATTTTTTGTACTATTGCATCACGTTTTCGTACCATCGCATTGCATTTTTGTACTTTAAACCCTAGGTGTTCCGTTAGGGCCATCGTTGTTTCGCGGTTTTGACCTATGGCCGAAATTACGAAAAAGCCTTTCGATACAGTACGAAAAAGCGATGTGATAGTACGAAAACGCGATGCGATAGTACGAAGGCGCGACGCGATAGTGTGATATTAATATCGCCTCCTCGCATCGTGGTCTCGCAGTTTCACGCTTTCGTACTGTCGACCCTAAGTCAAAACCACGAAACAATGATGACCTAATAGAACACCGTAGTTATCTTGTTCTTACCTTTTATATGTACAAGGTTTAATGTTAGATCGACATCATTAGATTCCCATGTACATGTAATCTTTGAATTAATGCATGCCATACTTTCACCTTTCACTTCATCATTTATTGCTAGATCTACTAGTTTCAAAATATTCCTTCCAACTCATTCAAAACCGTGTCTAATAGCATTTAGTATTTGCTTCTAACCCTTTCCCGCATCTGCAGCAGACGACTTTGAAAATATCTAGATAAAATTATGTGAACTCTCTGAAAATGAAGGTATAATTACTGAAGAGTTGAAAACTTTGTGGCAAAGGGAGAAATTGCTCGTTTTTGAGCAATTTCTCCTTTTGTCACAATGTTTTCAAAAGTCGTCTGCTGCAGATGTGTCAAAATGCGTCTACAAGTGGGAAAGGGTTAAGGATCATTTATAGAATTTCAGTAATAAAGGGATGTTTTAAGATTGTCCGAGCACAGAACCTTGTTAGGTAATTGTTAGTTTTGCATATTATTGGATCTGACTACACTTTCTCACTTGTAGACACATTCTGACGCATCTGCAGCAGACCACTTTTTAAAATATTGTATCAAAAGGAGAAATAATGAGCAATTTCCCCTTTTGTCACTTTATTTTCAACTCTTTAACCATAAGCAGTTTCTCCCTTTGTCACAATCTTTTCAAAAGACGTCTGCTTCAGATGTATCGAAATGCATCTAAAAGTAAGAACTTTTTCAAGAAGAGGCTCTTAAATCAAGTAAAAAGCGAATATTATGACACTTAAATATACCATTTAATAGACACATAAGTAACACATTATGATTGTTGAAAATAACTTCAGAATTGCTCCAAAATAATCAAATATCTTGTGAATAATATCTTCACCACATAATCCATGTAGAAACAAAATAAATTCCAGTACTGTGTGACATATCTATTACAAAAATTTGCACATAAAATATGGCGCAATATCGCACAGCAAACATAGCCATGCTTGACCGTCCACTTTCGACCTTTCTTTTTTTAGAACCTTAGTGAGTCTTTTAAATATATAGATCTCGCTACTAGTCTGTTGAAGAGGATTGCTTCAAACATTGACATAAAAGAAGGGATTGCTCATATTGATTTAACTATTTCTTTACTTCAATGGCTATAAAAAAATGTAAATGTTTTGTTAAACAATCTACATTCCATTCTTTTCACAAAGTCATGAATTAAGGAACCAACAAAATCTACTATGGCGTAACAGGTTAACCAGTCTTTATTTACCTTATCCTTTATATCAATAAATTACACTTTCCCCGCTGTTTCAAATCAGTCTCAACAACAACAAAATTAAAGCATCTTTAAATCCTGTTAATGTGCCAATTTTGTTACTTTAAATTGACTTTCTCTTTAGGAAAAACATTGGAGTGAGAATGGAACTACTTTTGATACACTACCAATAGGCATTCTCTTTATTACATCCTTCAGATGAAATTTTGAAACACGAAAAGGGTTTATCATAAAATCAAATAAGGCATTAAAATCTGGGCTCAAGAAAGGGTCATAACTTGATATCAACTGTGTCATTGTCAAAAGGGCCCTCTATATGTATATGTGTTTGTTTGTCGTTCCCCACAATTACAACAAATCTGCAGCAGACGACTTTGAAAAAATACCCCAAAAAAATTGGAAACTCCCTTTAACCCTTTCCCTCATACAGACGCTTTCTTATTGAGACCCCTCTGCAGCAGATGACTTTTGCCACAATGTTTTCAACCTTTTTCAGTAGTCAAACTCTCCTTTACAGTGATTTTCCATGATTTTGTCTATCAGTGTTTTCAAAGTGGACTGCTGCAGATTTGTTCTATGTGGGAAAGGGTTAAATGAAAGTACAATAATTGAAAACATGGAGACAAAAGGAGAAATTGCTTGTTTTGAGCAATTTCTTCTTTTGCAGCCATGTTTTCAAAAAGCTGATTGCTGCAGAGGCATCAGAAAGCGTCTTTATGAGGGAAAGGGTTAAATCTGGGGCTCAAGAAAGGGTCATAACTTAATATCAACAGCGTCATTGTCAAAAGGGCACAGTAAATAGTAAAAAAATAAATGGAAACTCTATACATGAAAGAATAATTATTGAAATATAGTTGAAACCATTACGGCAAAACCTGAAGAGGCGTCAGAAAGCATCTGCATGTGGAAAACGGTTAATGTAATGCATTTTTGGATGCCAGCTTACTTTCGCAAAATTTTGGGGCTTGCAACCCTTCTATAGCAGACTATTTTTTAAAAGGCCAAATGAGAAAATTGATCATTAAGTTTATGCTTTCAAGTCTATATATTCAATAGTTAAGGAGTTTCCATATTTCTGACTTCACTTGCTACAGATGTGTTGTATGTTGGGAAGGGTTAACTACAGCCTACATTTATAGAATGAATTGTTTGAAATGATTGCTCAACATAATTTTTTACAAAAAACCTCAATGTTTTAAAACGCAATCGTCTGAAGAATTGTCAAAACACAACTCAGTAAGAAAAGACTTCGACTATTCTATTATATATGAGCCGTTCCACGGGAAAACCAACATAATATTGCCTCTGCGTAATGTATCGACTAAGCAGGCTATTCCAGGCCGACACAATCCGTCTCAGGGGGTAAGAGGTATAGAGTAATGATTCCTGAAACAGAAAATCCACATGAGGCGGAAAGTGTCTGTCCGAGTTAGCCTGCGCGGTATGCTTAGGCTGATCTGATCGATACTTTACGCAGAGTCCACAATGTTGGTTTTCTCGCGGAGTGGCTCATATATATTATTATTTTGTTTACCAGAGAAGGGGTTAAAAATTTGGCATAAAAATGAGATATTTTCTGGAGGGTATTACTTGAAATGATTAAACCAGAACATTTTGTGGATTATGGCATTTCTGAGTTCAATTTATATTGACTTTTAAACCTCTTGTTTTAATTTGAAAGTGTCTTTCGAGTAAAAAAATACTTTAGGCATCCGCTTTGAAACCATCATTATCATTCTGTTGAAAGTGTTTACATCAAGACATTTTGAATCATTGTCATTACATAATATTGTCGGGTGCAGAACCGTTTAAGTAAAGGGGTTAGTTAACCCTTCCCAATTACATAAATTCTGCAGCAGACAACTTTGAAATAATCTAGGCATAAATATGGTAATTGTCTTTAGAAGAAAGTATAATTTTCAAATTAAATTGAAAATATTGTGGCTTATGGTTAAATTGCTCCAATGTTTTCAAAAATCATCTGCTGCAAAGGCGTCAGAAAGCGTCTATATGTGGGAAAGGGTTAACCATAATACAGACAACACCAAGGCCATTGTGAGAGACTTTCGAACAGTTTCTCCTGTTCAAATGATGTTTTCAACTCTATAAAAGTTATTCATTCAATTTTGTTTGAAAGAAAAACAGTATTCCATAATAAAGTTTATCAAAGCAGATAGATTGTAGATGATGTATCATGCAGGCTATCAGATTGTTCAACTGTAAGATTCAGGCAATGCATTGATTATTGTCAAAAAGACTTCTTAGTAGATCATGTGGGTTAGTTCTATGTGTTCAACCAGTAACCTTCATGGACAGTAACTCAGTTAGTTGCCACATTATTTGTCACCGGGTCATAAAAAGTCAAAGGCCATTATAGATGATTGTAAATGATTTTGTACATTCCTAAAACTACTCACACTGAGAATGGTTTGTTTGTTTATTGGGGTTTTACGCTGCTTTCAACATTATTTCAGTTATATCAAGGGCTAGGCTAGAAAATGTGCCTTGCACAAGGGCACTCCACTGTGACTGTTGTGCTACAACTGGGGAACTGAGAATGGTAATACTGTTGTGTGACTTACAAAAGAAAACCAACAACCTGTCATCTGTCAGCCTTGCACTGTTTAAGACCATCATATGAATGAATGATGACTCCTGCAACAATTTCTGATTACTTCCTCTTTCTACTGTATAAATCCACATTAGTTCACCCTTTCCCTCATACGGCAATTCTGCGGCAGACGACTTTGAACGTATTTTGTCAAAACACAGAAAATCTCCATAATTCAATGGATAACCTATGACAAAAAGTCGAAAACATTGTGGCAAAAGGAGAAATTGCACGTTGTGCAATTTCTTCTTTTGTCACTATGTTTTCAAAAAGCCGTCTGCTGCAGAGGCGTCAGAAAGATTCTATATGAGGGAAAGGGGTAAAGCAACATGTACTTTGCAAGGATCAAGAAATTCTCTACAACTGATTCTCATTGCTAAAACATTTACAACTTAAATCATTCAACTTTATAACCTCAGACACAGAGGACCGCATAATAAGGAGGAGTGAATGGGTCCTTTTCCTGAAATATCTCTATCATTACCCAACCAAACCCACTTAGACCATACTTTTGAGTGCCCACAACATAGGGTTTGAGTGACAAAAAAGGATTTCATAACATGAAAAATGCCCCTTATCAGGATCTCTGCAGTGACATATAATTTATCTACAATTGTCAAAGATTACCAATGACTGTCAGCAGTAAGTTATCACAGCCTCTAATATGACTGTGTCTGGGGCCTTAACCCTTTCCCTCATACGACAATTCTGCAGCAAACGACTTTGAACATATTTTGTCAAAAAATGGAATATCTCTATAATTGAATGGATAACCTATATATTACTAAAAGTGGAAAACATGGTGTCAAAAGGAGAAATTGCTTGTTTTCTTTTGTCACTATGTTTTCAAAAAGCCGGCTGCTGCAGAGGCATCAGAAAAGGTCTATATGAGGGAAAGGGTTAAAGTTGTAAACCAAAGAATGCAGAACTTTTTTTATCAGTCTATTTACCATGGTAATCGGGTTCATAGCATTAATTATATATATTCTTTATTTCCTCCAAAGATGAAGAGCATTTCCCAGCAAATTATTCCAACTCCAGTTTCGGAGCCACTGCGACAGATGAATTTTGAAAACCATTGTGGGATATGAAGAAATTGCTAAACAAGACAGCGTGAGCTGAGAGATATCACTTCTCCGTCCTCTGTCGAAATGCTTCAACTTCGGTTACTGTAACTTGTTATTTAAAGGTGAGACATGGTGTCCCTTCAAACGTTTTTGTGTGAAATGGTCTCTTGATTAATCTTGTCCCACATACTACAGATTTGGAGCAGACAGCTTAGCAAACGTCTATTCAGGATCATGGAAAATCTCTAAGAAATGAAAGTTTAACCCTTTCCCTCATATAGATGCTTTTTGACTCCTCCGCAGCAGACAGCTTTTTGAAAACACAGTGACGAAAGAGGAAATTGCTCAAAACAAGCAATTTCTCCTTTTGCCACAATGTTTTTCACTTTTAGTCATAGGTTATCCATTCAATTATAGAGATTTTCCATTTTTTGACAAAATATGTTCAAAGTCGTCTGCTGCAGAATTGTCGTATGAGGGAAAGGGTTAAAGCAGACGGCGTTTGGAAAACATAGTGACAAAAGAAGAAATTGCACAGAACGTGCAATTTCTCCTTTTGTCACAATGTTTTCCACTTTTAGTCATAGGTTATCCATCTGACCAAATATGTTCAAAGTCGTCTGCTGCAGAATTGTTGTATGAGGGAAAGGGTTAAAGCAGACGGCGTTTGGAAAACATAGTGACAAAAGAAGAAATTGCACAGAACGTGCAATTTCTCCTTTTGTCACAATGTTTTCCACTTTTAGTCATAGGTTATCCATCTGACCAAATATGTTCAAAGTCGTCTGCTGCAGAATTGTTGTATGAGGGAAAGGGTTAAAGCAGACGGCGTTTGGAAAACATAGTGACAAAAGAAGAAATTGCACAGAACGTGCAATTTCTCCTTTTGTCACAATGTTTTCCACTTTTAGTCATAGGTTATCCATCTGACCAAATATGTTCAAAGTCGTCTGCTGCAGAATTGTTGTATGAGGGAAAGGGTTAAAGCAGACGGCGTTTGGAAAACATAGTGACAAAAGAAGAAATTGCACAGAACGTGCAATTTCTCCTTTTGTCACAATGTTTTCCACTTTTAGTCATAGGTTATCCATCTGACCAAATATGTTCAAAGTCGTCTGCTGCAGAATTGTTGTATGAGGGAAAGGGTTAATTAATGAAAAGAGTCGAAAATATGATGCAATTTCCCAAGTTGTTTGCTGCAAGTGGGAACAAGTTACAAGAATGATACTCTCGGCGAGACCACAGCACACAAAAACTGACCAATAGGAAGTTTTGAAATTTGAATGACAAATTTACAATTTTGTTAACATACTACTATGTCATATGTACTTGTATAGCTAGGAGCTTAACTCTTTCCCACATACAACAGATCTGCAGCAGACGACTTTGAAACCATCTAGGCAAAATTTAAGCACAGAAAATCCCTTTAAATGAAAGAACAATAATTGAATAGAATTGAAAACATGGGTGACAAATTGTGAAATTGCTCGTTTTGAGCAATTTCTTCTTTTATCGTCATGTTTTCAAAAAGCTGTCTGCTGCAGAGGCATCAGAAAGCGTCTATATGAGGGAAAGGGTTAAAGGATGTTTTTATAATGGCTACAAAAGATTCTGATCAGACTTTACAAAGGTACAGGTAATTATGGATCTTTAACAAATTTGCCGGTTCAAAAGGTCAATTTTCATGTCATGTGGCTGACATTTGGTAAAATCATGCAGGAATGTGATAAACATGTTAATGAAGTCTCGTTATTGTAATCAGCTCATTATTCCTAATGATCGCAGCTATAAATCTTTGAGCCTCACTCACATCAAGAGCATAATCATTTACACATTCTAAAATTCTTATCTAAACCTTTCCCACTTATAGGCCTTAAATGCAGCAGCCGACATTTGAAAACATTATGACAAAAGGAGAAATTGCTCATGGTGACAATGTTTTCAACTATATTTAACAATTTACCTTAATTACAGAATATTTTTCCCCCCCAAGATGTTTCCAAGTTGTCTGCTGTTAATTTGTTGCTTTTCTTTATTACCTGCAGACGTATTTTGGCCCAAATCTGCTGTAGAGCAATTTCTCCTTTTGCCACAATGTTTTCCACATAGGTTATCCATTCAATTATAGAGATTTTCGACTTTTTGACAAAATATGTTCAAAGTCGTCCGCTGTAGAATTGTCGTATGAGGGAAAGGGTTAACCCTTCCCCACATATGATAACTCTGCAGACGACTTTGAAAATATCTAGAATTTTTTTTTTTTGAAACGCTATAAATTAATTTATAACTAATGGTAAGAGGTAAGAACATTGTGACAAAAGAAGAAATTGCTCATAATGTTGCCACAATGTTTTCAGAGGTCTTCTGCTGCAATAAGGCATCAGAAAGTGTCTTTATGTGGAAAAGAGTTAATTTGCAAATATCAAGTTATGTCAAGGCTATTAACTCTTTCCCTCATATAGACGCTTTCTGACGCCTCTGCAGCAGACGACTTTTTGAAAACATAGTGACAAAAGAAGAAATTGCTCAAAACGAGCAATTTCTCCTTTTGCCACAATGTTTTCCACCTTTAGTCATAGGTTATCCATTCAATTATAGAGATTTTCTATATTTTAACAAAATATGATCAAAGACGTCTGCTGCAGAATTGTCGTATGAGGGAAAGGGTTAAGGTAACCATTTTCCACATACATAATGCATGCATAATGGGTAATTTATCCTTTTGCTACAGTGTCTATTATTAAATTCTCGTCTTATATAATGGTTTTTTTCACATTTTTGCCCAGATGTTTTCAAAAGTTGTCTGCTGCTGATTTGTTGCATGTTGGAAACAGTTAATGAAGATACAAAAAGGGTAATTATTAGTAATATGTGAGAATTGATTGTCTGGCGTTTTACGCCGCTTTCAACAATTTTTCAGGTATATCGCAGTATTTCCTGGGTAAGTTTACAAGTAATACTGATCCATTTATCCTGACGCCAGCCAGTCAGTCGCAATGCTAACCCAGCCTTAATACTACCATCTTTAAAGTCTTTGGTATAACCTGGCCGGGGATCGAACACACGACCTCCCGCATCCAAGGTCAGACGCTCTACCGCTACACCACCGAGGCGGTCAGTATTCCAGATCAAAGTACACAGAGTATTTGATTATTTGATAAGTAGCCAGTTTACTACTTGTAAACCCATAACCCTATTTACATGATGATAAACCTTGGTACTAATTTTGAATATATCTTACCGATATGAATCGTGTCACTGGAAAACAAACCTTCAGACGTTTTGACATAAACCTTTTCCCACATTCAGGCACCTCTGCAGCAGACCAATTTTGAAAATATTGTGGTAAAAGGAGAAATTGCTCATGATGAGCAATTTCTCCTTTTGCTACAATGTTTTAATTCATTTTTATTCCATCATTTTTCTTACGTTCAAAGTCGTCAAAGCTGCAGAATTGTTGTATGGGGGTAAGGGTCATAGCTACGTTGCAAAATGGGGTCTTGTTGTAACACCTTTTGATATGCACAAATAGGAGTGATTGTCATCAGAAGTTACATTCATTACTCTTATAACCACAGTAGACAGACAGTGAATAGTTCTTTATTTTATTTTATTAATTCAGTTATATCACGGTGGAATTTAGTTCACTTATTCATGATCCGTGTGTCAACAAACCAGTACTTAGGCTAGGAAATGCGCGTTGCCCAAGGGCACTCCACCATGACTGTCGCACCGTGACTGAGGGTCGAACCTGAGATGCCCGGTTCCAAATACACGACGCTAACCCCTCGGCCCAGCGGAATAGGAGCTTATGCACTATCATTCCTTTCTTCAGCAGTCGACTTTGAAAATGTCAATGCAAACATTTCAAAAATTTCTATTAATGAAATAAATGAAAACAAAGTTATCCATTTGAGTTGAAAACAGTATGGCAAAAGGAGAAATTGCCACCATGGTTTAAATAGTTGTCTGGTGCAGATGGGTCAAACTATGTGTCTGCAAGTGGGAAAGACTTACAATTAGACTTGTTTTAGGGTTACTGTTGGGACATGCAATAAGACCCTGTTTTGTCTGATGACGCTCAATAAACAAATTTTATGAATGAAATCTAAGTGGCTTGTGACCGAAATGGGAATGTGATTGGAACAGAATATGAGCTGATTGTAAACCCTTAACCATGGAGAAACATTCTGACATTTTTTCAGCAATTTCTCCTTTTCCCACAATGTCTTCAATAGTTGTCTGCTATAGCTACATCAAAATGTGTCTGAATATTGGAAAGGGCTTAATACGGTTATCAACTTTTTAAAGATCTGATGATGAAATTGTAAAAAACCTGTTAAATTGGAACTTCCATTTTGGAACAGACCGGGAACAGAGTCCAATGTGGGCAAATCAGCAATTTCTCATCTGTTTCTGGCAAATAGTTAAATTGATCATTTTATGATACTTCATGTTTGCAGGGAAGCTTTTTTATCACTGTATGCACAGCCAATACAATATCAGACACCTTGATGTGCATCCTGTCTGCACCAGATATATTAACAGCAAGAATAGATTAGGCGAAGCAAGGAGATTTCATTGCCACTCAAATTCATCCCTTGTGGTTGATTTATCTTGTGATCAATGCAGACAAGATGCACAAAACAGGGTCTACTGTTGGAACAAACTCAAAACTACTCTTACTGGTGATAAATAGAACATAATGATAAACTACTAAACAGAAATGATATTTTTAGAATCCTCTGCTTTAAGTTAAATTGAAAAGTAGGAAGATTGATTTTGATACAGACTTCAAAATGAAAACATTGGGGGAAAGGAGAAATTCCCCCAAAATGAGCTACTTCTCCTTTTCCCACAATGTTTAACCCTTTCCCTCATATAGAGGCTTTCTGACGCCCAGAGTATCTAACTTGTTCCCTGCACTTACAGGTGCATTTGCAGCAAACAACTTTGGGAAACACCCTGACACTTTTTGCATCATATTTTCAACTCTTTTCATTAGTTAATCCTTTCCCTCATATAGACACTTTCTGACACCTCTGCAGCAGACACCTTTTTGAAAACATTGTGACATAAGAAGAAATTGCTCAAGTCGAGCAATTTCTCCCTTTGCCACAATGTTTTTCACTTTTATTCCTAGGTTATAAATCCATTCAATTATAGAGATTTTCTAATTTTGACAAAATATGTTCAAAGTCGTCTGCTGCAGAATTGTCGTATGAGGGAAAGTGTTAAATGTTGTCTGTATCAGGGAAAATCTGTTTTGAACCTCATAAATTTGACAATTTTGAAAAAAAAATCTTGGAAAAGGAGAATATGTTCATCATGAGCATTACCCATATTCTTTGTATCTGAAGCTTCCCATAAAGTTTCATTAAATTCCATCTGGCAGTTGTCGAGTATTAGCTTGCTTGGATACGAAAGGGATGGATGGACAAACTTATGCACAGACGTGATATTCATGCAGACAACAAAGCAACTGATAACGAAGATACCACAACCTTTTTGGGGAGTATAATTAAAATGCATTACACTTTCCCACATATAGACACTTTCAGACGCCTTTGCAGCAGACAACTTTTAAAAACATTGTGGCAAAAGGAGAAATTGCTTATGATGAGCAATTTCCACTTTTGCCACTATGTTTCAACTTTTTTAAAAATGATTAAACCCTTAATGAAGGAGAATTTTCACGTTTTTTCAATGATGCTTTCAAAGTCGTCTGCTGCACATTTGTTGTAAGGGGGAAAGGGTTAAAGTGGGTGTCTAAACATGGGCAGCTTATAGACCTTATCTTGGCAAAATCATTTCACTGCCAAAGACAATTAACCCTTTCCCTCATATAGACGCTTTCGGATGCCTCTGCAGCAGACGGCTTTTTGAAAACCTAGTGACAAAAGAAGAAATTGCACAAAACGTGCAATTTCTCCTTTTGCCACAATGTTTTCCACTTTTTGTCATAGGTTATCCATTCAATTATGGAGATTTTCCAATTGTTGACAAAATACGTTCAAAGTCGTCTGCTGCAGAATTGTCGTATGAGGGAAAGGGTTAAAGGATTTTGCAAACAATGCAGATTCAAGTGAGACAGCTCATATAACAAACCCCGCATTGTTTGCCTCTTGTATAGACATTAAATTTTACCAAATTTCCTGTTGGACATAAATTGGAGTGGTCCAATGAGTCGAAATTGGGCAGTGAATAAGTTAATCCTTTCCCACTATTATACGCATCGTGATGCATCTGCAGCAGACAAATTTTAATGAGCAATTTCTCTTTTTGCTATAGAATTAATCTCTATTCAATATTTAAACCATCCTTCATAGAATTGATTTGGGGTTTTATGCCATTTTCAACATTATTTCAGTTATATCACAGCATCACTTCACCTATTCATGATCCCTGGGTAAACATACAAGTACATGTACTAGGCTAGGAAATATGCCTTGCCCAAGGACAGTCTCTACCATAAGCCTTGTGCCGCGACTGGGAATCGAACTCAGGTTGCCTGACTCTAACCACTCGTCGGATTCTTTGGCGTGTTCAAAGTCCTCTGCTGTAGATTTGTGCTATGTGGGAAAGGTAGAACTGTTGATCTGATGTGATAATTTTACAGTAATTTGGTTTAAAAAACATGCATATTACAAATGACTGGGGAAATCAGAAGCACAATTTTCAGATAGAGTTGGAGGGTCATTTAAGCTGCTTTAAAAACATTATGGGATTGCTCTTTTTTATTAACATCTCCTCCTATTGTCACAATGTTTTCATCTCCAAATTTCACGATCTTTTCTACAAACATCTTCGAAGTAGAATAATGACTAAGAGCTATATTATATCAATTAGTGGGTGAACCCTTTCCCTCATACAACAGCTGCAACATGATCACTATGAAATCATCTAAGAAAAAAGATGGGAAATTTGTCCTCCGAAATTTTTTTATGTACTACCAAACAAAATTAAATTTAGATGAAATCATTGTAGCAAAATGAGAAATTGCTCATCATGAGCAATTTCTACTTTTGCAACAATGTTTTCTTTGTGTTACAATACGTCTTCATGTTGAAAAGGGTCTAGTATATTTTTTATTTGAAAGATAGATATCATGCAGACATATCAGTATGCTAGTTACAGCCCAAGGCCAGAGAATGACAGTCACAGTTTTTGTATTGAATTGATACTTTTTGATTTATGACCTGAACAGGATGATGAAAGTGGTCAGAATATGGGATTCCATAATGACACATGATATTACACAGATTTACCTACCGTCATCATTTTTTCATACGTAGAAGCATTTTGATGCCTCTGCAGCAGACTATTGAAATCATTGTTGCAAAACAAATTAATGTCACTTCCCAATGATCTCAGTAGGCACGGATCAAACCAAGGACATCCAGTCACAAATACATTATGCTAACCTAACCATTCAGTCAGATTCCTTATAGACAAGCTGAGCCCAAGAAGCTCAATCGGTAGCTACACCGGCTGTCAACCCAGGGGTTGTAAGTTCAGACACCCGCCGAGCTCGGCCAACAAAGTGTCATTCATCTTCAACCAATGGAATTACTGCACAATCATGTATATGTGGAACAGCAGCCAGTTGCTTGGTATGAGTGAGCCGGGAAACACATGAACTGGCCACCATGAAAAGACTGAAAAGTTGTTGACAAAAAGCATTTTTAAAAACACCAATAAATAAAAGGTTTATTTACCCTTGCAATCATATTATATGACAATTCTGCAGCAGACAACTTAGAACATATTTTGTCAAAAAAAAAAGAAAATCTCTATAATTGAACGGATAACCTATGACTAAAAGCTGTTTTGCTTGTTTTGAGCAATTTCTTCTTTTGTCACTATGTTTTCCAAAAGCTGCTGCAGATCTAAGGCATCAGAAAGTATCTATATGAGGGTAAGGGTTAAGAATGAACCAAAGTTTCAGCTAGTTTGAGACAGCCCCTTGCGGGTCCAATAATTGAATGAAGTTAAGCTGGGATGAAAACTACTTTGATACCTAATAAAATTATAAAGCCCGAGTGTTTACTTTCTAAATTGTCCATAAATTCAATAAATGTCGACAATCTATTAAACAAACACGTTTAGTAAAATGCTGGCTTGGCTATTTTATCGCCTGAGGAGAACCCGATGCCAGATTTGTTCCGAAGACACCAAGAGAAGTTGCTCCTTTTGAGCAATTTCTCTCTCCTTTTATCACTATGTTTCTCAAAAATATGTCTACCAGAAAGGGGGGAAATGTCATCTGTATCAGGCAATAGGATAAATATTTATACTCAGTGATAAAAATGTTGATAATGTTTCACAGTAAACTGAGAGGTATGACACCGTAATGTAAAATAGCGGTTATTCCTTTCTGTTCAAAGTTTTATTCAAAGATTTACGCAACTTTCAATAGTATTTCCTAAACTCTTTCCCTCATACGACAATTCTGCAGCAGACGAGTTTGAACATATTTTGTCAAAAAATAGAAAATCTCTATAATTGAATGGATATATAACCTATGACTAAAAGTGGAAAACATTGTGGCAAAAGTAGAAATTGCTTGTTTTGAGCAATTTCTTCTTTCGTCACTATATTTTCAAAAAGCCGTCTGCTGCAGTGGCGTCAGAAAGCGTCTAAATGAGGGAAAGGGTTAATATCACAGTATTTCCCAGGTAAAGTCTACCAGGTCTTCCAGTATGTTTTTATGGACACCATTGCAAAGCTATCCTGCTTACCCTGAGTGCCAAGGAATGATTGTTTTTTGTTTGTTTTTATTGCACTTTGATGTAATAGCAGTGGACGACTTTTGAAAACAACTTTATTTAACAACTAAGCTATCTTTTATGGAGATTTTTCAGGTTTTTGCCACTATGTTTTCAAAGTCGGCTGCTGCAGATTTGTTGTATGTGGGAAAGGGTTACAATTCCAGAACCCGACTGGGATTTCAACTCCCAGGGAATAAAGCCACTACTACCAATTTTATATATCATAAGTATAACCCAGCGTTCCCTCTTACATGAGCTTTCTGATGCCTCTGTGTCAGACGACTTTTGAAAACATAAAGCGCAATTTTCCTTTGCTAAAATGTCTGTCAACTCTATGCAATAATAATACTTTTAGATATTTAGATTATCCCTGATTTTGCAAAGATGCTTTCAAAGTCGTCTGCTGCATGAAGATTTGCACTATACTGCAGGAAAGTGTTAATTGTTCCCGCTGGTGAATGAACTGTGGACTCTTGTTCTTGAGATAACCACACTAACCTCAACATTACCTTTCTGAGTAGAATCTTATAACGGTTGCGGCGACATTCTTTCGGGCGATGTTTTCCATTGCCTCTCACCTCTGATCTATGTGAGAAAGTAGTCAGTGGCTTCGAAAGAATGTTGTGTAAGTACTGGTGTGGGAAAGCCAGGAAAACATGGGTAGGTGCACTGACCGCCCTGATATGACCAAAGCTGTTGAAAGCGGCGTTAAACTCCAAACAAACAAACAAACAAAAGAATCTTATAACCTGACCCGCTATTTGCAAACCCTTTCCCTCTTACGACAATTCTGCAGCAGACGACTTTGAACATATTTTGTCAAAAAATAGAAAATCTCTATAATTGAATTGATAACCTATGACTAAAAGTGGAAAACATTGTGGCAAAAGGAGAAATTGCTTGTTTTGTGCAATTTCTTCTTTTGTCAGTATGTTTTCAAAAATCTGTCTACTGCAGATGCGTCAAAAAGCATCTATATGAGGGAAAGAGCTGTATGGCCTGATTGATGTAAGCGTCTATATAAGGGAAAGGGTTAAAAGATCTGTATGGCCTGATGTAAACACCAACTTTTTCCCACTTACAAACAACTTTTGATGTTGATACATCAATGATTTGGTAATTAATCATTAATGGAAAAGAAATTGCTATAAACCAGCATCACTCCTTTTCCAGTGTTATTTTTTACTGTACAATTGTTAATTAAAATAATTGTAATCTTTCAATTTTCTAGATGTTATTATCTCATACAAATTCAAAGTACACGACACTGAAATTGTATTTAAATTTTTTGATGCAAAATAGTTTTAAAAAATTGAATGAAAACTATATTGCATTTCCTCAACATCTGTCAAGTCTAACCATGGATGAAGTATGTACAACAAAACCCAAAGGTTGCATGGATATAAAAAATTCTTTTGTATTTATCCCTTACCCATATATATAACAAATTTGCAGCAGACAACTTTGAAATAATCTACGCCAAAATAGGGAAGAAATTCATAAATGAACCAATACCTATTGAATAACATTTCAATTTTCCCTTTTGCCACAATGTTTTTTATAGTCGTTGCTGCATATCATATGTCTCAAAAACATCTGCATGTGGGCTAGGGTTATAGGTTATTTAACCCTTTCCCTCATACGACAATTCTGAAGCAGATGACTTTGAACATACTTTGTCAAAACATAGAAAATCTCTATAATTGAATGGATAACCTATGACTAAAAGTGGAAAACATTGTCGCAAAAGGAGAAATTGCTCGTTTTGAGCAATTTCTTCTTTTGTCAATATGTTTTCAAAAAGCTGTCTGCTGCAGAGGCGTCTGAAGGCGCCTATATGAGGGAAAGGGTTAAGAAAAAAGGAGCACTGTAATTTTTATTATCAGCTTTCATTAATGTAACCCAAACTCATTAGCAATTCAAATATACTGTAAAATAAACTGTAAAAAAAACCCTCTTTACAATATATTTGTGACAAAAACCTATCTGAAAACAAGTGTTTGTCATATATTAACCTGTTTAATTTTGGCTCCATGCAAAACAGTTGTAACTACATATTTTTACTATTTTATTTTATTATAATTGTTAATCCAATTATTATAACTTTTGTCTTGAATGGAACAACCCAAAACTACATCAAATTGCATGAGTACAGGATCTGATCGTGATCTTAACCCTTTCCCACATACAACCATACAACAAATCTGTAGCAGACGACTTTGAAAACATCTTTTCAAAAATTTGAAAAATCTCAATTAATGACAGTTTAATTATTAAATAGAGTTGAAAACATTGTGGCAAATGGTGAAATTGCTCATCGTGAGCAATTTCACCTTTGCCACAGTGTTTTCAAAAGTCGTCTGCTGCAGAGGCATCAGAAAGCATCTATATGAGTTAAAGGTTAATTGATTTTTTAACATTTATTAGTTGCCGGGCAGAAGCCCGCGACTTCTATTTTTAATAGGTTTTCGGAAATCACATGGGAGGAGGGATTATTATTAGAAAGAAACACATTTAGATGTCTTGAACATATTACAATTGTGTTTGTTTAAAAACACTAAGTAATGACACATCTAAAATGAAAAAAATATTCCGATGTTTTAGGTATTTTCAGTTTCTTTATTTTGACTCGCATTTATGTTTTGTTATTTTATTTACGAAGATAAAACGGTCCCTATTAGCTAGACTGGTATACTTTATTTTTACACTATATACTACATGTACTCAAAAGGCGATAACTACAAACCTTTACGTCGCAGTCTAATTTGTTTACATACGCGCACCTGCTTGAAGCGTGACTCGCGAATACCAACTGCGTAGATCAATCTCCTTTGCAGAGAGCCGTCTCTTTACACTCACTTACAAATAGTAAATCGTAGGTGATTTAAAATGTTTATTTGGTTCGAAACAAATGAAGAAAAGAACAAACCGAGATAAAAACTAGTTTTAATAGAAAAATTACTTTGAACGAACACTCTCTGCCTATAAAGAGAGTTTCAAGAACGACACCTCTGCGAATAAGAAAGAATCGGGTCTTTCGTACAAAATTATTTCGTCCTTGACAATTTTAAATGTGTCATTTAATTCCCTAAAGGCATATTGCTTCCGATCTGCATATTGTTATGGATCATTGACACAAGGGCGCTCATCATAATATAATTTTAAAACATGAGTAGTTTTGTTATTTTCATTATAAAAAAGGAAGGAAAGAATTAAAATAAATTAACATGTTGTAGGGCTCAGATTATGTTCGAAATTAAGTTTAAATTATACAACAATTTCAATGAGATTTAACTGTTTAGTTGATATTATATTTCGAATGTGGTCTAATTTATAAATATTGGACTACATTTCAACATTTGTTAAAGTATGATATAATTAGGATGCCAAGCTAATATCATTTTGAGAAAAAGAGAAAACTCAGCGATTTAACCCTTAACTCATTGTTTTAAAAGTATATTGTTGCAAAGGTGTCCACTGTTGACTTTAATAGAGGAAAGGTAAAATGATGTGCTATTGCATGCAAATCCTAAATTGTCTGTTTTGTGGTTTTATTGAAAAATAATAAAATTCAAATATTCTGACAAACATCTTGAAAAGTGTATGTGGAATTCACAAATCTTATAATTATTCCTTAATGAAAGCACTGTATACATACTAAGACTAATGATTGGCAAGATTTCTCATTTCCATTACTGTTTATGATCAATAATTAGTTGGTTGTGTGTCTAGTCAACCTACTTTGGAATGGAGATTGATCATAAACAATGAAAGGCTTCAATTATCATTCACTTCGTTGACAAAACAATGCAAGTTATGATACATTTTCACTTGACCCCACCCCTGATGTTCCAATATGCCCCTCAGTTGATAACTGTTTATTCAACTACTATAATGTTCGTGTTATGCATAACTGCCCTATGGATATCCGGCGACATTGATGCGTTGCATCAACTTTCTCTTGTACCTTTCCCTGATACAAACAAATGTTTACACTTGGCAGAAGACATTTTCTAAAGGCACTTTTTTTTCAACCCTGTGTCTATATTGTTATTCCTATTTCCCCAGATGTTATTCCTATTTTCCCAGATGTTATTTTAGTTGTGTGCAGATGTTTTCTAAGCAGTAAACTCTTAAATATCATATCACTGGTAAAATGTTAAATAGAATGGATTTTTTTTATTTTTTTCCAATATTTCCATTAGGCGATACAGGGTTAATGACTTCGCTGAAATATATATTTGTAAACATGTAATGATGAATAAAAAAAATACCCAACTTCAAAAATAAAGGCAGGAGTATTGACCTAGCAACCAATGATGTTGACATCCAAGTTGCAAAGTTGATTAACCCTTTCCCTTACACGGCATTTCTGCAGCATTTTTTGTCAAAACATAGAAAATCTCCATATTTGAATGGATAGCCTATGACAAAAAGTGGAAAACATTGTGGCAAAAGGAGAAATTGCACGTTTTGTGCAATTTCTTCTTTTGTCACTATGTTTTCAAAAAGCCTTCTGCTGCAGAGGCGTCAGAAAGCGTCTATATGAGGAAAGGGTTAAGGTGTTGTGGTTCAAACTTGGAGTAAACTGGAGATTCGACAAGTAAGCTACCCGGTCAGCTCAGTTGAAAGAGTACTCGCCCTGACAGCGAGAAGTCCCTCGAGTTTGAGCCCTGGACTGGCTGCATGATTTTCTCTCCCTGTGGCATTGACGCCTAAAATGGGGATGTGACAGCAGTCTACTTGGTCAGAATAACAATGCTCGCAATGTGTTTAAAGACATCCTTGGCACTAGAGTCATCCGACATGCAAGGATTAATTTCCAGTTAACCATTTCCCTCATACGACAATTCTGCAGCAGACGGCTTTGAACATATTTTGTCAAAATATAGAAAATCTCTGTAATTGAATGGATAACCTATGACTAAAAGTGGAAAACATTGTGGCAAAAGGAGAAATTGCTCGTTTTGAGCAATTTCTTCTTTGGTCACTATGTTTTCAAAAAGCTGTCTGCTGCAGAGGCGTCAGAAAGCGTCTATATGAGGGAAAGGGTTAAGCAGGGGTGTGTATATGTCCCGGTTTCGAACATAATTGTACACAATTGTAGAGAGTGCATGGAAGCGGCCAGGTAAGACCAATGGGTAGAGTACTTACCCTGAAAGCTAGAGGCCCCGGGTTCAAGACCAGTGTACTGGCTGCATTTTTTTCTCACCTTCTGACATGGCACCCTGGAGATCTGAGAGCTCTTAATACTGGGCTTTTTCAAAACTTAGTACCTAATTGGATGTTATAACCCTATGCTGTGGGCTCTCAAAAGAGTCATCTTAATCAAGACAGCCGTTTGAAGGCGGAACGTTGGCCATGACAGAACTAATATTATCATATGTATAATGTCATGATACTTATTCGCATCATAAAAGCGACATTAAAACAGCTACTTTTAATTAAAATATAACGTCATTTTCAAGAAATAACATCAATTTCATTATATGTTATTCATTTACCATTGAATGGTTTAAGTCATACAATCATTCTGATCCCTCATGATTTTACCCACTAATGGCAAACTCATGCAAATGCACCCGTTGGCTTAACACATTTAAATATCAATTGATTGTTTGGTGTTTTATGTCGCTTTAAAAAAAAATTCAGTTATATCACAGGTAATTTACTGGTACTATTTGTCCATTTATCCTGACACCAGCCAGTCAGGATAAAATCGACTCTGAAAATATCTAAGCAAAGAAAGGGAAAACAAATCTATAAATGAAAGGATAATTGTCTATTAAATATAGTTGAAAACATTGTGGCAAAAGGGGATATTTAGCAATTTCTCCTTTTGCCACTATGTTTTCAAAAGGTGTCTGCTGCAGAGGCGTCAGAAAATGTCTCTATTTGATATATTGAGTGTTGGAAGTATGACTTTGAACTTCAACCTATATGATGTGCTTAATCTCCTTATTGCCATCTGACAATGTACATATCAAGTTTCATGAGCCTAGCTCTAATATAATCAAACAATCAAGTTTGATGACGGACAGACAGACAGACAGAGATGGCATCTCCTGTAGGCATCTCCTGTTAAACCCATAGTCAGATCAACAGAGTAAAAGGTTATGTTATTATTAACCCTTTCCCTCATATAGACGCTTTCTGACGCCTCTGCAGCAGACAGCTTTTTGAAAACATAGTGACAAAAGAAGAAATTGCACGAAACGTGCAATTTCTCCTTTTGCCACAATGTTTTTCACTTTTTGTCATAGGTTATCCATTCAATTATGGAGATTTTCTATGTTTTGACAAAATACGTTTAAAGTCGTCTGCTGCAGAATTGTCGTATGAGGGAAAGGGTCAAGGAAAGAACATTTCTCAGTAAAGAATAACTGTTTGATAAAGGAAGTAGTTAATTAACTTAAGAAAACAAATTTGCGGAAGAATTTAAATTACAGCTAAATAGTGTGAGATAACTGTTTACATTGTCAGTAATGAATGCCTTTGAGAAGGCTTGGGATGGTGGCATAATGGGTCACTTCCCTTTAACCCTTTACAACATGCATTTCAAGACTTTGAAAACATATTTATAATAATGATTGATGTTTAACGCCACTTTCAACAATTTTTCAGTTGTATCACTGTGTTTCCTGGGTAATTTACCAGTAATACTGGTCCATTTATCTTGACAACAGCCAGTCAGTGGTAACGTTAACCCGGGGCCGCATCGAAAAACCGGGATCAGACCCGAGACATTAATTTAACCAATTGGCCATGGCAAATTCCCTATGGGAAATGGAAGTCTGTTTTTGATACATTGTGGGAAAAGGATAATGTCTCCTTTTTTTTGGCCTATAATTTTAAAAAATTGTCTGCTGTAATGTAGAACCTAGCTAGATCAGTATCAGGGTAAGAGACGCTTTCCGACGCCTCTGCAGCAGACAACTTTTGAAATCATTCTAGCAAAAGGAGAAATTGCTCATAACGAGCAATTTCTCCATTTGCCACAATGATTTCAACTCTATTCAATAATCATACCATCATTTACAGAGATTTTCTATATTTTGGACTTGATAATTTCAAAGTCGTCGATCTGCTGCAGACTTGTTGTATGTGTCAGGAAGGGTTGAGAGTTAAATAAACATTATTCCTGTAATCCTGGGGGTTTAATTATTGAACAAGATACAGCAGCTGTTTACTTATAACCCTCTCCTACATTAAATAGATGCAACTGCAGTAGATGAATTTTGAAAAACAGTATGGCAAAAGCAGATATTATTATATCATGAGCAATTTCTGCTTTTTCCGCAATGTTTTCAACTCTAATCGTTCAAAATATTTTCATTTATAGAGATCTTACCACACAACTTCCTAAATGTTTTAAAAGTAGTCTGCAGCAGATTTGGCATTATGTGGGAAAGGGTTAATCCACATATTCATTTATGTAATACTGAAGGCTGGATGACAAATTCAATAGCATCCTGAGTACCAGACTGTAATCTCCCACAATTCCCCAAAATGGTTCCACTCAGAACTCTTCCACTAAAATTGTAAACTCTGTTTAATCCTCTGTCGTTGGTCCCCCAGATTTACTAAAATATGGGAAGTGAATCATTTCCGTTTGTAGTAGTCCATTTTAACCCTTTCCCACATATAGACGCTTTCTGACGACTCTGCAGCTGACGACCTTTGAAAACATTATACGAGCAATTTTTCCTTTTACCACAATGTTTTCAACTCTTTTTCAATAATTATATTTCCATTTATAGAGATTTTCGATATCATTGCTCATGTTTTCAAAGTCGTCTGCTGCAAAATTGTGGTATGTGGGAAAGGGTTAAAGATATGGGATGATATACCTGACAGACGCTTTCTGACGCCTCTGCAGCAGACAGTCATTTGAAAACATAGTGACAAAAGAAGAAATTGCTCAAAACAAGCAATATCTCCTTTTGCCACATAATGTTTTCAACTTTTAGTCATAGGTTATCCATTCAATTATG
This sequence comes from Serripes groenlandicus, assembly GCA_031761405.1. Classification (NCBI taxonomy): domain Eukaryota; kingdom Metazoa; phylum Mollusca; class Bivalvia; order Cardiida; family Cardiidae; genus Serripes; species Serripes groenlandicus. Next base: position 55,683,895 of record JASEVX010000005.1, on the reverse strand, counting down.
GAGATTTTCCATTTTTTGACAAAATATGTTCAAAGTCGTCTGCTGCAGAATTGTCGTATGAGGGAAAGGGTTAACAATCTTTCACAGTGAACCTGAATTACATTATTCAATTTTCAAATTATGTCATCTGATGATGATCAGAAGTTATATGATTCTGTGCAGCACGGTAAAGGTGCACATATTTTAACCCTTTCCCACATATGGACGCTTTCTGACGCCTCTAGAGCAGACAACTTTAGAAAAAATTAATTGTGACAAAAGGAGAAAGTGCTCAAAACAAGCAATTTCGCCTTTTGCCACAATGTTTTGAACTTTTTCCAGTCCTTATACTCACTGCGAATTAGTTGTATGTGGGAAAGGGTTAAACCTTTCCCACTTGTAACTGCAATTGGATGCACCTGCAGCAGATAACTTCTAAACATATAATGGTTAAAAAAGGACTTGCTCTTCATTAGTACTTTCTCCTTTTGCCGCGATAGTGTCACCTCTATTCAATAATTACATATTATTATGTGTACATAATGAATAAATTATATGTACTGTCATTTATAGAGATTATTTATATTTGTGCCTAGATGTTTTCAAAATCGTCTGCTGCATATTTCATGTATGTGGGAAAGGGTTAACATATTTTTTTTCAAATCAGTGAAAGTGGAGAAGTGTAAGATTAGAAAGTTTTTATGTAACATGATCAGTTTTATAGAAACTAATACCTAAATTTATGTGTATATTACATGAAATGAATCTGCTCCTTTTGGTGACTTTTTGCCGGGTACTTTTTGGCTAAGCATATCAAAAGGCAACAGGTACAAATTCATTTATCTCTTAATTATCAAATTTTGTTTAAAAATATGCATAGTGAAATCTTTTCCTAGCTGTTATGTAATGGGATTAAAAATCATTATTGAGCAATTTCGCCTTTTCAAAAGAGGGTTTTATTAACCCTTTCCCAGAAACAATAAATCGGCAGCAGACGAATTTGAAATTATCAATTACAAAATATAGAAATTCAGTTTTAATGATAGTATAGCCACCCTGACACTGGCAGGAATTTTGTCCCGGCAATGCCACGCAATGCCTCGTGGCAGGGCGTACCATTTCAGTGCTACACAGCGGAGCATGAAGCCATGTTTGCGGCCTGTTTGCGCACTGTACATGCATAAGTCACGCACTGTCTACGCAATGTGCGACCAAAAATGGGCCGCATTGGCACACATTGACACGCAATGGCACTACTTGTTTACGCATAGTTTAAGTATTGTTTGTGCATTGTTCGCTTCTACCATACCGCATTGTCCCGCATGACATGCATAGTTTCCGCTGTCTTTCCGCATCGCAACGCATTGCCCCGACGATGCATGAATCTTTGGTCCCGCTTTGTCCTGCTTCGCGGCACGCTTTATATATAGCGTGTAGTTTCACACCTAACTTCATTCCTCAACCCGCTGTGGACGATTGCACGCATTGACACGCACCGTCGGCAGTGTTCGTGCCGAGTTCACGCAGTGTTCACGCTCCGTCGGCAGTGTTCGCGCAATGTTCAAGCATGGTTCACGTGAGTGGTACGCACATGGTACGCACATGGTACGAAAATTGATTCCTCAACCCGCTGTGGACGATTGCACGCATTGACAGGCACCGTCGGCAGTGTTCGTGCCAAGTTCACGCTCAGTCGGCAGTGTTCGCGCAATGTTCACACAATGGTTCACATGGTATGAAAATTGATGTGTGCCGAATTTTTGAAAAATGCAAAATTCTCTCTAATACATGGCACGCATCGCCACATCCTTCACAAACTCTTCATGCTCGTTCAGAAAGACTTTAATCATTGGCACGATGTATTGCGTGGCATTGTGGGGACACAGTGTCAGGGTGGCTTAACCTATGATTATTGAAAAGAGTTGAAACTATTAAGGCAAATTGAGAAATTGCTTCTGCTTTTCAAATATTTCACAAGTTGTTTTCAAAGTTATCTGCTGCAAATTTGTTGTTTGTGGGATAGGGGGGTTAATTAGTTTCGTCCAATGGATTGAAGTGAGTGAGTGAAGAATGACTGAGAAGACTCACAGTCACGGTGATACAACTGAAACAAGAGGCCCATGAGGGCCTATGCTCTACTGGAATGGTTCTTTGGTCATTTTCAATCCAGAGCATGTATGTATGGGCAACAAAGGAATTTTGACAATTTCAAGGGCCGTAATCCAGTCATGCACAGGCGGATATGGCTGGTTTTCGAAAGGAATCAAGCTTTCATCAATATTTAACTACCATCTCAGTTTGGTGAAGATCAGATAGTAAATTGAGGCTATATTGTGTTCACAAGCTGTATTAAAGCAATTTTGACAATTTCAAGGGCCATTGGGCGGATCTGGCTGGTTTTCGAAAGAAACCATGCTCTCATCAATATTTAACTTTTACCTTAGTTTGGTGATGATCGGATAATAAATGGAGGCTCTATTGTGTTCACAAGCTGTATTATAGCAATTTTGACAATTTCAAGTCATGCATGGCCGGATCTTGCTGGTTTTCAAAAGGAACTGAGCTCTCATCAATATTTAACTACTATCTAAGTTTGGTGAAGATCAGATAGTGAATAGAGCCTCTATTGTGTTCACAAGCTCTATTATAGCAATATTAACAATTTCAAGGGCCATAATCAAATCTTGCATGGTCGGATCTGGCTGGTTTTCAAAAGGAACCGAGCTCTCATGGATATCTAACTACTGTATAAGTTTGATTAAGATACAATCAAAACTGAAGACAGTATCCCGTTCACAAGCAATTGTTAAGGACGCACGCACAGACGACGGACACCACGCCACGGCATAAGCTCGTCTGGCCTTTGGCCAGTAATTTAGAGCTAATAATGTTGAAAACTGCGTAAAACCCTTATCAAATAAAATAAACCATGGATAAAACACTGATACATTATAGGTTTTCGTGACACATGTTTCTGTTTCCGTTTCTCATTGAAAGCAGGACCAGTGAAAGGCTTTGATTGAAAACCTGTCAAACTAGTGTGCCATTGATTTTCCAAGACAACATGCTAACTTACATAGGACGACATATTTTTACCTGCGACAACTACAAAGAAACTTCGGACTGATCGATCGTTACTGGAGAGCTCGTAAGGGGCGTTTTTCATTTTCTAAATTCCATATGCAAACCTTAAACTCTATGTTTAGGATACTAAAAAGCATTGTCTTGGCAAGAGGGTTCTTTAAATCCTTTCCCACATACAACAAATCTGAAGCAGACGACTTGGAGAATGTCTATATACTCAAAAATATGGCAAATTGTATGTAATTGTAGGTATTATTACTGAAAAAAGTTGAAAATGTTGTGGCAAAAGGAGAAATTTGCTCGTTTTGAACAATTTCTTCTTTTGTCACAATGTTTTCAAAAGTCGTCTGCTGCAGAGACGTCAGAAAGCGTCTATATGTTGGAAAGGGTTAAGTACCAACAACATAGAGTTTAACCATTTCCCACATACAACAAATGTTCAGGAGATGACTTCATAGTCATCTTTGGACAAATATGGAAAAAGTATATATTTATTGAACAGAATTGTAAACCTTTTCATTGGATAGGAGAAGTTCACTTCCCTCATTTTTTCCAAAATTGTCTGCTGCAAATGCGTCAAAATGTGTCTGCAAGTGGGAACCTTTTCACTTCTTCATATTTATGGACCTCATAAAGTTATGTTCGTTACATTACAAAATTATTTTTACAATAACTATATATAGGTTGTAAATTATTAAGCATGTTGTATAAAAACATTCATTCAGATTTGGACCACCACCAGCCATCGTTTTCACTAAAGGAGTCAGAAATTGCAAGTCATTCCAGAGGCATTTTTGCCATTATATAGGCAAGTGGAACCGGATACCCAAATGTATACAAATTGTCTGGCAATATTAACCCTTTTCCATATACAGCAAATCTACCACAGACAACTTAAAAATCACCTTGGCAACAATACAGACAAATCTGTATGAATGAAAGTATAATTTCTTAATAGAGTTGAAAACATTGAGGCAAAAGGAGAAATTGCTGATTAAATTTGATGTGTCTGTGTGTGGGAAAGAGTTAACCCTTTCCCTCATATAGACGCTTTCTGACGCCTCTGAAGCAGACAGCTTTTTAAAAAAACATAGTGAAAAAAGAAGAAATTGCTCAAAACGAGCAATTTCTCCTTTTGCCACAATGTTTTCCTCTTTTGGTCATAGGTTGTCCATTCAATTATAGAGATTTTCTAGTATTTGACAAAATATGTTCAAAGTCGTCTGCTGCAGAATTGTCGTATGAGGGAAAGGGTTAAATAACTTCTCTTAGTGATTAATGGCAGATTGGAAAATGATATCACTATCAAAATATTTGACGTGTAATTTCAACATCATCCAATCATAAATACAGGCTATTCGTTGGAAAAGTATAGAAAAACTAAATCTGATATTTTTTCAACTCCGTTTCTGAGTTATAATTCTAAATTGATAATATGGATTCTACAATTTTCCTTGAAATTTTCCTTGAAAGCATAATAACGAGCAATTTTGCTGTATGTGGGAAAGGGTTAAATGAGTGAGGATAACATAAATGTAAAATTGGGATCAAATGTTATCTGTATCACTGGTATGGAGATGTTTTTTTACGCTTCTACTTTTGAAAACATTGGGTCAAAAGGAGAAATAATGCTTAATTTCCTTTGTGTGCCACAATATTTTCATCACAATTGTAAAGATATTTTTGTCTAGATGTTTTTCAAAATCATATATCTGCTGCAAATTTCTTGTATGTGAGATTTAAGAGGTTCTTGAGGGAAAGGGCTTAGTAGCTTGCACATGCTTTATGGTAAGATTACAAATGTTCCAAAGGCAATCTAACTGCATGCTTTGATAAGTTAGTCGCAAGCTTATTATGATTGCAACAGTAATCACTGGCAGCAAACTTGCTGTGATATTCAATTAAGCTTGCAGATTTGTTTTTTTTAAAGTCGTCTGCTCCATATTTCTTGTATGTGGGAATTGGGGTTAAAGTAGATGACATTTTCAAAATATTGGTATACAAGAAACTGAATGGCTAACATGTAACTGAGTAAGAGAGTTGTTGTCCAGGGGGTCACTGTCACAGGATTGTTTCCCTCCAAGTGAATTAATTAGGTCCAAAGTTGATCCCATGGATTAACCCTTTCCCACATACAGAGACTTTCAGACGCATTTTGCAGCGGACAACTTTTGAAAACATCTTGGCAAATGGAGAAATTGCTCATAATGAGCAACTTCTCCATTTGCCACAGTGTTTACAACTCTCTATCCATTAATTAAAGTTCCCTTTATTAACCCTTTCCCTCATACGACAATTCTGCAGCAGACGACTTTGAACATAATTTGTCGAAAAATAGAAAATCTATATAACTGAATGGATAACCTATGACAAAAAGTGGAAAACATTGTGGCAAAAGGAGAAATTGCACGTTTTGTGCAATTTCTTCTTTTGTCACTATGTTTTCAAAAAGCCGTCTGCTGCAGATGCGTTAGAATGCGTCTGCAGGTGGGAAAGGGTTAAGATTGTTCTACTTTTGGCAATATGTTTTCAAAGTCATGAGATCTGCTGCAAATTGTTGTATGTGGGTTACAGTATGTGGTTAAAGGGAGTTGATAATTCAAATTTTGAAAAAGATTTGCAAATATTGAGGGAATAGTTGATTGATTGATTGATTGGGGTTTAACAACGCCGTTTTTAACAATTTCTCAGTTATATCACGGCGGCCAGTTCACCTACTCATGCATTTCCTGATTTTCTCACACCAGTACTTCACACAACAATCTTCCCAAGCAACTGGCTGCTTTTCTGAGGGAAGAGGAGAAGTTGAATGTTTTCAGCAATATCTCCCTTTCCTGTAATGTTTTCAGAAGTCATTTACTGGCTGCATCGAAGAAATGGTTTTGGTCCAGCGGTTGAATCCAATGGTGATACAATTGTGTCAAAACCCATCATTTGTTCACAGGTTGGCAGACATATAAACCCTTTCCAAAATGCAAAGCCAATTCGACATGATTGTAGCAGACGACTTTTCAAAACATTCAGGGTATATGAGAAATTACTTCTTATAAGCAATTTCTCATTTTCCCTCAATGTTTCCTTCTTTATTCTAAAATTGTTCTATATTTATAGAAATTTCCCAAATTTTGCCCCAGATGTTTTCTGAATGACGTTTGCTGTAGATTCCTTCTATGTGGGATAGGGCAAAAGATGGATAGTAAGGCAGATGATATCAGATTCTGACATTTATGATGGAAAGCTTATCTTTGTCATCAGACACTAATTGTGTAACCCTTTCCGACATACAACAAATCTGCAGCAGACAATTTGAAAACATTTAGATTTTTTTTTTAACTCACTATTGCCATATAATGCAAGATAGCCCTAAAAGCAAGCCGGCCATGTTCTGTAAGCAATCAACATGACTTAAAGGAATCTGATAGAGGGTAACTCAAGGAACACTGCTACAACATTATTTGAAAATAAGCTCCATACTTTTGGAGGAGAGGATTTTTAAAAATTTCTCTATAGCCATATAAGGCAAAACAGCCTGGCGGCCAAACATTTTTTTGTTTTTTTACCAATGAACATGACTTGAAAGAATCTTATAATGGCTCACCGAGTGAACATTTCAACTAAAATATTTGAAAATCCACCTATCAATTTGGGACGGGATTATTTTTAAGTTCTTTTCTTTTTGTTACCATGGAAACCAGAATTTGTTCATGGATCCAAAACATTTGAACGAATTATGGAGAGGACATCGAGAGGATTCTAACTATGAAGTTTCATCCCTATTGGCCAAGTGGTTACAGAGGAGAAGTCAACAGTTGACGCATAGACGCATGACAGACAGTTCGCCATGGCACAGAAATAAACAAGGGCAACGCAGATCGGATGCATCCCCTCGGTATTCAAAGTCCAATTTTGACCTAGACCTTTAATCTATGACCTTGAAAGTAAATAGGCTTCTAGACCTTGCCATTATACTAATTGTATACCAAGTTTGATTAAGATCGGTCGAAGGATGTTCAGTGTAGAGTGGTCACAAGGTTGTTACGGACGGACGCACAGACGAACAATCGGACAGTCCCGTTACTATATCCCCATCGCAAACTTCGTTAGCCGAGGGGATAATAAAACTAAACCTGTTCCCACTTACATCAAACCTGCAGCAGAAGACTTTGAAAGCTTTTATCAAAAAGGTTATTCTTCCTATTTTTAACCCTTTCCCTCATATGGATGCTTTCTGATGCCTCTACAGCAGACAGCTTTTTGAAAACATAGTGACAGAAGAAGAAAATGCTCAAAACGAGCAATTTCTCCTTTTGACACAATGTTTTCCACTTTTAGTCATAGGTTATCCATTCAATTATAGAGATTTACTATTTTTTGAAAAAATATGTTTGAAGCCGTCTTCTACAGAATTGTCGTATGAGGGAAAGGGTTAAAACATGCCAACTTCTTCTCCTTTTCATGCAATCAAATTTATAATTGTATACTTTGATATTGTTCCTTCTGTTTCACATTTGGTAAAAGGATTCAATATCATCTGATATTGCACAGGTTGATATTGCACGCATTGATACTGCACTCAGATCTTTTTCACGTGCTGCTAATTAGGACGGAACTATTTCCATACAGTAAACGTTACATAGCGCTCTCATCCAACCTTTGATGATTCAGAGACCAGCTAACTTCTACTTCTACTTTGTTACTGCCAGGGCTTAGTGCATCGCGGGCAAGTGAAGCCATCAAAATGGTAAAAACAGCTAATTGGGCATATTTACAAATAAAAATGAAATAAAAAAAAACATCTGTGTTGGTTAATAGGCTGTGTATCAATGCAGACGGGACTTCAATCAGTCTACATACGTGATCTGCGCAAGGTCCAGAGGAAGGGGGTTCTTGTCTCTGATAGTCCTAGGAAAAAAACTGTGCTTATACTGTTTGTAGTACATTGTTTGGTACATCTTTTATAGATGACAAGTAGTGAAAAATTGATTTAGACATACAAACAACCCAATCTGGTCTATTTATAGCGTTAGATGTGTATGTAAATAACTACGTAGTTTCTGACGTAATAATGTGACGTGTACATCAATAATATTGCTAGATTGTAAAGACGTACGCTATAAAGTTGTTTTGATTGTTGTTGATGATCTATCATAAGTGTATCAACAAATAAAGAGGGATTCATAACTGTTAGGATGAATAAGCAAATGATTGTTTTAACCCTTTCCCTCATACGACAATTCTGCAGCAGACGACTTTGAATATATTTTGTCAAGAAAGCGTCTATATGAGGGAAAGGGTTAAAGGTAGGTCTTCAGATTTGTTTTGTTATCCTCTGATGTGAAGTTTATCAACGCAGTAGGCTTATAGAAGACGTGAGTTCGCAATACTGAACCTACTGCGAGGTCAAAAGGGGCATGTAAATCTTAATAAAAAACACAAATATCCAGGCATAAATACCAGAATAATATAATATTTAATGGAAAAGACTGTTAGAAAAGCATTACACATCATTTTGTCGACGATTCAATTTCGAATCGACAACAATTGCGGTTTGTACATTAGTTTCCACAACCGTAGCAACCATCGGAAAGGTATAATTGCGTGATATATCGTTAATGTTTATTTATCTAAACAATCCAAAACGAGTGTATATTTCTAAATGGTGACGTGTTTAAAACAAACAAAACAACAAATTTTAAATAGCCAATATCAAATTATACAATAAAACGGTTATTGCATGATTATGGGAATCTATTGTGTTGGGACTCATGCCTTCGGCGGAGTTCTGCCCTCGCAAGCTCAAGCAACTCAGCCGAAGGAACTCGTCCAACACAATATTTTTTCCATATTGATGCAATAACCTATAATATTATGTTTCCAAATTTCCAGATGTAACTAAATTTTCCTCAGAAATTTCCAAAGCAACTTTAAAAATATCATAAAGCTAATTTTAGGAGAGCTATGGGGTTTCTGTCATAATTGAAGTTTGTAAATTAAGAGGGATGTTAACTATTTCAAAAATCCACAATTTTTATGGATTATTAGCATTTAAAGACATAGACCTTAACCATGAATTACAGCCTGTCAACATAAAACACCCCTTTAAACCTTTCCAACATACAAATAATCAGGCAGGGGCGTACCTGGAGGTAATCTGATGTGGATTCCTGAGCACCCCAAGACATTTCTTTTACAATCTAGAAGCTCTGAGATGCATTCTACAGCGATCTGAGTGCCTTTTTGCACTAGAATATGAGTGTTTTAAAATTAAACAATTTCTTTTTCAAGAAAATGATGTGGAAGCTCGGGTGTACAGGTGTATAGCTAGATACCCGCCTGTCAGCCGACCACCTTGAAAACATACCCGCTAATAATGAAATTTTCTTTAAATGAAAGTATAATTATTGAATAAAGGCGAAAACATTTTGGCAAAAGGAGAATTTGCTCATGATGAGCAATGTCTTCTTTTGTCAAAATGATTTCAAAAGTTGTCTGCTGCAGAGGTGTTAGAAAGCGTCTGTATGTGGGAGAGGGTTAAACCTTGCCCACCTACCAATAATAAACAGCTGACACTTTTGAAAATATCCATCCACATTGTGGCAAAAAGATAAATTGATCTTTCTGAGAAAGGAAACAACCCAGACATATTTAGACCAATCTCCAGCAAAAGCTGATTGATTGTTTGGGGTTTTATGATGCTTTCAACAATATTTCAGTTAAATCACAATGTTTCCTTGGTAATTAAGTTAGCCACTACTATATGCCCATTTATCCTGACACCAGCCAGTTAGACGTAATGCTAACCCTGCAACTCTGAAGACCTGAAGGAGGGCAGCCATTACTACCATTTTTAAAGTCTTTAGTATGACCCCGCCGTGGAACATTAACTCACAACCTCCCACACTCAGGGTGGATGCTCTAGCTACCACTGTACACCACCGAGGCGGTCTCCAGCAAAAGAAATTGCTTGTAACATGTGAGCCATTTCTCCTCTTGCTACAATGATTTTATTTCTACTTTACTTTCATGATTATTATTATATAGTTCTCCATGTGTTTTAGCCTAGTCCTTGTGCTGTAGATTTTTGGCATGTGGAAATGGGTAAACTGAGACGCATCAATTAGAGACCACATTTTTTACCTGAGACATATCAATTAGAGACTTACACATCATAAATTTTACTGCCTTTTTACATGTAACATGTCAATTAGGCTTATCAAATTATAAATTAGTCCACTTTTTACCTGAGACACATCAAATATAGACTTCTCACAGAAATTTGACCACCTTTTTGCTGAGACACAGCTATAAGAGACTTCTCAAATTAAATTTGACCGCCTTTTTTCTAAGACACGTCAAATAAAGACTTCTCACATAAATATGACCACCTTTTTACCTGAGACACGTCAATTAGAGATATCTCAAATTTTAAATTTGACCACCTTTTTACCTGAGACACGTCAATTAGAGATATCTCAAATTTTAAATTTGACCACCTTTTTACCTGAGACACGTCAATTAGATATCTCAAATTTTAAATTTGACCACCTTTTTACCTGAGACACAGCAATTAGAGACTTCTCACAACATTATGTGAGATTTCTCACATCATAAATTTGACCATGCCACATGATAACAGACCTTCTATGTGTGCAAGTTCTACAAGGATTAAGATTCAAATACAATCACATTAAAAGCAAACCTTAGGCTAAACTACCCTAGCTCGCATATATATCTAATTACTGCAGGATACATGATTGCCCATATTGACTTATTGCGTCAGCAAATCCAATTGTGTGGGAAATGGTTAAACTATGCTGAGTATTTTTGTCCATCATTGTAAAGATGATTTATAACATCCTAGATAAAAAATTGACTATTAATAGGTATAAATATCATTTTTTATTTCTTTTTACTATCTTGGGATGAATTTTTGCTTCATTAACTTTCGAACGAATTTACCTTCTTCCCGATATGTATACCATGTGACATGGTAGACGACTTTAGAAACAGAAGAAGGATTGATTGGTATGTGTTTAACCCTTTCTCACATATGACAAATCTGCAGCAGACGCATTTGAAAATATCTACTCAAAAATATGGAAATGAAGTTTTTAGAGTAAAACATATTTTTATTAGAAAATACTTACCAGTCATTTAATACCTGATATATAAGCCCCTAACACTTAACTCATCCAGAAAATTGATCGCGCCCAGCGTATCCCTCACGTCCGTGTGATATACACGGCTGCCGGCAAGCACCGGCCTACGTGACCCACGTGCCACTTTTAATTTACCGTAAGTGTTGGGTGACGACGCGGGGTTGGGAGGCGGGACTGTGAAATGACTGGTAAGTATTTTCTAATAAAAATATGTTTTACTCTAAAAACTTCATTTTCATATTTTTATGTCAAAAATACGTTACCAGTCATTTAATACCTGATGACTTTGCAGCATCGGCCGGGAGGATCGTCCAACACTTCGTCATCAGAGATGTAGCACCATGTAATTTATTTGTCATTATAACGTAGTACTGAACACAACAGCTTATAAAGTCGGAGATTGGATTAAAGGAATATTCAACCTGCTGTGAACTTTATTGTTGTGTTAAATGCATATTTAGCGAACAACTCGCTGAGACGCCACAAGTGGGCCCAGAGAATACGAATTATCTGACTGAGAAGACATGGAACGCAGAGAGAACGATGAAAACGTGGACTGCGATTTCCATACTGCAGCATGCATAATGTCCTCTAAAGGAACATTGTTGGTAAAGGCCCAACTAGTGGACAGAGCGCGAACCTCATGCGGACGAACCTGAAGCAATGAGAGATCGGCGAGTGACAGATCTTTGTACGCTAACTTAATAGTAGATGATATCCAGCGAGAAATAGTAGCTGCTGAAATATCATTACCTCCTATAAGAGGAAGAAATAATCTCTTCCTAAGACCCCTTGCCCCGTCAACCCTCTTAAGATAATACTTAAGAGATCTGACGGGACAAAGGAATCTGTCGGGATCAGAAGGACCACAGTTTGCAGAGAGACTGGGAACTGTAATGGCTTCCGGAAGAACAAACGGTAACTGATTCTTTGCCAGAAAACCAGGCTGACAAAGTAGTGTGAAGGAGCCGTCGGATTCATTGAACCTGGCGTACCCCGACTCTACAGATAGTGCGTGTAACTCACTTCTACGCCTAGCGGTCGCAAAAGCGAGTAGAAACACTGTCTTGTAAGTCAAGAACTTAATAGACGCAGACGCAAGAGGCTCATAGGGAGCTTTCGTAAGTGACCTAAGAACACAAGATAAATCCCATTTCGGAGTTAAACTCCTGGAAACAGGTTTATCTAGCTCGAAAGAACGTATAAGTTCAGAGAGAAATAAATTTGAACCAATGCTCTCTCCCCCTTTGAACTTAAGAGTATTCGATAGCATAGAGCGGTATCCTTTAACCGTACTAACAGCCAGATGCTTTTCCTCAAAGAGGAAAAGAAGAAAATCGGCAATCTGAGTTATAGAGGGACACTCATGATTGACCGATCTTGCACCACACCAATCTGAGAAGATCGCCCACTTCGAATCATAGACAATTCTAGTGGACTGTCTCCTTGATTCTGCGATGCGAGAGGCAACTTTGACAGAAAAGCTTCTCTCTCGGATTGAACGCTTGATAAACTCCAAACGTGAAGGTGTAGCATTGCCAGGTTGGGATGAAGACGCCGACCCGGTTGCTGAAACAGAAGGTCGTCTTGAAGAGAAAGACGTACCGGTTGTGCCGAGAGGCAGGCCAGGAGATCGTTGAACCACGATCTCTGGGGCCAGAATGGTGCTATCAACAGTATTCTGCACTGTTGAGAGCGTAGTACTTTCTGAAGTACGATTGGGACTAGAATGAACGGGGGGAACGCATACCCGAATAGACGGTTCCAATCGAGGGTCAGTGCGTCCACTGCCCAAGCTGCAGGATCGTACATTGGCGACACATAGAGTGGAAGCCGATGATTGGCTCTGGTGGCGAAAAGATCCACCAGAGGTGTTCCGATCTGCATGAACACAGAGTTTACCACACTCTGGTTCAGAGTCCATTCCGCCGGTAGAATCATGTTCTGGCGGGATAAACTGTCTGCTAAAACATTTAGGTGACCGGGAACGTGTTTTACTAATATTACCAACGACGCCGCCCGGCACCAAAGGAGCAACTTCCACGTCTCCAGAAAGAGAAGGTGGGAGTGCGTTCCTCCTTGCCTGCGAATGTAGGAAACAACAGTAGTGTTGTCCGTCGACAACAAAACAGTTTTGTTCGCAACGGAGGCAGAGAATTGATTGAGGGCTAGCAGGACCGCCCTCAGCTCTAAGTTGTTTATGTGCAAACACCTTTCCTCCGCTGTCCACATGCCCTGGGCTGTTAAGCCCTGTGGCTCTAAATGAGCTCCCCAACCCACAGCACTGGCATCTGTAAAAAGGTACAGATCCGGAGGTGGAGTGAGCAAGGGCACCCTTGTAGATAGATTAACGGATCCAGCCACCACCAAAGGTGTGACTTGAAGAAAACCGTCAGAGCTATCTCCTGTTCCAGTGAATCCACAGATGGACGCCACAGGGACAGAAAAAGATACTGAAGGGGTCGCATGTGGAGCCTGCCTAGACTGACTAGGTCGGCTGCTGCACTTAGGGAACCCAGAAGTGACAGCATGGATCGGGCTGTTACCGACACCTGATCCAGGGTGAGTCTGATTTTCTTGCAAAGAGAATCGACTCTGTCCGAGGGAACTCGAATCACCGCTAGGTCGGTGAGAAAAGTCATTCCCACGAACGTAAACCTCTTTGACGGAATCAAGTCCGATTTCTGCGTGTTGGGTAGAAGACCCAATCGCAGAATGGTCCGCCAGGCTAGAGACAGATCGTGAATTAAATTCAAACGATTTGCTCTGTGAAGAAGCCAGTCGTCGAAGTATTGTAGGAGCTGTGGGCCCTGTATACGCAGAAAGGCTCCCACAGCATTGATTACCTTGGTAAATACTCGCGGTGCGGACTTGAGGCCGAAGGGAAGTGCCACAAATTGGAAAACTTCTCCCTCTACCACAAACCGAAGGTATTTCCTCGATGAGGAAGCGATCGGAATGTGGTAATATGCGTCTGTGAGGTCTAGAGAGACCGCCCAGTCGTCTTTCCGGATAGCTATTCTGATGGAGCGGGCCGACTCCATCTTGAATTTCTCGACCGGTATCAATAGATTTAGAGCTGATAAGTCTATTACCGGTCTCCACCGACCGTCTTTCTTCGGATCAAGAAATAGACGGCTGTAGAAACCCCGAGAATTGGGGTTGAGAACCCTCTCTATAGCCTTCTTTTTCAGAAGTGATGAAATCACTTCTGACATGGCCGGATGGCGTGATGACATATCGATCGGCACGCTTGTCAGAGGAGGTGGGGAAACGAAGGGAATTAAGTACCCTTCCCGTATCACAGACAAGATCCAACGATCCTCTGTTATACATTCCCACTCCTCTATGAAATGCGACAAGCGGCCCCCGACTGCTATCTCCGGCCTTGGGAAGATCATAGAGAGGTGCGCATCCCTAGGGCTGCGGCCTAGGGAGAGAGCTGCGCTTAGAAGTATGCCTCTTAGCTCCCGCTTGAAAGTGGGGCTTTGGTTTGGCAGACTTTTGGCCCGTGGAAGACGGTTGTTTTGGCGCAAAGGCCTTAACATCCTGCTTTTGCTTCTTGGCAAGGGGAGGTTTCCTAGCCTTACCCCCTTTTCCAGATGGCGCCGAGCGCTTCTGGCTCTGTGCAAAAGCATTAGCTGCATTCGCCGAGAGGCGTCTGGACTGTTCTGATGAATCAGAAACAGTCACCGCAGCTATTCTTCCACCGAAGAGGAGATCGGAAGCTAGAGGAGCAGCTCTCAGTTTGTCCTTGCTTTCTTGAAGCAGCAAGGAGGATTTGGCTAAAGCCGCATCTCTCCTTGCGGACAGCATCTCTGTGGCGTTCTGAAGATTCAGAGCCATGAGATGCCTATTGCCCGTATCAAAAGCTTCCAGAATTCTGTTAGCACCTCTGTTAGAGACATTCTCCTCTTTTAACAATTGGGACAGAGCTATAGCGAAATGATCATCATGAGATGAAACCATAACACCCAACCTAGCTCTGGCCTCCCACTTCTCGAGTAACTTGGAATTAACCGTTACAGAAGTGGGTGCAGACAGTCCCAGCATAGCAGCGTCCCCGTCTAAGGCTGGCCCCTTGACTGGGAAGAACTCTTTCGAAGTGGTATACTTCTTAGGAGTTACCCATTCTTTAGAAATGGCTGCTGGGACTGACCAGGGTTGACAAGAGTCAAGAGACCTGGTGGCCTGCAATTGTTCAATCAATCTGCCCAGATTGTTTGCCTGAGGAAGCAAACGTAGTGGTGTAAAAGCCTCTGCGTTTAATTCCTCGAGACTTGATAGGTTTTTCCGACGAGGGGGAGCGTCAACCTTTGGGGAAAAATGGTCAGGAACTACCCTGAACACTTCATCAATAGCCTGTTGTAGAGACATACGCTCTACCGTTGGCTCGTCACCTGAAAAGGACTGATCTCCAATTTCTTCGTCAGACGAAGGTGTGGGAGAGCTTTGAATCCTGTGACCATGTTCAGCTCTACTTGGTCTCTCGACCGGGAGATGAACGACCGACTCAGACAAGGAATCATGAGATGAATCTATGTACTGATGTAGACCCTTTGATAACGACTTCCCTTCCGCAGCAGGATGAAGTTGAACTGGGTCGACAGTCGGGACCGAGCTAACCGTATGTGACGGTCCCGGCCTCCCCTTCACAGGACACATCGAGTGTACTTGCTCGGGGGGATGCCTATCTAAGGACTGCCTCATAGAGAGGTGTCCTCCCGGGGGTTGCAAATTCCCATTATTTGGATATTGCTGCTCCCGGTAGGCCTGAGTAAACCGTAGATCACCACCCCTTTGTTCCGGTTGAAACGGGGTTTGGTATTGAGAAGGGGTGTAATCTCGAGAGATATACACCGACCCCTTTGGAGAACGGATTGATTTCTCAGAACGAAACTCCCTATACCCGGTGTTCGACGGCTGAGAATTTGAACCAGGTACGTAATGACCATAGGTTTGATAACTATTACTCAGCTGTCCGGGGTACGGTTGACCGGGGACCGGTTTACCGTAACTATTAAACAACATACCCGGATGTCCGGCAAACGAATGATACCCCGTATCAAAACGTTGATGTTGCCCGAGACCTGGTCCACCGTTACCCGGTTGCCCGGTGCCTGGTTGACTGGTTCCCGGTTGCCCGGTGCCAGGTAAAACAAAACCCGGATGACCGGCGTCTCGCATACCGTGGCTATCTGACAGCATGTCTGGTTGTCTATTGACGGAAGGATAATTATTATCCCATCGAACATGCTGTCCAGACATTTGTCCTCCTGTACCTGGTTGCCCGGTTGACTCATGCCCGGTTGCCAAAAACCCGGTGACAATATGACTACCCGGTTGTCCGGTGCCCGGTGTACCGGTGCCCCGGTGTCCGGTGACCGTTTTCCCGGAGTCATAAGGGTTCTGCTCGAAAGCATTACCCGGTTGACCTATGTTAAGAACGTTAGACGTTATCCCAACATTTGTCTCCAAAAATTCCCGCCCGTAGGCATCATTCTTTGGACCTCTGAATGAATCCGAAGACTCATAAACCACAGAGGGTTGTGTTGAAATCGGCCAATCTGCCAGGTTTCCCTGAGAAAGGCCTGTTGCTTCACCCGAAGGATTAGCCCCAACACCTGGCATCAGAGAATGTTGTTTTCCGTAAGAGAAATGGTCCACAGACCCCCGTTTCTCCGCAGTACTAACTCCAAACCCTTTTGCCAGTCGCTCTTTCCTGCCCTTTGCAGAGCCAGCCGAAGAAAGAGCGTCTGTGACGAGTGTAGAAGGAACAGCCGTAACTTGCACACTCGCCACAATCTCGGAGTCTGAAAACCCTTCAAACTCCTCACCGCTAGAAGAACTCAGCACTTTTTGTTTTTTACTTACCTTCTTCTTCCGGTCTCTGTATAATCTCCTTTTCCCAGCCAAATTCCAAACGGAAGCGGTCCAGGAACTGCAGATTTCACAGGGTGATTCCTGTGTGCACGCAGTGCAATTTAGACAGGCGAGGTGAGTGTCCCATGTAGCTACTATATGGCCGCATGTTCCACGCCTCTGATCACCTTTCGGCATAGTTATTTAAAGAATAATATACGAAATAAACACCAAAAACAAACAAAAAAAATTTATAATTTTTTTTTTCTACTTTTTATTTTCTAGTTTACCTATGGACGTACCTAATGAAAATATTTTTTCACAAAATCTTTCCATAAATTTAATTCAATAAATATACAACAAACATATCATACACAAGAAGATGATAACAATAATTGATACCTCTAACGAGGAGGGGAAATAAGGATGTTGAAAACAAACAATACTCGGAATCCGCACTCGACGATGTGATTGAAATAGTGGGTGGGGTAAACCACCGTGACTTTCAATTTGTTGTGTACAAAATAAACATATAAAACAAACAATAATTTTCACAATTTAAATTAGCTTAATGTTTTATACAGATTCGGGACTGAATGAGCAAACTTGCTTAAGACGAAAACGCCTTAAAAAGACAAAGAAATTAATTTATAAATAAATAAATAACTTATGATGGTGTGTCCAGGAAATTAAAAGTGGCACGTGGGTCACGTAGGCCGGTGCTTGCCGGCAGCCGTGTATATCACACGGACGTGAGGGATACGCTGGGCGCGATCAATTTTTCTGGATGAGTTAAGTGCTAGGGGCTTATATATCAGGTATTAAATGACTGGTAACGTATTTTTGACATAAAAAATCTCTATAATTGTAGATATAATTAATGGAAAAAAAGTTTTCAAAAGTCGTCTGCTGCGGATGTGTCAAAATGGGTCTACAGGTGGGAAAGGTTTAATGCTGTTTCCAACGGAATTACAGTTATTTTACATGTCCAGTTCACCTTACATGTGGAAGGAAGAGGAATTGCTCAAAATGAGTGATGAAAAGCCAGAAAAGCAACACCGTAGTCTCCCTTTCCCTACTTTGTCACGGCAAGACAAAAACAAACCTTTTCCTTAAAAGGCAAAACAAAAATCCTTGACAGAGTTACCTACTTTTGTCTACAGATGGGGGTCATGATGATTAACAAGTATTCCAAGTTTCACACCAATATCCTAAAGGGTTAAGTCAATACTTGGATATTACCCAGATTCAATGTATTTCCTAAGTCGAAAAATGGCCATAATTCTGTAAAAATCCATGACAGAGTTGTGTTTTCTTGTCTGTTGATGGAGATAATGATGATGAAGAAGTATTGTAAGTTTCAAAGCAATATCTATTATGGTTAAGACAAAAAGTGAGGTGGTACAAAAAACTTAACCAAGGTGTGACGCCATTTTACACTGACGCCGACGCCGAGGTGAGAAGGATAGCTTAAAAATTTGAGCTAACAAGCAAATTCATGAAATTTATATCCCCCGCTTGCAGGAAATATTGTAGGAAAATGTTGAGGTTAGGTTTAAACATGTCAGTAGACTTTTTATTGAACATGTATTACAGGGTAAATTAAACGAACTTGGCCTAGGTTGTTACCAAGTTTGTGGCAGTTATTGCACGGAAACAGCAAGAAACGACTTTTTTTGTTAAATAAGGGGCCATAACTCCACCGAATAAAGTCCGCCGAAAGTGAAGATCGAACTAGGCTTGAAAAAAAAAAAGGTTCACATTTGTGGCAGTTATTGCAATGAAACAGCAAGAAACAACATTTTTTTGTTAAATAAGGGGCCATAACTCCACTAAATAAAGTCCACCGAAAGTGACGATCGAACTTGGACTAGCCCTTAAGGCATTTAACCTTGTAACCAATTTTGAAAAAAAAACGGTTCACATTTGTGGCAGTTATTGCACGGAAACAGCAAGAAACAACATTTTTTGTTAAATAAGGGGCCATAACTCCAACGAATAAAGTCCGCCGAAAGTGACGATCGAACTTGGCCTAGCCCTTAAGGCATTTAACCTTGTTACAAAGTTTGAAAAAAAAAAATCACATTTGTGGCAGTTATTGCACGGAAACGGCAAGAAACAACATTTTTTGTTGAATAAGGGTCCATAACTCCACCGAATAGAGTCCCCCGAAAGTGATGATCAAACTTGGCCTAGCCCTTAAGGCATTTAACCTTGTTACCAAGTTTGAAAAAAAACGGTTCACATTTGTGGCAGTTATTGCACGGAAACAGCAAGAAACAACTTTTTTTGTTAAATAAAGGGCCATAACTCCTACAAATAAAGTCCGCCGAAAGTGACGATCAAATTTGGCCTAGCCATTAAGGCATTTAACCTTGTTACTAGGTTTGAAAGAAAACGGTTCACATTTGTGGCAGTTATTGCACGGAAACAGCAAGAAACGACATTTTGTGTTAAATAAGGGGCCATAACTCCACCAAATATAGTCCGCCGAAAGTGACGATCGAACTTGGCCTAGCCCTTAAGGCATTTAACCTTGTTACCAAGTTTGAGAAAAAAATATTCACATTTGTGGCAGTTATTGCACGGAAACGGCATGAAACGACATTTTGTGTTAAATAAGGGGCCATAACTCCACTAAATAAAGTCCGCCGAAAGTGACGATCGAACTTGGCCTAGCCCTTAAGGCATTTAATCTTGTTACCAAGTTTGAAAAAAAATGGTTCTCATTTGTGGCAGTTATTGCACGGAAACGAAGTGTGACAGACATACAGACAGACAGACAGACAGACGGACAGACGGACAAACCGAAATTAATAACCCCCCTTTTTTACTTCGAAAAAGCGGGAGATAAAAATAAAAACAATATAGAATCCAAAATAATAAGTCAGACAACTCTCATAGCAGAGGTCCAGATAAGGAGGGGTATTCAGCTCTTTTTCCCACAATTTCTCTCTTATTATTGAAGCAAACCCTATGTAGTGGTACTCAAAAGAATCGTCTCACTGAGACGATTCTTTTGAGTACCCACAACATAGGGTTAGAGGGTCAAATAACGATTTTAGAACATGCAAAACGCTACTTATCTATCAACTCTCAAAGCAGAGGTCCAGATAAGGAGGGGTATTCAGCTCATTTCCACATTTTCTCTCTTATTATTAAAGCAAACCCTATGTTGTGGGTACTCAACAGAATCGTCTCACTGAGACGATTCTTTTGAGTACCCACAACATAGGGTTAGAGGGTCAAATAAGGATTTTAGAACATGCAAAACGCTACTTATCTAGAGCTCTGTCATGAAGATAATGTATCTGCTCTTGCGTCATGGAAGAGATTATGCCAGTCTGCCACATTGTTCTAATCTTATTACCACAGTTCCATTTAAAGTATACATTCCTATGATTACTAATCAATAATTCACTGTTCTACAGCATTTTAGCCTTTCCCTCATGAATACGACAATTCTGCAGCAGACTACTTTGAACATATTTTGCCAAAAAATGGAAAATCTCTAAGATTGACTGGATAACCTATGACTAAAAGTGGAAAACATTGTGGCAAAAGGAGAAATTGCTCGTTTTGAGCAATTTCTTCTTTTGTCACTATGTTTTCAAAAAGCCATCTGCTGCAGAGGCGTCAGAAAGCGTCTATTATATATGAAGGAAAGCGTTCAATTAAAGTGTACATTCCTATTATTACAAATCAATAATTCACTGTTCTGCAGCATTTTAGCCTTTACCTCATACACAAACAAATATGCTGCAGATGACTTTGAAAACATCTCGGCAAAAGTATTGGAAAACCTTTATAAATGACAGTATGGTTATTGATTAGAATTAAAAACACTGTGGCAAAAGGCGACATTGCTCATAATGAGCAATGTTTATTTTTTTGCAACAATGCTTTCAAAAGTCGTCAGTGACAGATATATAACAATCCGTCTGCTGCTGCTGGAAAGAGATAATTGAGTCTTATCTAGAAAAGTTTGAATTTGAGCATCGAGAAATCAGCAGTAGCTTATTGACCTCTTCCTGCATATTACATATTTGCAGCAGAAGACTTTGTTAATTTCTAGGTAAAAACATGTAATATCTCTACAAATGAAAGTATATTTGACAGATTCTAAGAGTTGAAAACATTAATGCAAAAGGAGAAATTGCTCTTAAATACCAATTTCTCCTTTTGTCACAATGTTTTCTGAAGTCGTCTGCTGCAAATGCGTCTTAATGTGACAGAAAATGTTACAGGGTTCAAACTGAAGGATGAAAACAGAGAACAACAAGCATGTCACAGCTTAATGTTGAACCAATACCAGTCACTAATGGAAAACCTTATCCCTTTCCAGAGTGCCAGATAAGGTGGAGTTACTCTGGGCTTTTCCCACCCATATTTCTCTTATGACTCAACCAAACCCAATGTTGTGGGTACTCAAAAGAATCGTCTCATTAAGACGATTCTTTTGAGTACCAACAACATAGGGTTTGAGGGTCAAATAAGGGTTTTAGAATCTAAAATACTCATCTTATCTGGATCTCTGCATTTCTCTGATACAGACAACTTTTAAAACTATTGTGGGGAAAAAGAATTTACTCCTAATCAGCAATTAAACACAGCCTCAAAACAATACATTCATTTTCCCAGGAAGTAGATTATCTTTCTGAGATGTTTTCAAAGTAAAGTCTAGACAGTCATTAATTAAATATCATTATTAGTCCTGCGTTCAAAGGACATGGTTTTGTAAAAACCAAGTATAGTCAACAAACCTGTGCTAAAGACCACCATGGAAGAGCAATTTCCTGTCTATAGCGTCCATACTTTTATTTTCCAAATACTGTTATTCTGTAATTATATAAAATTACCCTGCAATTAAAGACCATCTAGCTGCTTTAATTACAAAGACCAGATTGTTCACTTCCCATGGGTGGTCTTTAAACATAGGTTTAAAAGTACTTCTTTTTTCAATTAATAGATGGAACAAAAGTGGGTTTTATATCGTTAAAGTGTCTCTTGATTGCATCTCAGATAAACGGTTAATCCTTTCCCACATACAGATGCTTAATGATGCCTCTGCAGCAGACAACCTTTGAAAAAACTGTAAATAAACACCATTTGCAAGTATTACAGCAAGGACTCTGGTGCATTTATTAACTGAACAAAAGTTGTGGTGCATGTATAAGATCATATTTCCTTATAACTGAACAAAGTCTGTTGTACATCTTTAACATCATAGGTCCTTATTATTGAACAAAGGTTGTGGTGCATCTGTTATAACATCATATTTCCTTATAACTGAACAAAGGTTATGGTGTACGTATAACTCATATTTTCTTATAACTGAACAAAGGTTGTGGTGCATCTATTAAACATCATTTTTTCCTTATAACTGAACAAAGGTTATGGTACATGTATAACATCATATTTCCCTATTATTGAACACATTTAAGGTTGTGGTGTATTTTATTGCAAGATAAAACACCTTTTCATGCAAATGTTAACCAAGTCCATACAGGCCCTTTTGGGCCTTTTAAATCTGTAAATTTATTTATATACGATAAGCAATAGCATACACAGTGTCTGAGAAAAGGCCTTGCACGCAAAGGTTTGACCAAAATTCTAAGTCTAAAAAGGGGCACAATTCAGTCAAAATACATTCCAGAGTTATGGGACTTGACATACAAGGTCATCTAATGACCCTGAATAAGTGTGCGACGTTTCAAAGCAACAGCATACACAGTGTCTGAGAAAAGGCCTTGCACACAAAGGTTTGACCAAGCTGGCAACAGGTACGCCAATGCAGGGGTGATAACATAAGCTCCCCTATTTCTTCGAATAGGCGAGCTAAAAAGAAGAAATTGCTTGTTTTGAGCAATTTCTTCAATTGTCGCCATGTTTTCAAAAAGCTGTCTGCTGCAGAGGCGTCAGAAAGCGTCTTTATATAGGAAAGGGTTAAAGGTCAGAAATTGTTCAGTAAAATCTGTTCATTGGATGGTACATAGGGCCTTTTTTCCAGAAATTGGGAAGAGGCCTTAGCCTTTCATTTTGGGAAATTTTAGCGCGATTTTTTGCCAAATTGGGAAAAATTAGACATATAACATGTGGCTATATAAAATTAAAATAGTCCTTTTTACAATAACTTAAGACTTTTGCTTTATATAATGCAATTAAACAATCATATTAAACAAGACAAATATTCTGTTAATAGTGTATTCCACTTCACTTCACTTAAAAAAAGTTTTTTTTTTTTTTTTTTTTTTTTTTTTTAGATTTTGGGAAATATTTTTTTCCAATTGGGAAAAAACAAACGTTTTTCCAATTGGGAAGACACCGTTTAACGGCGTCACTTATATAAGGTAAAAAGGCCCTGGACTACAGAGACTATATTTTGTAATTTTACTATTTCCAATATAAAGACACTTTCTAATGCCTCTACAGCAGACATCTTTTGAAAACATTGTGCCAAAAGGGGGAATTGCTCATAAAGAGCAAAACTGTCTTTAAAAGCCACAATGTTTTCAACTCGGTTCAATAAATAGATAATTATTCATAGAGATTTTCAATTTTCTTGCCCATATTTTTAAAAATTCGTCTGCGGCAGATTTGTGTACGTGGAATAAGGGATAAGGTAAGGTCCCTGGATGATACAAGGAAAGGTTTTGTTTTTGTGGCGATTGGTTGACAATCGCCACAGTGCTACCAAAACAACAACAACGAAAAAAAACTTATATAGTCGGTTTTGAACAGTCGGTTGGATATTTCTGCAAAGGCAATTTACTCACTTCCGTTAAACCGCCATATATATATATAGTTCCATCAATGATGCAGGCACACGATTAATAATGATAATATTAGTGCTACTTTGATACCGGATTGGTACTAATATTTGAGATTTACCGAGAAAATATCTAAATAGAGTTAAACTATTTACATATTAGCTTTCTTCATGTTTGGGCAGATAATAAATATCATCGCGCGTCTTGGGTACGGTATGCAGAGCTGTGCCTCGTTCTATTTTTACTGTAGTCAACCGTAACCTTTTGACCTTTAACCTGATTCGGCCTGAGGGTAAAATATTACCGTGTTTACAGGAATTGGTTGTACTCTGAAAGCACCTCGCCAAAATAAAACGGCCAATTAACTTCTTTTGTAATTTCTGAAAATACCTACGAGTTTAACAATTATGGTCCGTAAAAAGTGCTTATTTCGTACCTGGTCCCGTTTTCAATAACATTGCAACATTATAGAGTGGCATAGGCTAAAACGCAAATAAATAAATAAAGTCGGCTCACGAAAACAACATGACTGTCACAAAAACAACGTTTTATTTGACAATAAATCACATGTATTCATAAGTTTTCTAATTATTTACTTAAAAGCATGTGCACAAACATATAACGATCAATTTTAAAAGTATGTAATAGGTTTTTTTTGTACTAATTACGCGAAATAGAAAAATTAGTGAGTGGCGTAGGCTAAAACGCATATAAATAAATAAAATCGGCTCACGAAAACAACTCGGCTGCCGCGAAAACAACTTTGCTTACGACTTTTAATCCCATATTACCATATTTTGGTTGTTACGAAAACAACTTTTTATAGTTGTATGTCTTCATAATTTTTGAATTAGGAACAAATGATTGATTAACATTTTTTTAGAAAAGATATTGTCCTACGAAAATGACATTTTCTCACAACGTTTTCAACTCTTACAGTGTTCTATCAGCGATCATTTTCTCACAATGTTTTCAACTCTTCACTATTCTATCATTATTTTCTCACAATGTTTTCAACTCTTCACTATTCTATCATCATTTTCTCACAATGTTTTCAACTCTTACAACTGTTCTTCTCACAATGTTTTCAACTCTTCACTATTATATCATCATTTTCTCACACTGTTTTCAACTCTTCACTATTCTGTCATCATTTTCTCACAATGTTTTCAACTCTTCACTATTCTATCATCATTTTCTCACAATGTTTTCAACCTTTACAACTGTTCTATCTTACATTGTGATAAAATGAGAAATTTCTCATTTTCTCACAATGTTTTCAACTCATACAAATGCTATATCTTACATTGTGATAAAATGAGAAATTTCACATTTTCTCACAATGTTTTCAAGTCATACAAATGCTATATCTTACATTGTGATAAAATGAGAAATTTCACATTTTATCACAATGTTTTCAACTCATACATATTCTCACAATGTTCCAACTCTATCAACAAACAATAGCCGGTGTGTAGAACACCCGGTGAGACCTTTATGAGTCATATTAAAAGTTGTTTTCGGTATCTAGCTATACCGACCTAAAAAC
This sequence comes from Serripes groenlandicus, assembly GCA_031761405.1. Taxonomy (NCBI): domain Eukaryota; kingdom Metazoa; phylum Mollusca; class Bivalvia; order Cardiida; family Cardiidae; genus Serripes; species Serripes groenlandicus. The sequence goes on along the minus strand of JASEVX010000005.1, from coordinate 55,658,492 downwards.
GGGAAGCTGGAATTTTATCAAATCTGGAAATTCTGAAAGGTTTTTATAAATATTATAAACGCTTTGTAGTTGTTGCAATATATGAATACGATCGCCACTACAGTGCCATTGGCGCTTTGATTTTCAATAGTATAACTTTCACCTTGTATGTTGATGGGAAATTATTCAGTTATACTTGAAACACATAACAGCAGGTATGTTAGATCATTTTTCAAACGCCCATTAATCTCTACCCTGGGAGGTTATAGAAAAGTGCTGTCATACAAGCTGTCTGGGGGTACCCACTGTTTTTATTCAGTGTGATATTTCAGGTGAACATTTCAATATTAACCTCTAGCAACCTTTCATTTTGTGCATGGATACAAAGATTTACATATCCTGGGCAATAGAATTATCCACCATAAAAATGATTTTGAAATATAAAACATGATTCTCACACAAGTTGTTAGGGAAATAATAAAATATTTCCTCAAAACAACCCTTTCATTGAGGAAATCTTAGCTTTAAAAATAATCATTTCCATAAAAGATGAGATGTTCGACAGTAGCAAATGCCTTTTTTATAGTGTATTAAATATCCTGATATATAAATATGCATTTTTAGTCATCTTCTTTGAAAACAATTATATCAACAGGAAAGTTTGAAGTGAACTGTGATGCAAAGTTTAACCCTTTCTTAAATACAGACGCTTTCTGATGCTTCTGCAGCAGACGACTTTAGAAAACATTGTCGCAAAAAAAGAAATTGCTCGTAATGAGCAATTTCTCTTTTTGCCACAAATTGTTTGCAACTTTATTCAAGAATTATTCTTTTATAGAGAGTTTCAATAATTTTGAGTAAATGTTTTCAAAGTCATCTACTTCATAGGAATCAGAAAGCGTCTGTATTTAAGAAAGGGAAAATTAGAAAATTTGCATTCATGTATATAAATATATAAATATATATTTTTTTTAATTAACTTTTATTATTGCTATTAATAACCAATTAAAATGCATTTAAATATTGATTCAATGGAACCTTTTGAATCATGTTTTTAATTTGCCTCCTTACATTTTAACACTTTTCCACATACCGCAAATCTGCAGCAGACAACTTTGAAAACATAATTGGGCAAATAAATGTAAAAACCCATTATGAGCAGTTTCTACTTTATCCACCAATCTCCAATCAATCAATCAATCAATCAATCAATCAATCAATCAATCAATCAATCAATCAATCCCCATTTTGATATTATTGAAAAATTCTTCAAGTGCCGTAGAACACCAAACAATCAATCCATTTGAATCAACATTTGTGAACAACATAGATAAAGATCAGCCTGCATATTCATGCAGTTCAACTCTTTCCCTATGTAGATTTTTGTGACTCTGCAGCAGATAAATTTTGAAACTTTGTGGAAAAAGAAGAAATTGCTCATGATGAGCAACATTTGTCACAATGTTTTCGAATCCATAAAATTAATATTCAATAATTATACTTTGATTTATATCAATATTTTTGGTGAGTTGTTTCCAAGTCGTCATATTTGCTGTATGAGGGAATTTAGGGTTAATCTTGGTCTTCGATCATAGCTAGCTTTTAATTAATCTATCAAATCATAACAAACTCCAATCAGTTGATATCGCAAGACAGGCTGCATATGAGACCAAAATTTGCAGAAATTCATTAAATATGGATTAATCTCTTCCATAGATGAAATTTCTTCATGACATTCTGTTATTCTTTAAGCACATTGGCATGTGGGATTAATCCAGTTTTAACCCTTTCCCACATACAGACACTTTCTGACGCCTCTGCAGCAGACGGCTTTTTGAAAACATAGTAACAAAAGAAGAAATTGCACAAAACGTGCAATTTCTCCTTTTGTCACAATGTTTTCCACTTTTGAACACATTGAAGCAAAAGGAGAAATAAATGCTCATAATAAATGAGCAATTTTTCCATTTGCCATAAAAATGATTTCTACTCAATTCAGTAATTATTATATTAACTTTCATTTTTCTGAGATTTTCTATATTTTTGCCTAGATGTTTTCAAAGTCGTCTGCTGCAGATTTGTTGTATCATGGGAAAAGGGTTAAGGAATGGTCTGCATGCATGGCCAGTGGATTTGAAAATGTTCAACCATCCAACTTCATTAATACACACTTACTAACTTCCTCCTCTTCAAGCTGAATAAGACAGTGGTTTGTAGCTCATCAGGCCAATGACAATTCTCTGTTTTTCGTTATTTGGGAATTTCTTATTTTCATAAGAAGCTCCATAATGCAGTCTTTATAACCCTAAATTCCCTCATATAGACGCTTTCTGACGCCTCTGCAGCAGACGGCTTTTTGAAAACATAGTGACAAAAGAAGAAATTGCTCAAAACAACCAATTTCTCCTTTTGACACAATGTTTTCCACTTTTAGTCATAGGTTATCCATTCAATTTTAGAGATTTTCTATTTTTTGACAAAATATGTTCTAAGCCGTCTGCTGCAGAATTGTTGTGACTCCTGCGTTAAGACGTATCTTCAGTAGATAACTTTAGAAAATATTGTGACAAACGAATAAATCTGCAGCAGACAACTTTGAAAACACATAGACAAAAATCTCTAAATGAAAGTATACCATCATTATTGAAAAGAGTTGAAAACATTATGAGCAATTTCTACTTTTTGCCACAATGATTTCAAAAGTTGCCTGCTGCAAGATGCTTCGTAATCTTTTCCAAAATCGTCGGCCGCAGGGAAAGAGTTTAATGGGTGTTACAAGGATTTTCATTATGTGTTCTAAATACCCAATGACTATATAAAGTAATGGAAACTGTCACATTTCATCATTATACAATTGATTAACTGTTCGTAAAAATAATGACATAAAGTCTTCACCCTTTCCCTCATATAAACGCTTTTGGATGCCTCTGCAGCAGACGGCTTTTTGAAAACATTATGAGCAATTTCTACTTTTTGCCACAATGATTTCAAAAGTTGCCTGCTGCAAGATGCTTCGTAATCTTTTCCAAAATCGTCGGCCGCAGGGAAAGAGTTTAATGGGTGTTACAAGGATTTTCATTATGTGTTCTAAATACCCAATGACTATATAAAGTAATGGAAACTGTCACATTTCATCATTATACAATTGATTAACTGTTTGTAAAAATAATGACATAAAGTCTTCACCCTTTCTCTCATATAAACGCTTTCGGATGCCTCTGCAGCAGACGGCTTTTTGAAAACATAGTGACAAAAGGAGAAATTGCACAAAACGTGCAAATTTCTCCTTTGGCCACAATGTTTTCCACTTTTTGTCATAGGTTATCCATTCAATTATGGAGATTTTCTATGTTTTGACAAAATACGTTCAAAGTCGTCTGTTGCAGAATTGTCGTATGAGGGAAAGGGTTAAATGTAACGTTGAACTTATTCAAGAATTTCCCACATGCAGACACCTGTACAGCAGATAACTTAATTATGAAAATATTGTGGCACAAGGATGAATTATTCAAAATTAGCTATATTCTTCATTTGCCACAATGTTTTCATCTCAAATTATGGACATTTTCCATATTTTTTGTCTAGATATTACCAAATGCATCTGCTGCAGATTTGTTCCAGGTGGGAAAGGGTTGATGAAAGAAAATGATTACGAGTCAATTTTCAAATTAACTTGAAACAATAATGGTACAGTTAAAGCTTAAATTGCGTGACACTTTCATCTGTTCCGTAATTACACTCGTCTGCTTGTCAGACGACAACTGATGTCTTTGTATGCAGCAGGCAATTTCTGACAACATTGTGGGAAATATTGCTCAAAAACAAGCTTTTCTTCTTTTTTAACTTGTTTTACTCAGCATACATTTAGATATACAGTGAAGCCTGTGCTAAAGACCACCTTTGTTTAGCAATTCCCTGTCTAAAGCAAGCACACTTAATCATTTTCTGCATAAATAAGCCTGTAATTAAAGACCACCTGTGAACAAAGACCATATTATCCTTTTCCCATGGGTGGTCTTTAAACACAGGTTGGGCTGTCCTTGCAATTCTGAAGAAGAAATTACAAATTCCATGCCTTTCCCTCGATGATTTCAGAGCAGACCATTGTAATTATTAAGTAGCATTAAGGTAGGGGCTACAATTTTAGTCCCAATTGACTGCTTGTTGAAGGCCGCTAGTTGTGACATGCAATTAGTCTGAGCACAGATGATTAATGACCTTCATGAAGATGTTTAATCCTCCCTTTACCACATCTAACAATTCTGCAGCAGACGACTTTGTAAACATTTGATTCAAAATATGGTAAACCTCTATAAATGATAGATGAGCAATTTCTCTATTTGCCACAATATTTTCAACTTTATTTAATAATTGTTCTTTCATAAATAGAGAGTTTCCATATTTTGGCCTAAATGTTTCCAAAGTCGTCTGCTTCAGATTTGTGTAATGTGGGAAAGTATTAAGTCATCTAGGTTCCTGTACTCGGAATGCCATTTTATATTTTGACTGTTCGCGATCCTATGTTACAATGCAATATGTACCGGCAATTTATTGAGACAACAAGTTAAGTATCTTAAGGTGTTGTTATGTAGGATATATAGCCTGAAAAGGAATATTTCTTCGTGTGGGGTCAAAGCTGTCTGCCACCGATTTGTTATATAATTTTATGTTGCTATAGGTTTGTCATATTGCATGAATGGTTTACATACCTCGAAATTTATGTTACTATAGGTTTGTCATATTGGATGAATGGTTTACATACCTCGAAATTTATGAAACTTGGCAGTTGTTGCATCCATGCTTAGCAACGTTGTGTCGATCACCACATTACAGATCAAGCAAGCATCCAACAAAATCCAGTTAGCAGGAAATCCTCACAGTCACATGCATTTCAAACGAATTAATTCCAACATGAACAAACAAGTGATGTAATATGGCACTTAAAAACCGACACCAATTAACGTTTCCTTCCTCAAATATCACAAGGCCTCATTATATATTTGGGTATTTCCTCCAGGTTTCACTAAAACAGTGTGTATACATACATGAGTGTTCAATGGATGAACTTGAGATTTCTATTATTTACATTTCATTTCACTAAAGAAGACTGACCATTTTAAATCTATTTTTTCTGAATGATCATTCAAGTATTTACACATTCTTTAACCGTAATCTGCTTTAACCCTTTCCCAGATACGACAAATCTGCAGCAGAAGACTTTGAAAACAAACTCGAAAATAATTGGAAACTCCCGTCAAATGAAAGTACAATAATTGAAAAGAGTTGAAAACATGATGACAAAAGGAGAAATTTGCCCGTCTTGAGCAATTTCTTCTTTTGTCAACATGTTTTCAAAAAGCTGTCTGCTGCAGAGGGGCGTCTATATGAGAGAAAGGGTTAACACTTTCTGTGATACAGACAACATAAGTTGCCCCTGCAGCAGATGATTTAGGAAATCAATCCTTGAAAAAGGAAAATTAACCCATAGAAAACTATTTCTTCTTTTTCTTACATAAATATCATCTCCATAAATTATCAAATCTATTTTCATTTGTCTTGATTTTCCACCATTCAAATTTGAGTCCTTCTTCTGTTACAAATTACATGTCGACATTCTAGAAAGCACTTTGGGGAAATCAGCAATAGCTCAGAAGGAGCAAAATCTTCGTTTCACACTATGCTTTCTTATATATATGTATATCTAAACTTAATCCTTTCCCACATACAACAAACCTGCAGCAGACGACTGAAAACGTCTAGGTAAAAGAACAGAAAATCCCTTTAAATGAAAGAGAGATGAAAACATGGTGATATGTTTTCAAAATGCTGTCTGCTGCAGAGGCATCAGAAAGCGTCTATATAAGGGAAAGGGTTAATTTTCCGTATTTTAGTCAGATGTTTAGAAGGTAGACGATTGTAAAAGTACAGTTTTAAATTGTTTTCACTATATTCTAGTCTCTGATATTGGTATAAAAAAAAATAAGTGTCTGATAAAAAATGAATCAGGTATTTGAGCCGAGTCGTTCCTAAATGACCCGTCCTGTTGATGATCAGGTGCCAATTAAATCTTGGCCCTTAGACTTCAGGTCCAAAGATAAATGCTTAACCCTTTCCCTCATATAGACGCTTTCTGATGCCTCTGCAGCAGACGGCTTTTTGAAAACATAGTGACAAAAGAAGAAATTGCTCAGAACGAGCAATTTCTCCTTTTGCCACAATGTGTGCCACTTTTAGTCATAGGTTTTCCATTCAATTATAGAGATTTTCTATTTTCGTTCTGAGCAATTTCTCCTTTTGCCACAATGTTTTCAACTTTTATTCATGGGTTATCCATTCAATTCTGGAGATTTTCCATATTTCGACAACGTTTGTTCAAAGTCGTCTGCTGCAGATTTGCTCTATGTGGGAAAGGGTTAACTTCGATTTCTTCTCAACAAAGGCTGCTGTGCGAGTGTCCCCCCATATACCCTACTATTACTCCTTTCCCCTACTATTACTCCTTTCCCCTACTATTACTCCTTTCCCCTACTATTACTCCTTTCCCATGTACACACAACAAATCTTCAGCTGACTACTTTGATTGATTGATTGATTGATTGGGGTTTAACGCTGTTTTTAACAATTTCTCAGTTGTATCACGGCGGCCAGTTCACCTACTCATGCATTTCCTGGTTTTCTCACACCAGTACTCCACACAACAATCTTCCCAAGCAACTGGCTGCTTTTCCACATAGACTTAGCCAATTGGTGGAAGACGAATGACGCATGTCGGAAAGAAAGTTGGCCGAGCTGGGATTCAAACTCACAACCCTTAGATTGACAGCCTGCGTCGCTACCGGAGCTCGGCAATGACTACTTTGAAGACAACCAGGCAATAAAAGGGAAGATATCACTATAAATGAAATCATTATTGAATTATTAAGAGATGAAAACATTGTGGCAAAGGGAATAATTGCCTGGAGTATGCAGATGCAGCATCAACAGAATTATATAATTAGAAAAGGGTTAAATTAAGATGTTATGGAAGGAATTGTACCTTAACCCTTTCCCTTATACGACAATTCTGCAGCAGACGACTTTGAACATATTTTGTGAAAAAATAGAATATCTCTATAATCGAATGGATAACCTATGACTAAAAGTGGAAATCATTGTGGCTAAAAGGAGAAATCGCTCGTTTTGAGCAATTTCTTCTTTTGTCACTATGTTTTCAAAAAGCCGTCTGCTGCAGAGGCGTCAGAAAGCATCTATATGAGGGAAAGGGTTAAGTATACGAGGACAGTCTGACTTTGATTAGAGGTTTTTTAGAATGGAGCGACAATAAACATGACACGATGAACAATCATTCTATTGATATCCACATTTTTTTTATTCAAATCTTTCCTGAATGTGTTGGAAGGTATTCAGTTGGCGGTTTTACCTTATAATGATATTTTTGGACTCTCCTGCTTTTTCATTTTTTTTGTAGATAAATCTAAAAGATGGAAGATCAGAAACTCAATTATGAAACAGAGATGATGACATTGTGGGAAAAGAAGAAATTGTTTATTATGGAAAATTTCTCCTCGTCTTCATTGCTTTCAAATGTTTTCTGCTTGGATAAAAAGTGAAGAAGTCACATCGAGAATGAGGTTTTTTTCAACATGTATTGAGAAGACAGACAAAATGAGCAATTTATCTCTTTGCGTCAATGTTTTGCAACTCTATGCAACGCTTAAACTTTCTTTTTATAGAGGTTTACAATATTTATAATCAGATGTTTTTCAAGTCGTCTGCTGTAGAAATGTTGTATGTGGGAAAGGGTTAAATATGATACTCAATTCTATAATATTCTCAGATATTCATTGCAAGACAATTTTTACAAATGCCTTAGCCACTTAACTGTATCTTTAATAATGTTTCCTCTGTTTGCAACATCCTCAATCTGAAGTGAACAACCAATTAGATAATTGTTTTGCTACGACCTTTTGAATGGTATGAAAAACATTGAAATGCGTGGAGCTGTTTTAACAATGACCCATCTCCTGATATTCCAATTTGCTAAAATTGAAAAAAAAAATCCAAATTGAAAAAAAAAGATAAAAAAAATGTGAAATCAATTAATTCTAGACTTTTCCAAATTTTAATATAAGGCAAAAAAATGATAAATCAAAACAAATGAATATATAAACGATAATTTTAGACAGTGTTTTAAACCACATCTGTGGAAATTGTCTGCTAATTTAGTGATCATTAAAATGAGGATCTTTAAAATTTACATTGCAGATACATCTGAAATGATATGTGATGCCTTTGCAACTGCAGAGGGCCTACAAAACAGAAGAACATTTCTAAAAATGAGCACATTTCTCCTTTTCCTACAATAATGATGATACCTTTTAATGAGTATAATCTTTCATTTTATAGACATTTTCCACACTTTTGTATTCATGCTTTCAAAGTTGTCTGCTGCAGATATAACGTATGTGGGAAAGGGTTAAGAAGATGAATTCATAAGATTTAGTAGCTTCCTCTTGTATCACAATGTTTTCCAAAGTCTTCTGCTGCAAATTTGATTAGAAATTGTCTGAACCAGGGAAATTGGATTAAGAGTAAAATTATTTATTACGGCTTCATTTGTTACAATGTTTTCAACATTTGTTTGAAATATGCTGGATTTTATTGGAAAGACAACATAATTATAACACAAATATATTTTCGTATATTGTGTGAACATTTCTTTCCTTTTCAAATAAAAAGAAATGCATTAAATGGTCATTTTATAAGTCACCACTACACTGACATACTGTTTAACTAACTCCAACTTATGATATTAAATATCTATTGAATTTTATCCAAAATATCAATTTAACATTCATACACATATACATATATCACACCGATGTATCTTCCATGTCACTGAGACACTCTATAATACTATATACATCCTAATATAGGGGGCAGTTTACAGTTCCACTTGAGTGACCCAGATTATCCAGTCAGTCAAATAAAACTGGCATTGAAGCAGACAACATTTCAGCTGCTGTTGCTGTAACTGTGTCACAAGCCCAGTGAGTTAAATTGTCAACATTGTAGTATAAATCACTCGTTGAAAAGACCGCCAACATGATTATTGGGGTTCGTCTCAACGTTAACATACAGAAGGTTTTGTAAACATACTTTAACCATTTCCCTCATACATCAAATCTGCAGCAGACGACTTTGAACATATTTTGTCAGACAATAGAAAATCTCTATATTGAATGGATAACCTATGACTAAAAGTGGAAAACATTGTGACAAAAGGAGAATTTGCTCGTTTTGAGCAATTTCTTCTTTTGTCACTATGTTTTCAAAAAGCCGTCTGCTTCAGAGGCGTCAGAAAGCATCTATATGAGGGAAATGGTTAACCATTTACCACACACTGCAGACACATCTGCAGCATACAATCTTTGAAAAAACATATTCTGGTTCCTTTTGTATCAATGTTTTCAACTCTATTTGATAATTATACTTTCATTCAAAAGCCTTTCCTGTTTTCTGCCATAAGAAATTCAGAGGTTTGCTGCATATTTGGTCTATAAAGGTGACAACTTGAATACATGCTTCATGGAAAATCAATGACCTTTTCTGAGCCCGATATTGGCTTGACAAATTTTGTTATGCAACAACATTAGCAGAAGTATGACATAATTATTAACCGTTTCCCACATACTGATGCTTTATTCTGACGCCTCTGCAGCAGACAGCTTTCTGAAAACATGGGGACAAAAGAAGAAATTGCTGAAAACGAGCAATTTCTCCTTTTGTCACCATGTTTTCAACTTGATTCAATTATTGCTCTTTCATCTAAAGGGATTTTCTGTGCTTTCTCAAAGATGTTTTCAAAGTCATCTGTTGCAGAAGTGTTTAATTTAATTATTTATTTTTCATCAATTGCAAAACAAGCTGTAATATTTATTACGCTCAATGTCTGCTTCCTGGATACTTAACCAGTACTCGCGCCGTTTGTGTGAAAAAATTCCATAGGCAGAACCCGCTCATCATGGGATTCGATCCCGGGACCTTTAGTACAAGAGGCCGACGCTCTACCTCTGTACCACTGTCTTCCACGATAATTGCAGATGTGTTGTATGTGGGCAAGGGTTGAAACAAGATAACATGTCGGGGATAGTGAAAGCTGGATGTGTTCTTTTTTCTTTTGCAAATAAATCCTTTCTCTGACATAGACAACTTCAGACACCTCTGCAGTAGACAATCGTTTAAAAATATGTGGGAATAGGAGCAATTGCTTAAAACAATGAATGCCAAGCTCCGGTAGCTCAATCTGTAGCAACCCGGGCTGTCAATCCAGGGGCTGTGAGTTTGAATCCCAGCCTGGCCAACATTCTTTCTGACGTTTGACAAAAGTCACTGTGAAATACGTCATTCATCTTTCACCAATGGGCTTGTTTAACAGTCTATGTGGAAAAGCAGCCAGTTGCTTAGAAAGTATGCTGTGTGGTGTACTGGTGTGGGAAACGCATGGGTAGGTGAACGGGTCAATGTGATATGACTGAAAAATTGTTGAAACAGCGTTTAATCCTAATCAATCAATCGATTAAAACAATAAAACTGTCACATTTATTTTGAACAATTGCAACCATGTTTTAAAAGAAATCTTATAAACACTGAAGATTGATGAAGTTCAATAAATTGTCTCCAGCTGGACAAATCTTGACCAATGTCCTCTATGTTTGCAGGCTATTGTCTGTGTCCACCAAAACTGGAAAATCCATAATCATTAGTATCCCTTATCTCTCATTATTCACCACTAAATCTTTGCAGGAGATAGAATTATGAGAACAGTGGATATAATCTGAGAAATGCATCTTTTTCTACATCAATGTTCTACTGTCAATACTAAATTAGCCCTTTCCCATATCGAGGGCTGGGCGTGAAACGGTTGTAACTAAAAAACTGTTTTGAAAACCCTGGTTTAAGGGCAATTTTGACCCCTTTGTAAATAATGCAAATTTAGGTGCCATTGCTCAGAACGAGCAATGGCACCTAAATTTTCATTGTTTACCAAAAAAAAATGATTTAACGCTTATAAAGCCTTCATGGCGAGGTGATTAACCTTGGTAAAACAATACCAATTTTAGTTACAACCGTTTAACACCAAGCCTTTGATATGTAGACTCAGTTTGACATGTATGGAAGCTGACAACTTTCAAAACATTTTGGCATTATGAGAAAAATCTTAATCAAAATGGGTAATTTCTGTTTTCTATAATCTTTTCAACTCTATTCAATAATTACCCTTTCAATTATAGAGCATTTCCATATCTTTCTTCAGATTTTTACAAAGTAGTCTGCTGCAGATTTGTTGTGCATGGGAAAGTGTCAAATTATAGCTTGCTTCAGAAGTAGAACAAGATATCGGTGGAACCAATGGATGCTCCCCGAAGTATAGCAAGGACACAGGAATAGTGCTACAATATACTTTATGTAGCAACATCAATTGACCATAATGTAAGTAAATAGTACAAAATGCATTTACAACAGTGGAAATAGTTACTCCACTTATAAATATGGTTAATGTTTATCATGAGTGTATTAATTATGAGGTCGAATGATGGGGGATGACATTAATGTTTTTTTGTTAATTGTAACATGTTGATAATGACGCTTCCCTTTAGGTATCATTGAATTCCGGTTGCTGACAAATAGCCAAGACAAATATAGTAAAATATCATACTTAGTGACGCTACCAATTAACCCTTTCCCTCATAAAGACACTTTCTGACGCCTTTGCTGCAGACAGCTTTTTGAAAACATAGTGACTAAAGATGAAATTGCTGAAAACAAGCAATTTCTCCTTTCGCCACAATGTTTTCCACTTTTAGTCATTATAGGTAATCCATTCAATTATAGAGATTTTCTATTGTTTGACAAAATATGTTCAAAGTCGTCTGCTGAAGAATTGTTGTATGAGGGAAAGGGTTAAATATTATTTAATTCCGATTGGTGGTTGCCGAGTAATAGCCCAGACAAAAGCAGTACAGATAGAAATTAAAAAGGGAAATAGCTATCTCCTCTTGTTAGTAAAGCTTTCCATAAGGTTCCGTTGAATTCAAGTCAGTATTTGCTGAGAATTAGCCCAGACAAAAGCAGTACAGATAAAATTTAAAAGGGCAATAACTCTGTGAAAAATCATGGAACCAGAACTTGCTTATGATATGCACATCTCCTCTTGTTAGCGAACCTTTCCATAAAGTTCCATTGAAATCAAGTCAGTAGTTGCGGAGAAATAGCCAAGAAAAAAGCAGTACAGATAACAATTAAAAGGGGCAATAAATCTGTGAAAATCATGAAACTGGAACATGTTGATAAGATGCACATCTGCTTGTAAGTGAAGCTGAATTCAAGTCTATGGATGCTGATAAATAGCCCGGACAAAAGTTGGATGGAAGGACCTAGAAATTAAAAGGGAAATAAATCATTGACCTTGAAATTGTTGATAAATTATGCACATTTTCTCTTGTAAGTGAAGTCTCACATAAAGTTTCAATAAATTCAAGTCAGTGGTTGCTGAGAAATAGCCCTGACAAAAGTGGTGTACAGAAAAAATTTAAAAGGGCAACATCTCTGTGAAAAACCATCAAACTGGAAATTGTTGATAATTTGCTCTTCTCCTCTTGTTAGTAAAGCCTCCCATAAAGTTTCATTGAATTCAAGGCAGCTGTTGGGAAGGACTGACGGACGATGGGGTAAACTATAATATGCTCACCCAAATTTTTTCTCAGAAAGCATAAACCATCGGCTCTTGTAGCTCAGTTGGCTGTCATTAAACTGCAGCTTTGTCAACATTTTTTCCAAAAAGTCAAACCAACAAACCTCATTGGTCTTTCATCACTAGGCTAAAAGTCTATGTGGAAAGTAGTCAGTTACTTTGAAAGACTCTTGGGTGGAGAACTGGTGTGAGAAAGCAAAGAAACACATAAAGGGGTAGTTGACTGAAGTGACATAACTGATTAATTGTTTAAAATGTTGTTAATACCCAATTAATCAATCAATCTAATGCTTTATCAAAAGTATAGTGTGGGTTTTTATAGAAGTATGGACATAATTATGTCAGCTCAAAAAACTCAACTAAATTTACACTTTTCCGGATAAAGACAACTTTTGAAAATGTGATTATGGAAAAAGGTGAAGATGATTAAAATGAGATAATTTACTTTTATTATACCTCACATGACTTTGTAATGTTAAATTCTCAAATACTCATCATGGGCAATTTCTTACTGTCTCATGCTAACAGTACGTTTTTGACTGGTTAACAGTATACTGTTACATGGCACGCGCATTAAAATGTTGGTTATGCACGTGCAAGACGTCATTTCAAACAATAACTCACCTTTTAGACGCGCGTGCCATGTAACAGTATACTGTTAACCGGTATATTTATATGTGTGTGTTACATTGTAGTAGATCTACCCATGTTCACCTCCTCTACAAAGGTACAGAATAAATTAAATAAACGTGTAATTTTGTTTGGTATAATAAAATAAATATTGCATGGCTTTCAGTGTGACAGTACATATTGTCAACATTCGGGTAAATACTGTTAACCTCGGCTTCGCCTCTGGTAACAGTATTTTCCTCATGTTGACAATATGTACTGTCACACTGGAAGCCATGCAATATTTATATATTACTTTTACCTTTTCCTCTCATATATTCAACTTTGTATTATTTTTTTTTCTTCTTCCAATTTTCATGATAAACATTTTTATCATTGGATATTTTCAAAGGCACTCCATGAGGTAAATTGTTCTCTTTCCCACATGTAAATGCCTTTTGATGCATTTACAGCTAACAAGTTCTGGAAACTTTGTAACAAAAGGAGAAATTGCTCATCATGAGTAATTTCTCCTTTTGCCACAATGTTTTCAGCTTTATTTAGGAATAAATATTTTATATACAGTCCAACCTGTGTTTAAAAACTGTCCACAGGAAGAGAACAATATGGTCTTTATACACAGGTGGTCTTTAATTGCAGGGTCATTTATGCAGAAAATGGGAAATCAAAAGTGTTGCTGCTATAGTCAGGTAATTGCTGTACGAACGTGGATTTGTTGTACGTGTCGGAAATGGTTAACCCTTTCCCACCTCCAAACGCATTTCGACGCAACAGCAGAAGACGACTTTTGAAAACATTGTGGCAAAAGGTGAAATTGCTCAAGATGAGCAATTTCTCCTTCGGCCACAATGTTTTCAACTTTATTTAACAATAAGCCATCTTTTATGGTGATTTTTCAGGTTTTTGTCAACTTGTTTTCAAAGTCGTCTGCTGCAGATTTGATGTATGTGTTGGAAATAGTTAATCAGGTTGGACCTGGTCTCTCCCGGTATTGATGGATTCTAATTATTTTTCGGTGGAAAATCGGAAATAATCCCGGGGTCATAACCCAAGGATTGAGGTATTTAAGCCCCATGATGCACTTGCATTTCCTGTCTTGGTGAGGGGTTTCTCATCCAACATAATTGGTTTATTATTGCTGCCTTGCTGAACTTGCTCTATCCTTAGCCTTCACAACTTTTCCTAAATCTCAACTGCAATGCAAGACCTTATTCTTTTTTAACCTTTTACCCTTTCCTACATGTAGACGCTTTCTGACACCCCTGCAGCAGACAACTTGAGAAAACATTTTTGAAAATGGAAGAATTGCTCGTATTGAGCAATATCTCTATTTGCCACAACATTTTCAACTCAATTCAACTGTCATTTAAAGAGTTTCCATAATTTTGCTCCCATGTTTTTACTTTAATGTCTGCTCTAGATTTGTTTTATGTGGGATTAGGGAGTAAACCTAATATGGTATTTATATGAGAGGATATTCCTTTGTAAATATTTTAGGAAAAAGTGTTTTTTAACCCTTTCCCTCATATAAAGGCTTTCGGACGCCTCTGCAGCAGACATCTTTTTGAAAACATAGTAACAAAAGAAGAAATTGCACAAAACATGCAATTTCTCCTTTTGCCACAATGTTTTCCACTTTTCGACATAGGTTATCCATTCAATTATGGAGATTTTCTATGTTTTGACAAAATACGTTCAAAGTCGTCTGCTGCAGAATTGTCGTATGAGGGAAAGGGATAACTGGAAAATTCAAATTATGATTTTGATATCAAAATTGAGGAAAAGGAGAAATTTGCTCATTTTGAACAAC
Organism: Serripes groenlandicus; assembly: GCA_031761405.1. Taxonomy (NCBI): domain Eukaryota; kingdom Metazoa; phylum Mollusca; class Bivalvia; order Cardiida; family Cardiidae; genus Serripes; species Serripes groenlandicus. The sequence goes on along the minus strand of JASEVX010000005.1, from coordinate 55,643,319 downwards.
TTCTCATTTTGCCATTATGTTACCAAAATCGCCTGCCAAAGATGTCTTAAAAAGTGCCTTATATATTGTGACTTTTTTTAGTGTGACCTGTATCAGATGATAGATTAAGGTACTGCATCAGTATTTAATTAACCCATTCCCTGGAATAGCATCTGCAGCAATATTACTTTTTAAAAACATTGTGGGAGGAAAAGATATGTAAACAACTCTATAAATGAAAGTATAAATTATTGGATAGAGTTGAAAACATTTTGCAAAAGGAGAAATTGCCACATTATGTTTTTCAAAAGTTGTATGCTGCAGATGCGTCAAAATGTATCTGCATGTTGGAAAGGGTTTAAATGTTCCATTATTGTTAGGATCCATTTTGAAATATGGTCTGTTCCAGGGAAAAGGGTCAATATTCCGCGAGATTGACACAAGTTTGGGTCAATGTGGACAAGTGAATTGTCTTTATTAGGAATCAATTCAGTTTTCCCCGTGGCCTGTTAATGCTTCCTCGGTTCCACCTATCCCTTTCCACATAGAACAAATCTGCAGCAGATAACTTTGAAAACAAAATTGACAAAAACGTGAAAAATCTCCATAAACAACATGCAGTTTAATTACTAAAAAAAGTTTAAAACATTATGGCAAATTGAGAAATTGTTTGATTTGTTTGAAATTGATTGTTTTAACAAATATCTCGTTTTTTTCTATGATGGTTTAACCCTTTCCCTCATATAGACGCTTTCTAACGCCTCTGCAGCAGACGGCTATTTGAAAACATAGTGACAAAAGAAGAAATTGCACAGAACGTGCAATTTCTCCTTTTGACACAATGTTTTCCACTTTTAGTCACAGGTTATTCATTCAATTATGGAGATTTTCTATGTTTTGACAATTACGTTGAAAGTCGTCTGCTGCAGAATTGTCGTATGAGGGAAAGGGTTAAGATACACACGTGATTGTGCCCAAGTCTCGCACTTTCAATCATGGGAATTTAAGTGATAAATCATTAACCCTTTCCCTCATATAAACGCTTTCTGACACCTTTGCAGCAGACGACTTTTGAAACATAATGTGACAAAAGGAGAAATTGCTCAAAACGAGCAATTTCTACTTTTGCCACAATATTTCAACCTTTTTCAGTAATGATGCTTTCATTTATAGAGAGGTTTACCATACTTTTGCCAAGATGTTTTCAATTATGTCTGCTGCAGATTTGCTGTATGTGGGAAAGGGTTAACCCTTTTGCTGCGGGAACAGTATCTGCGAGTCCTTTGCCCACCAGTATAGATCCAGGCCAGCGGGATTGTAGAAGCGCCATCTGACTGCGCTTTATACTGTAGGCAGCTCAACTCAACATGTTTATCTTGGACATTCGTAGAATTGGTTATGCAATCTTCGAAATTCAAATCTTGACAAATTCATTTTAACAGGTCAGCGTTGAAAGGAATAAAAGTCGTCATCAGCAAGTGGCTACATGAGGGAGAGGGCTATATATATCCAATCCAGGATGGGTGATTATAAAGTTAACCCTTTCCCTCATACGACAATTCTGCAGCAGACGACTTTGAACATATTTTGTCAAAAAAAAGAAAATCTCTATAATTGAATGGATAACCTATGACTAAAAGTGGAAAACATGGTGACAAAAGGAGAAGGCCGTCTGCTGCAGAGGTGTCAGAAAACATCTATATGAGGGAAATGGTTAATTACTTATCTAATGCTAATAATATGTGGATTACTCAAAGAATTATATAATTGAGAAAAGTTCTTTTGAATATATACAACATAGGGTTTGAAAATTAAATACAGATTTCAGACATATAATATGCATTTATCTCTACTGCCTTTATTAAAGAAAAGAAAAGGTTTATTAAAACGTTTTTTTATTATATAACAATTACAGGTTATCTATTGCAAAATATTTTGATTTAATAAATAATACAGGTAAATAAAACACACTTTCCCTATACGAGTAAAATGTATGCGAAAAATAAAGCTTATAAAACAACTTTTTCCTGTAACAGACAACCCTGGACACATTTGTAGTAGTAAGACTTTTTAAAACTTGGCCAGAATCCTTTAAATCCTTTTCCCACAATGTTTTCAATTTTAATAAAAAAAAAATCATACTTTCATTAATTGAGATAAACCATGTTTTTTGAAGTTGTCTGGTGCTGGAAAAGCATTAACCCTATCCTACATAATGACACTTTCTGAAGCCTCTGCAGCAGACAACGTTTGAAAACATTGTGGCAAAAGGAGCAATTTCTTCTTTTGCAACAATGTTTTCAGCTCTATTCAATTGTTATACTTTAATTAACCCTTTCCCTCATATAGACGCTTTCTGACGCCTCTGCAGCAGACAGCTTTTTGAAAACATAGTGACAAAAGAAACAAGAGGGCCATGATGGCCCTGGAATCGCTCACCTGATTTTTTATTTTTTTCATTTTAGCTATATAAGCCCCGCCCCTGGCGGCGCGGCCATAGTTTATGACCAATCAACTTGGCTTGAAGGAATCTGATAGAGGGTCACCCTAGGAACATTTCTACAAAATTATTTGAAAATCGGCCTGACACTTTCGGAGAAGAAGATTTTTTAAGTTTTCACTATAGCCATATAAGGCAAAATAGCCCCGCCCCCCCTGGTGGCCATGTTTTTTGACCAATAAACATAGCTTGAAGGAATCTGAAAGAGGGTCACTTAAGTAACATTTCTACAAAATTATTTGAAAATCAGGCTGACACTTTCGGAGAAGAAGATTTTTTAAGTTTTCACTATAGCCATATAAGGCAAAATAGCCCCGCCCCCCTGGCGGCCATGTTTTTCGACCAATCAACTTGGCTTGAAGGAATCTGATAGAGGGTCATCCAAGGAACATTTCTACAAAGTTATTTGAAAATCGGCCTGACACTTTCGGAGAAGAAGATTTTTTAAGTTTTCACTATAGCCATATAAGGCAAAATAGCCCCGCCCTCCTGGCGGCCATGTTTTTCGACAATCAACTTGGCTTGAAGGAATCTGACAGATGGTCATCCAAGGAACATTTCTATAAAATTATTTGAAAATCTGCCAACCAGTTTGGGAGAAGAAGAATTTTGAAGGTTTTTTCATTTCGTTGCCATGTAAGCCAGAATTCTGCATGGATCCCAAAAATTTGAAGGAAATCTGGTGAGGTCATTGAGAGGATGCTTTCTGTGAAGTTTCATCCCAATTGACCCACCGGTTACTGAGGAGAAGAAGTTGACGCACGACGGACGACGGACAAAAGGCGATCACAATAACTCACCTTGAGCAAAGCTCAGCTAGGTGAGCTAAAAATTGCACAAAACGTGCAATTTCTCCTTTTGCCACAATGTTTTCTCCTTTTTGTCATAGGTTATCCATTCAATTATGGAGATTTTCTATGTTTTGACAAAATACGTTCAAAGTCGTCTGCTGCAGAATTGTCGTATGAGGGAAAGGGTTAATATAGGGTTTTCAAAGTTGTGTGCTGCAGATTTGTTGTATGTGGAAAAATGTTTACTCATTACTTCACATGACTTTTCAAAGGTTGTCTGCTCTAGAAGATACAATCATCAGACGAACAATTCCAATAATCTAGAAAACTGAAAGATTTATATTGATAAAGAGTTGAAAATATTGCAATTAAAGGTGACAAAAACCTGAGCAATTTCACAGTTTATTGCAACGTTTTCAAAAGTCATGTTCAATGGCAGGTGTCAAATGTTTTTATTGTAAAGTAAGGTTTAAACAAATAATAAAATAAAAAGAAATTATTATATAATAATACTTTTCATAAAGGAAACACATCATTTAAAAACTTCAAATAAAATCATGCCATCATGTCATTAACAACAAATCATTTGAAAGAAAAATGGATGCAACAATTAAAAACAGAAATTATAAGTTAACATATTTAAGGATCATTAAGAAAAGTAATTCAGGAGAAAAATGGTTGATTGGGATTGAAAACATTTCTTGAATCTTTTTTCTGGAAAAACTGCATTTATGTCATACCAAAGACTTTAAACAAGGTAGTAATGACTTCACTCCCTGGCACTCTGTGTTGTAGGTATTATCCCTAAATCCCCTCATATAGGTGTTTTCTGACACCTCTGCAGCAGATGGCTTTTTGAAAACATTGTGACAACATAAGAAATTGCTAAAAACAAGCAATTTCTCCTTTTGACACAATGTTTTCCACTTTTAGTCATAGGTTATCCATTCATTTATAGAGATTTTCTATTTTTTGACAAAATATGTTCAAAGACGTCTGCTGCAGAATTGTCGTATGAGGAAAAGGGTTAAGGTATAGGATTACAAATTGTGGGAATGGATAAACCATATTATTTAGATCTTGGAGGCTTCATCACACCTTCACCAAGAGGCAAATTCAATGGTCTCAAATTATCCCTTTCCAACAAACTACAAATTCATGAGCCGTCCCATGAGAAAACCAACATTGTGGTCTCTGCTTAAAGTATCGACCCGGATAAGCCTAAGCATGCCGCGCAGGCTTATCCAGGCAGACACTTTTCTCCTCCTGTGGATTTCCTGTTTCAGGAATCATTACTCTTAGTCCCTGAGACGGAATGTGTTGGCCCAGATTAGCCTGCATGGACTGCACAGGCTGATCTGGGTTGATACATTACGCTGAGGCCACAATGTTGGTTTTCTCATGGGCAAGCTCAAATCTGCATGTGAAAACATCAAGACAAAAATATGGAACATCTCTACAGAAAATAATGTTGAAAAAGGGGAAATTGGCCAATGCTCAATGAGCAATTCCTTTAATTGATAGTGTTTTCAAATGATGTCTGCTACAGATTGATACATCAAAATGCGATCGCATGCGAAAAAGGGATATCAGGCACAAAGAATGTTCCAAATGTAACACTTAAATTATAGAGCATTCTCATGATGTCATGTGACTATTTTAATGGCATCACAAACCAATTTAATGGTGCCATGTGACTATTTTAATGGCATCACAGACTAGTTTAATGGGGACAGTGAGTATTTAAATGGCACCCTGGGACTAATTTTATGGTGCTATGTGACTATTTTAATGGCATCACAGACAAATTCTATAATGGTGCCATGTGACTATTTAAATCATAATGGCATCACAGACCAATTGAATGGTGCCATGTGACTATTTTAATGGCATCATGTGTCTATTCTGATGATCTTTCATAATTTTACTTTGTTCAAAGTTCAATGTATTCAGTATTAATGGCCTCGTCTCGCACTTGGATGTACATTTCTGTAGCCCCCTGCATGCAGTCCAAACTGGAGTTCTTCCATACATCAGATATGTAACTGTCTCTTAGAATGCTGTGGGTGTGATTTCACTGAAATTAAAATAATCAACGACTGCTATAACCTCTTACTTACCTGATATGACATTTTATAAATGTAGGATTTGAAAGTGTCAAATGATATAACAAGAGGCCCAAGAGGGCCAGTATCGCTCCACGGCCATAAGGCAAAAATAAAATCTCCAAACAGCCCTGCCCCGTGGTGGCTATTTTTTTTACCAACCACCATGGCTTAAAGGAATCTTGTAGAGTGTCACCAAAGGAATGTTTCTGCAAAATTATTTGAAAATATGCCTGACACTTTCGGAGGAGAAGATTTTTTAAGTTTTCACTATGGTCATATAAGTCAAAATAGCCCCGCCCTCTGGCGGCCATGTTTTTCGACCAATCAACATGGCTTGAAGGAATCTGATAGAGGGTCACCCAATGAACATTTCTACAAAATTATTTGAAAATCGGCTGAACACTTTCGGAGAAGAAGATGTTTTAAGTTTTCACTATAGCTATATAACGCAAAAAAGCCCCGCCCCCTGGCGGCCATGTTTTTCGCCCAATCAACATTTCTTGAAGGAATCTAATTAAGGTTCACACAAGGAACATTTCTACAAAATTATTTGAAAATCGGCCTGACACTTTTGGAGGAGAAGATTTTTTAAGTTTGCTCTTTAGCCATATAGTCAAAATAGCCCCGCCCTGTGACGGCCATGTTTTTTTACCAATCAACATGGCTTGAAGGAATCTGATAGAGGGTCACCCACGGAACATTTCTACATAATTATTTGAAAATCTGCTGAACACTTTTTGAGAAGAAGATTATTTAAGTTTTCACTATAGCTATATAAGGCAAAAAAGCCCCGCCCCCTGGCGGCCATGTTTTTCGCCCAATCAAAATTTCTTGAAGGAATCTAATAAAGGGTCACCCAAGGAACATTTCTACAAAATTATTTGAAAATCGGCCAGACACTTTCGGAGAAGAAGATTTTTTAAGTTCTCACTATTTTTTTCTTTCGGTTGCCATGGAAACCAGAATTTTGAATGGATCAAAAAAAATTGAAGGAATTTCGTAGAGGACATTGAGAGGATGCTTCCCATGAAGTTTCAACCAAATTGGCCAAGTGGTTAGGGAGAAGAAGTCGTTTAAAGGAAAAAGTTAACGCACGCACGCACGCACGCACGCACGGACGCACGACGGACAATTCGCCATGACATAAGCTCGACTGGCTTTCAGCCAGTGGAGCTAAAAATGTAACACAACCGTGGTAAAATTTTGATTCTTTGGCGAAAAAAAAATGTGGGAAAAGGGAAGATTTCTCATCATGAGCAAGTTTATCGTTTTCTACAATGAATGTTTTCAAAAGTAAGTCATCTGCTGCAGAGGCATAAAAACGTAGAGAAAGGGTTATTTTTTATTGGCATTGTTCCAGTTGATATATATATGTTATCTGTGTTATCTGTATCTAGGAAAGGGTAAGACTCCTCCAACAAAGATGTGAAACACCTTTCTAGATTTGTTCTATTTTACATTTTTACTCACTATGATGGCATCAAAATTAATATGTACATTGCACTTTTTTTTCCAGATCAAAATTGGACAGCAAAATTGGACATAATATTACTTGGCAATTTTATACATATATTTTCATCTCATAAGTACTTGTTTTTTGAAAACAGACCAAGGGTAGATGAAAAACAGCTAGAAATTGATAATAATACAAGATCTCGTAGCTGTTTGCATAAAACAGTTAGAATCAATTTAATATTGTCGAGAGTTTTTCGCTGTTTTCGACAACACTTCAGTTGTATCATGATGTTTCCTGGTTAAATTACCAGTAATAATCGTATTATTTATCATGACACCGATTAATCCGTCGATCTTAATGCTATCCCCACAACCAATGAATGACAAGATGGGAAGCCATTGTTTAAGTATTTGGTATAACTTGATTTAGAGATTGAACCCTGATTTTCAAGCAGAGTAGGCCTAAGGGAATTATGTACAAACTTTATTAATAGAATCAAAACTATCTAATTCAACTGTCTAATGTAATTTCATGCATAAAAATTCAGACCAAAAAAAAAGAAGAAAATGCACAGCAATCCATTCATTACTTATATATTATATGGATTAAATGCACAATATTCAAAACTTAAAAAAATATGAAAAATTAAACCAAACAACCTTCATCTTTCATGATGCAGGTGACCAGTAGTAAGATACAACATTTTAATGCATCCACACAGTAGATCTAAGACAAGTCCAACAATGGTGATTATTAGGCCCTATATGGGACAACAAAATAGGAAGGCACCAAGAACCTATTTTGCATGACGTGGCTTTATCTAACACTTTCCGACATCCAACAAATCTGCAGCAGACGGTTTTAAAAATATTAAGTCAAAGACACAGAAAATCTCTATAAATGAAGGTGTAATTATAGAAAACAGTTGAAAACATTGCAAACAGAGAAATTGCTTGTTTTGAACAATGTTTTCATCTGCTGCAGAGGTGTCAGACAGCGTCTGTAACCAAAAGTTTTTATTGCTCATTTTGAATAATATCTTCCATTTATTTCACTGTTTTTCAAAAGTCCTCTGCTCTACAGACATCAAAAGTCCTCTGTTTCACGGAGAGTTGAGTGACAATTTAACCCCTTCCCACCTAGAGACGCATTTGGACTCATCTTCAGCAGACAACATTTTAAAACATTTTGGCAAATGAAGAAATGAGCATTTTCTCAATTTGTCACAATTATTTTAACTCTTTTTATGAAGAAAACTTTCATTTATGGAGATTTTCTGCTGCAGATTTGTTGTATGCTGGAAATTTAAAGTTAAAAAACTAATATTTGCCTTCATCAGTTGGTAACTTGGTATTAACCATACCAGATTTAAAAATCCACAGTCTATTATTAATAACATATTTTAAGTTATTTTAAGAGCTTCCTTTAATAATTCCCTCACAGGTCAGACCAAAGACTTTTAAATAGTAACAGTGACCTTCACCATTGACCCTCAGGACTAATGAGGTAGAAATACAACTGATATCCGAGTGTCAGGATAAACATATCTGTTGTACTGGTCATTAACCCTTTCCTACCTGCAGACGCAATAGCACCAGACGACTTTAGAAACATTGTGGCCAAAGGTGAAATTGCTCATGATGAGCAATTTTTCTCCTTTGGCAACAATGTTTTCAACTTTATTTAACAGTAAACCTATCTTTTATGGAGATTTTTCAGGTTTATGCCATCATATTTTCAAAGTCGTTGGAAAGGGTTAACCAAGGAAATGCCATGATAGGACTGAAGAAGTGTTGAAAGCAGTGTAAAACCCCATCGAAAAAAAAAAGAGTTAAATACCTACCTTCACTTTGATAACTGTCTGCCATAAATGATAGACTGTCTTCACTCTCTTCAATATCGGAACCGGGCACAAGATTGGCAAGTGTGGGACCAGGGTCATCCAGTGTGAAGTCATGAGGCATTGACATGATCCTGTGATATTCCTCATCATCTGATAATCCAGTGTTTATAACAAGTGAACTCTCACTGTCAGTTGATGTTATCAAACCTTTCTGTCTTTCATCTGCTGCTTGCAGAACTGCATCACAAACTTTGATAGTGTCAACTCTGGGATATTCAAGATGCCCTTTCGCTTCGACAATATTAGATTTGATTGTCTCTGACAGTTGAAGCTGAAGTATTTCTCTTATAACATCTTTACTTATATCTTGATTCTCAGTTTCTTCTTCCACAATTCTTTCAAGTTGCTCTGACTTTGACCTTTCATAATTTGGCCTCTCCTCGTTTTCATCTGAATCTGATTTTGATGAGTCCTGGCGAACAAGCTGTAATCGTTGGAGAAGTTCCGATTGCAGGAAGCCCAACTGTGGATCCGATTCGAGGAATTGTAAAGTGTCATCAGAACCTGATGATCTTTCAGTCCGTGATCTTTTATCGGATTGTTCATAATCATCAAGATCCGTTGTAATAAACATTGAACCACTCGACTTGCTGTCATTGTTAAATTCTGTTGTATCAATTATAACATCCGGAGTTGTTAGATCGAATTGTTTTAACATTTCGGAACCAAAGAAATCAAGTTGAGCATCAGGTTCAATGTACTCTAAGTATTCTTTTGAGTTCACAGATTTTAATTTCCTTACAGAACGCACAAACGTTGGTCTCTCTTCTGTGACGTGTTCATCAACATTGCTTACTTCTCTCAGTGGCATTTCACTGCCATTAAAATATCCATCCGAACTAGCACAAAAAGGTGTTCCAGGACTAGAATCAAAGGCAGAGTCATCGCCATTCTTTTCGTTTACGAAATCAAAATCTCTGTCATTGTGTCTAACACAATCTTTGTCATATGTAAATTCTTCTGGCACTGTCTCATAAGAAGACTGACTTTCCGTGTCGCTGTCTTTTCGTAACTCCAATAATTTACTTATCCCACTCATCATTGACCTTTAAAATGTCTTTTAGTTGACCCCACAGATGTCAACAGGTACTCTGAATTAATTAACAGCATAAATGATACTTTTAGAGTTGTCTTCTTTGATTACATCATAGGAAAAAATCGTAACATCTAGACATTTAGGAGTATAACTTAAACCCTTTCCCACTTGCAGACACAATTGGACACACGTCTGCAGACGACTTTCGACAACATTATGAGCAATCTCTCCTTTTGCCAGAATATTTTCATCTCTATTTTCATTCAAAAAGATTTTTCACATTTTCGTCCATAGGTTTTCCAAGTTGTCCACTGCAGATGTGTCGTTTTTGGGAATGAGTAAAAAAAAAATGGAAAGGGAGAAAGTGCTAATTTTCCCACAATGTTTACCAAAGTTGTCTGCTGTAAAAACATGAGTAGTTGTCTCTATAAGGGACAGGATCAACATATTCAACAGCAGCAATTTCAAATCAAATCCTTTCTTGTTTTTGTTTTGTGTAAAATTTCACTACTACTCTAGTAATAACTACTGAAAATTTCAAGTAGAAAGCTTTTCTGATATTCATATCCTGATAAAATTTATCAAATTATCAGATTTTCCACTTGTAAACTTATTACGTTATCAGTTATTTATAATTTTAGTTATTTCTCTGTTTTTCTCGAATTTAGTTATTTACAATCTTAGATTTTCATGAATTTATTTACATACACTCTCTGATTTTCATGAACTTAGTAAGATTATCAGATACGCATAACTTTAGTTATATTCTCTAATTTTCATGAGTTTAGTTACATTCTCAGACTTTCATAAATTGATTTACATACAATCTCAGATTTTTATGAATTGAGTTAGATTCTTATATTTTAATGAATTTATTTACATACAATCTCAGATTTTCATGGATTGAGTTAGATTCTTAGATTTTAATGAATTTCGTTTGATAATAAGATTCTTATTAAGGTGTGAGGTTCTCAGATTTTTCATAAATTTATAAGATTCCCAGATTTTCAAAAAACATCATAATTATGATTAAATCACATTTAATTTTTTCCATATCTTTACAAATTTTTAAAAATAATCCTACAGAAAAGCTGTTAGAAATACTGACATTTCTACATAAACTGATGTAATAGATGGCACAATCCTTCCCTAAATATCACTGATCATTCTACTTTAACACACATAAACATATCCTTATTGAGATAAACAAAACTGACATTTGCAAAACCTCTAAGCTCTGAAACCAAAAAACCCAACCCATATCGCTACCTGTTCACATTTGATCTTTGACATAACACAGAAGGTAAGATAACTTTTTTAGTTAGAAAGATAGATCTACTTTACCCTTTCCCTCATACAATAAACCTGCAGCAGAACTAGAAAACATCTGTAAAACATGAATGCCCCCTACCCCACACATCTTTTAATAAACTTATGCTTTGAAAAGATGTTGGCAAAAATGTTGAAAATCTTTTGTTAATGAAAGTTTCTCATGATTAGCAATTTCTCCATTTTCTACAAAGTTTTCAAAAGTCAACTGCTGCAAATGAGTCAGAAAGTGTCTGTATGTGGGAAAGGGTTTAAAAAAATTATGTAACCCTTCTGCACATGTAGACACATTTAGATTACTCTGCAGCAAACACCTTTTTAACCATTTCCCTCATATAGACGCTTACTGACGCCTCTGCAGCAGACGGCTTTTTGAAAACATAGTGACAAAAGAAGAAATTGCTCAACACGAGCAATTTCTCCTTTTGCCACAATGTTTTCCACTTTTAGTCATAGGTTATCCATTTAATTATAGAGATTTTCTATTTTTTTTACAAAATATGTTCAAAGTCGTCGTCTGCAGAATTGTCGTATGAGGGAAAGGTTTAAAACATAGTGGAAATAGCTCATAATGAGCAAATATCATCTTTAGTCTCAATGTCAAGAATTGAAATATCACATAAAGGAAAGGATTAACCCTTTCCCTCATACAGATGCTTTCTGATACATCTGAAGCAGCAACTTTTGAAAACATTGGGGAAAAAGAAGAAATTGCTAAATTACTCATTTTGTCACAATATTTTCAACTTTTTTTCAATAATTGTTCCTATGTACATTCTTAAAGAGTTTCAATATGTTTTGCTAATTGTTTTCAAAATTGTCTGCTGCAGAATTGTTGCATGTGGGAAAGTGTTAAGAACCAGAGTGTAGACAGATAAACCATAAACAACCAATCAATCTTCTGCAATTACCTGGTAAACCAAGAGAGAAATGCCAAGAATAAGTATCCCAGACTTGGTACTGATAAATCTCCTGTTCACACTTTAAATAAATTCCAACAAATATTCACAACTTCCCAGTTTTTTTGTGTTGTTTTTTCTTTGAGTTCTAGTTTAAAACTGATTCATTCAGAACTAGAAAACATCTGTAAAACATGAATGCCCCCTACACCGCACATCTTTTAATAAACTTATGCTTTAAGCTCTTAACATGTTATATTATAACTTTATATAGTAACTGTAACCTTGACCTTTGACCTAGGTCAGTGATACAATTGAACTCCTTAACTGTGACCTTCACCTTTGATTCAGGTCAGTGAAACATGAATTCATCCAAGCTCCTTTGACACCGAACCTCATAACCTACAGATGTTTTAAAGCAACTGTGACCTTCACCTTTGATTCAGGTCAGTGAAACATGAATTCATCCAAACTCCCTTGAAGCTGAACCTGAAAACCTACAGATGTATTAAAGCAACTGTGACCTTCGCCTTTGAATTCATCCAAGCTCCTTTGACAGCAAACCTCATAACCTACAGATGTTTTAAAGCAACTGTGACCTTCACCTTTGATTCAGGTCAGTGAAACATGAATTCGTCCAAACTCCCTTGAAGCTGAACCTGAAAACCTACAGATGTATTAAAGCAACTGTGACCTTCACCTTTGAATTCATCCAAGCTCCTTTGACAGCAAACCTCATAACCTACAGATGTTTTAAAGCAACTGTGACCTTCACCTTTAATTCAGGTCAGTGAAACATGAATTCATCCAAACTCCCTTGAAGCTGAACCTGAAAACCTACAGATGTATTAAAGCAACTGTGACCTTCGCCTTTGAATTCATCCAAGCTCCTTTGACACAGACCCTCATAATCTAGAGATGCATTATAGTGAAACATGAATTCATTCAAGCTCCCTTGACAAAGAACCTCATAACCTACAGATGTATTATAGTGAAGCATGAATTCATCCAAGCTCCTTTGACACAGAACCTCATAACCTAGAGATGTATTATAGTGAAACATGAATTTATCCAAGCTCCTTCCACACACTCTGAACCTCATAACCTACAGATGTATTACAGCAACCATGACCTTCACCTTTGATTCAGGTCAGTGAAACATGAATTCATCCAAGCTTCCTTGACACTGACCCTCATAACCTACAGATGTATTATAGCAACTGTGACCTTCACCTTTGTCCTCAGTTGGTGAAACTTATCCAAGCTTGCTTGACACTGAACCTTTGTATGAAGTATGAAAGGAATTCTGCTCATAAATGAAAATGCTAGAGCAATGACTTTGTTTAAAGATGAGGCATTCAAAGCATTACTAATCAACTATCAGTCAATGAAGCTAGCACACTTGGCCTGAGCTAACAGAGTATGGTGTTTAATGCCCCTTTCAACATTTTACAATGCAAGTTATTTGTATGGTTTTTATGGTATTCAAAACTGCTTTTAACATTTTAGCAGTGTTAAAATGGAGCCAGTTGGAATTACAAGATTCACTAAAGTAAGTTGTAGGTTTAATAGTGTAAATATGAACATATTATAATTAAACATGATTATATAAGATACTGGCCAATTAAGAACAGCATTCAAAACCCTTCAGCAAAATAAAGGAATTCAATTTGTAATGATTCAAGCACACCATTATGGTCTTCAAATTCATTTTGCAGGTAATTCCACCAAAACAAGCAGAATCTAATTCAAGTTGCACTAATGAGTATTTAATCAAATACAGTTACTTATTTATTGCATCAATTTGTACAGAAATATTTCTTCTGCAATAGACACGCATGTGTATACTTAACAATTATATTTCTTATGAAACACAACACAATACAAACTTCCACAAATACAACCAGCTGCAACATGCATGCATCAATGAATCTCTTTGCAATATGTGATAACAACACTTTGACCAAAGTTGTAAGATTTCCAAGAATAAATGAACTCAGAGATTTGAGAAAGTAAATAGGAGCCTTTCTGGATCTGTTTAGAGGAATTAAATAACCATTATAATCTTAATATTTATGATATTTATTCCACAGTACAGCACATTTAGATCAACAATGTTCCATAAAAGATGGTTGTCTGCCAAAATACGAGGGAGGGCCAAATCACATAACATTGTTCTTATCTGTTTTTAATCCTCGACAAAATGTTCATATCATCTGAATATTATTGGAACAAGATTCTCACTTAAATAAAGAATTTAGATCTGATTACAAGAGAATATTATGAAACAATTGTAACTTGTAACAGGCAGGTAAAAATATTTCTTGGTTCACTGCTATGAAAGCATCCTGTCTTAACTCTTTCCAACATACGATAATTCTGCAGCAGACGACTTTGAACATATTTTGTCAAAAAATAGAAAATCTCTATAATTGAATGGATAGCCTATGACTAAAAGTGGAAAACATTGTGGCAAAAGGAAAAATTGCTCGTTTTGAGCAATTTCTTCTTTTGTCACTATGTTTTCAAAAAGCTGTCTGCTGCAGAAGCGTCTATATGAGGGAAAAGGTTAACTATTTCCCACAATGTCATGCAGACACACTTGATGAATTTGCATTATGCAACTTTTGAAAACAATTCGGGAATAGGATAAACGGCTCATAGAGAGCAATATCTTCTTTCGCCCAAATGTTTTCACCTCGTTTACCTCAAAACAATGTGTTGCAAAATGCCTACTGCTTGCATCTGTACATTAAAAAAATATGTTTGTCAAACATTATGCCCCCTGAGTGTCACATTCTGGAGTAACTGAAATTGATTTGCTGACCTATACTGGTCATGGCCAATCTCACTGCCAAGTTTGAGTACAATAGGCCTTGGCATGCTCTAGTTATCAATCTTACAAACTTTATTGTTCAAGGTCACTGCGACCTTGACCTTTGACAGGATGACCTCAAAATCAATAGGGTTCATCCACTGGTCATGCACAACCTGCCTGCTAAGTTTATGTACTGTAGGTCCAAGCATAATCCAGTTATCAATGATAAGCTTTGTTCTACCGACGGATGGACTTGCCACATCGACATGTGCAAAGCAATATACCCCTCGTCCTCGAAGAGGGACAATATTACATTTATTGAAATAACAGAGACCAACGTATGGCTATGTTTTCTTTGAACTTTGGAGAGCATCTTGAGATACACAGGAAAAAACATTCATGAAGGCTATCAATAATTTGAATTAAATACTAATTAGATTGTTTTTCAATATTGTATTTTATGTAGTTTTCATAATTTTTTCAGTCATATCAAGGCATTTCTTTAGTAAGCTACCTGTAAGCACTACTGGTCCATTTAACCTGTACCAGCAAGTCAGTCATAATGCTAATCCCGCATATCTGAGCATCAGGGAGCTAAAGCCATAACTACCAGTTTTTTAAGTCTTTGGTATGGCCAGGAGTCAAAAACGTACCTTCCGTATCTGAAGCCAACAATCCACTAATACATACAAAGGACCGTCCATGTTCGAGCTCAAAAATTTAACTATATGGTTCTAGAGTGAATGTTTATCAGACAAGATCCTCCTGTCAGATAACATGACTACTGGTATGAAACATATTAACTACATATATTATCAGGGTTGTAACTATCAGCCAAATGATATATTGTTATAACCCTTTCCAACAAGCCGACTTCTGTGTGGAAGACAGTGGTGCAGAGGTAGAGCGTCAGCCTCTCGTATCAAAGGTCCCTGGTTCGAGTCCCGTGATGAGCGGGTCCTGACTTTGGGATTTTTCCACACTAACGGCGCGAGTACTGGTTAAGTCTCCAGGAAGCAGACATCGAGCGAGATTAATATAAGCCAAAGGCTTGTTTCGCAATCGATTTAAAATAAATAAGTTTAAATTAAAAAAAACAAGCAGAGGCATTTTGATGCCTCTGCAGGAGATGTCTTTGAAAACAAAAATGGTAAAAAGATGGATTGATTGGAGTTTATGCCCTTTTTAACAATTTCTCAGTTATATCACAGCGGCCAGTTCACCTACTCATGCATTTCCTGGTTTTCTCACACCAGTACTCCACACAACAATCTTCCCAAGCAACTGGCTGCTTTTCCACATAGACTTAGCCCATTGGTGGAAGACGAATGATGCATGTCGCATTGACTTTTGTCAATCTTCGGAAAGAAAGTTGGCCGAGCCAGGATTCAAACTCACAACCCCTGGATTGACAGCCTGTGTCGCTACCGACTGGTAAAAAGATAGAAAACCTCTTTTGTTAAAGGTGTTACCCCTGTGGTTGCTGGATTATAAGAATGGCATCAACAGTCTGACCATTGCTTGAACATACACAAATGGCTAAATGGGAATGAATGATTGAAGTCAATGCAACTTTTGAGCTCCAGCAGGTGGCAGGCCCTTTTTCTGGAAATCCCACATCATCTTTCCTGTCCACAGTGATATGACCTAAGCTGTTGAAAGCAGCCTAAAACCCATTACAAACACCAATAAAGGTCTAATTATTGAATGGAGTAGAATTGTTTTTAGAGAAAGGGAAATTGCCAAAATGTTGACAAAAGTAATTTACTTCAAATATGTACGTGTTTGTACTTGTGAAAGTGTTAACTCCTTCCTATATAGCTACCTGCCAAGATAATTGGAGGCATTCAATTTCTTAAAAGTCTTCTGCTGCAGATATTCTGTGTGTGGAAATGGTTAGTTTGAAGGCAAAACAAGTTCCACTTATAATCCAGAGAAACCAACAAATTCTGAAAACATGTAACACACTGTCATAAAACAACACTTAACCCTTTCCCTCATACGACAGTTCTGCAGCAGACGACTTAGAACATAATTTATCAAAATATAGAAAATCTCTAAAACTGAATGGATAACCTATGACTAAAAGTGGAAAACATTGTGGTAAAAGGAGAAATTGCACGTTTTGTGCAATTTCTTCTTTTGTCACTATGTTTTCAATAAGCCGTCTGCTGCAGAGGCGTCAGAAAGCGTCTATATGAGGGAAAGGGTTAAAATTTTAATGAGCATGTCTATGGTAAAAGGTACCATTTAACAATTGTGAACAATGAATGTAGGACCAGATCAGCCTGTGCATGTGCACTCTCTGTTAAACACCTACATTGTTCACACGCTTGTTAATGGATCCAAGTAAACTTGTGTAGATTCTGATAAAACTTGGACTTGGATACATCAGGAAATGATATATCTCAAAGGATTCAGTCCTGGGAAAAGTCTTGTGTTTCCCCCGTTACGAGAACCCATACACTGCGCTGTCATGGTAAACGGACGTGTGTCTTTCCCAATGGATAGGTTCAAATATCCGTTCACTGAACCAATTTTGAAAACCTCTTAAAATCTCTTGAAAGTTTACAAAGTGGAGCTCCAACAAAAACAACAAAAACTGAAATATCCAGCTGAATATTATGAAACATTTTTTAAAAATCATCAAACAAATGGAAACAATCTAATCCATGTCACAATGTAACATCCACCTGAATAATATGAAATACTTTTTAACCCTTTCCCTCATATAGACGCTTTCTGACGCCTCTGCAGCAGACGGCTTTTTGAAAACATAGTGACAAAAGAAGAAATTGCACAGAACGTGCAATATCTCCTTTTGCCACAATGTTTTCCACTTTGTGTCATAGGTTATCCATTCAATTATAGAGATTTTCTATTTTTTGACAAAATATGTTCAAAGTCGTCTGCTGCAGAATTGCCGTATGAGGGAAAGGGTTAAAAATCAACAAACAAATGGAAACAATCTAATCCATGTCACAATGAAACAAATTCCACCCGAATAATATGAAACATTTTTTAAAAATCAACAAACAAATGGAAACAATCTAATCCATGTCACAATAAAAGATTATGTAGTTTCTATAACTATATCCAACAAATGATAACCATACACTTATAATTCACTAATTATTTAAAATCTCTCTTAACTCATACAACATATCTACTGCAGACAACTTTGAATACATCAAGATAAAAATACTGAAAATCTCTGAAAAATGAAGGTATAATTACTGAAAAGAGTTGAAAACTTTTTGGCAAATGGAGAAATTGCTTGTTTTGAGCCATTTCTCCTTTTGTCACATTGTTTTCAAAAGTCGTCTGCTGCAGAGGAGTCAGAAAGCGTCTGTATGATGGAAAAGGGTTAACTCACCTTTAGAATTATTAGTATAAAAAAAGTCATAACCTTATTAAGACTGATTATTCTAAACTTGGAAGAAAAACGTCTTAAGTTTAAATTCATAAAACTTTATGATTAGCTTATCCATTATGTATCAAATGACAAAAAAATAGATTGTTTTACTTTGAAATCTACATACACTACATTCATAAATTAACAAAATTATTTAGATTTTAGAAGTTAGGAATAAGATTTTAGATTTATTCAATTTATATTAATATTTTAGAATTATATAAATTAATAGTAAGAAGTTAAGGGTAAACATTTCAGATTTAAATTAATTAAGATAACAATTTTAGATTTATGACAATTAGTGTCAGAATGTTGTGATACCTAGAATTATTAGTGATTACAGTTCCTCAGCTTCACTAATATACCACCCTCTTCCCCCCAAACACTTGACTGAACAGTAATTCCAGAATGCCAGCTTTTCACTTCAGCTTCACTTTAGAATCCTGTTTATACAGTGACAGTGTATTTTATCCTCCACCTACTCAAACAATTCATTGGCTTTATGCAAAACCGTTCTAATTATATCTTAACCCTTTCCCATATACAACACATCTGCAGGAGACCAATTTGAAAACATATGCCCAAAAATATGTACCCCTCTAGAAATGAAAGTGTACTTACTGAGTTAAAAGCACTGTGAGAAAAGGGAAATTTGCTCAATATGAGCAATTTCTTCTTTTGGCAAACTGTTTTCAAAAGTCATCTGCTGTAAAAGCGTCGGAACTCGTCTGCAGGTGGAAGAGAGTTAATACAACTGTTCGGATTGAAGATTATGATCTCATTCTTCCAAACAAACTTTTCCTAACTACAGTGTCATCTAAGTGTTCACAGTTATGCTCGGTTTTTTATTGTTTCTGCGATCCCCAGACAGAACATCCAGATGTTGCCTGATTGTCAAATAAGTTGAAACAAATGGAATTATGAAGTAATTAAAGTTTTTGGTGAAACATGTTTGTTTTTTTAGGTATTCATATAGATCTCCTTTACCCTTTCCCACCTACATCAAATCTTCGGCAGAAAACTCCTGACTACATTGAGGCAAAACTATACAAATTCTACTTTCCTTTCCCTCATATAGACGCTTTCTGATGCCTCTGCAGCAGACAGCTTTTTGAAAGCATAGTGACAAAAGAAGAAATTGCACAAAACGTGCAACTTCTCCTTTTGCCACAATGTTTTCCACTTTCAGTCATAGATTATCCATGCAATTATGGAGATTTTCTATGATTTGACAAAATACGTTCAAAGTCGTCTGCTGTATAAATGCCGTATGAGGGAAAGGGTTAATAAAATATTGAATAGAATTGAAAACAGTTAAGCAGGAGGACACACAGTGTTTCAAGAGTCGTCTGATGCAGATCTGAGGCACCAGAAATTGTCTGTATGTGGTAGAGGGGGTGACATCTGACTATGACTATTGATATCTTTGTTTTAACCTTTTCCCTCATACGACAATTCTGCAGCAGACGACTTTGAACATATTTTGTCAAAAAATGGAAAATCTCTATAATTTAATGGATATCCTATGACGAAAAGTGGAAAACATTGTGACAAAACGTGCAATTTCTTCTTTTGTCCACTATGTTTTCAAAAAGCCGTCTGCTGCAAAGGCGTCAGAAAACGTCTATATGAGGGTAAGGGTTAACCTTTTCAGCTTATACTTAAAATTGTTTTTCTCTAATGTTTCCAAAACAAGTGACACCAGGTAAATTGTCAAATTGTTTCTGTTTGAGAATTTGCATTTGATTTAGTTAAGCTTATTTATTTTACATCAATTGCAAACAAGCTTTCAGCTTATATTAGTCACGCACATTGGATTTGACGGTATATGACAAACCAAATTATTGTGAGAAAAAAGAATTCCCTTCATATGAATCACTATTACATTCAGAAATCGTAATTTCATATAGGGAAAAAGTCATATGTTGCTCAGCTTTTTTATGCTCTCAGTGTATCATAGGAAAGGTTAAAACTGTTAATTGAAGGGAATAATTATCTCAATAAAAATAGCTCAGTTACTTCAGGATTGAATGATTGATTTATTGAATATTATCATTGTTTCCAACAGTAGTACAGTCATTAGGGTTGATTCTAAGCGACTTTTATGACCACTGCAAGTAGTCCAATGACAACCTGCACACATACAATCTTACAATGAAGTCTCCATACAATTGTCACTCTTGAAGCCACTTTGGTAACCCATTGAAATAAAATTAATCGGTTTTACCAAATGTGAACAGTTTTTCTAAAATATAAAAATTCCTCTGAAAATTTAAATAGTTCAGCTGTCACTGAGTTTCAGTGAGTCTATATATATTCTGTTACAGGTTTAAAGGGTAAAGTGTCTATAACCTGTGATTTTCTGAATGCCAGGAAGAAAGAAGATCTTGGATTCCCTCCAGGCTTTAACAACTACAAACAATTCTGTAAAACAGCCAAACTCCCCGAGATGCAAGTCGACATGCAAGTCATCACAAGCAGATCCACGACCCAAGGGTTTCAATTTCCCTCAAACAGGTATTTTATACCTTCAGCAGACGCATTTTAAAAACATTGTGGGGAGAAGATAAACTATTCAAAACAAACAGTTTCTCCTTCAAAATCGCAAACAATTCTGAATTTCTGGATAATGACATAGTTTTTCAAAGGGTAACCAATTGATCTTTAACGCTTTCCCTCATATAGACGCTTTCTGACACCTCTGCTGCAGACGGCTTTTTGAAAACATAGTGACAAAAGAAGAAATTGCTCAAAACGTGCAATTTCTCCTTTTGCCACAATGTTTTCCACTTTTAGTCATATGTTATCCATTCAATTATTGAGATATTCTATTTTTTGACAAAAATATGTTGAAAGTCGTCTGCTGCAGAATTATCGTATGAGGGAAAGGGTTAACCCTTACCGACTTGCAGACACATTTTGACATGTTGCTCAATATAAGCAATTCATTAATTGATCTTTCATTAATAAAGATATACAATATTTGTGTGTAGATGTTTTCAAAGTCTGTTGTATGTGGGAAAGGGTTAACCTGGTATGATATTTTTGAATAGACGAATAAATGAATGAATGGTGTTTTTGACATATATATATCATACAGAATTGAATACATTGCAGATTACTTGGGTGAAATCTTTCTTTTTGAGCATTCTTTCCAAGGAAAAGCAGCCAGTTGCTTGGAAAGAATGTTGTGTGGTGTACTGGTATGACAAAGCCAGGACACAAATGAGTAAGTGAACTAGGCGCCGTGATATGAATTGTTGAAAATGGTGTTAAACCCCACTAAATCAATCAATCAATTCTTGTTGAGCATTTTTAAAAAGGTTTGCTGCAGAGGTCTCAATTCATCTGGAAAGATTGATCGTTAGGAGTTTAACCCTTTCCCACATACAACAAATCTGCAGCAGACGACTTTGAAAATTTAGTGACATGAAACTGAAAAATCTCCATTTAAGATAGCTTTATTGTTAAATAAAGTTGAAAACATTGTGGCCAAAGGAGAAATTGCTCATCATGAGCAATTTCACCTTTGGACACAATGTTTTCAAAAGTCGTCTGCTGTTATTGCGTCAAAATGCGTCTGCAGGTGGGAAAGGGTAAAATTAATTAATCAAATCACTTAAATCTCCCTTTCATTAAGAGTTCCCCATTAGTAAATATTCAACCCTTTCCCACATACAACAAATCTGCAGCAGACAATTTTGAGATCTTCTGAACAAAAGGACAATAATGTTATATCTCTATAAATGAAAGTAATATTACTGAAAGAAGTTGAAAACATTGTGGTAAAAGGGGAAAATTGCAATTATTTCTTTCCCTACAACTTGTTCTCAAAAGTCGTCTGCTGCTGTGGCGTCTGAAAGCATCTAAATGTGGGAAAGGGTTAATTCAGGATCATAGAGATGTCTTAATGTTTTGCAGACTTAATGAAGTATTAATGCATGAATCTCTAAAATATTTTTTCCAGCAGTCAAATCAGAACCCCTGTTTATAATCCCTTTCCAACATGAACAACTCCGCAGCAGACGACTTTGAAAACATGTTGGCAAAAATTCTCTACATAAATGAAGGTTTAATTATTCAATTGAGTTGAAAACATTGTTGCAAAATGAGAAATTGCTCATTATGAACAATTTCCTCTTTTGCCACAATTTTTTTCAAAAGTGAGGCGGCAGCAGATTTTGTAAGGGCAATTTTGGGATTATGACCTGAACTTTTTCATAAATGATATGCTTCTATGAGGGTACCTGTATATTAACCCTTTCCCTCATATAGACGCTTTCTGACGCCTCTGCAGCAGATAGCTTTTTGAAAACATAGTGACAAAAGAAGAAATTGCTCAAAACGAGCAATTTCTCCTTTTGCCACAATGTTTTCAACTTTTAGTCATAGATTATCCAGTCAATGATAGAGATTTTCTATTTTTTGATAGAATATATGTTCAAAGCCATCTGCTGCAGAATTGTCGTATGAGGGAAAGGGTTAAATCTTGCAATTATTGTAAGGGAAATAACAGTTTTGTATATAATTTCTTCTATGTTTCCTTTTTTGTCTCTCGATTTTTTTTTTGCATTCTGATTTAAATTTTTTATTGAAAAATTGGAATAAAAAACATACTTTTTGCCATTGGGAACATCACCGATTCCTGGCTATAAAATTGACAAGAAAAAAACCTGCGTCATGCAGTCTCAGGGAAAGGATTTCCTGCATGTTCTGCAGGTGGGAGATCCATTGAATTCCCCAGTAACACATGCTCTTAGCTTGATATTTCTATGGGGGGTTAAAAAAAGATAATAGTAATCCCATTTTTCTCTCATACAAATGACATTTTCAAAATGATGAGTTTCGAAAACTTTGTGGGGGAAAAAAGAAAACTTGCTCATGATGACCATTTTCCACTTTTTCCAACAATATTTTCAACTCTTTTTCTAAATTTTGTTCTTTCTTAGTTGAACAATGTTTTCTTCAGATATTTTCAAAGCCAATGACTTACAAAAAAGAAACAGATATCAGGTAAATACATAACTCTATCTTATATGCAACCAAACATTTTACAACTCAATTATAGTTTAATCTCCACCTTTTCCCACATACAACAAGTCTGCAGCAGACAACTTTGAAAGTGTTCAGTCAAATATATATGGAAACTCTATATAAACAAGAAATGTTTGTCAAACATTATGTGACCTTAACCTTTGACCTGATGACCTCAAAATCAAAAGGGGTCATCTACTGGTCAGGCCCAACCTCCAAATCAAGTTTGAGGACTGAAGCTCCAGGCATTGTTTAGTTATCACTTGGACAAGCTTGGTCACTGTGACCTTGACCTTTCACATGGTGACCTCACAATATGAGTCATCTACTGGTCACTCCAGCCTCCATGTTAAGTTTTAGGGTCATGGGTGTATGCAATGTCGAGTAATTACTCGGACAAAATTTCGCGTTCATGGTCAGTGACCTTGATGTTTGACCTGATGACCTCACAATCAATAGGGGTCATCTACTGGTCACCCCCAGCCTTCATGTCAGGTTTGAGGGCCATGGGTGCAGCCAATGTCGAGTTACCACTTGGACAAGCTTTTCGCGTTCAAGGTCACTGTGACCTTGACCTTTGAACAAATTACCTCAACATCAATAGGGGTCATCTACTGGTCACTCCCAGCCTCCATGTCAAGTTTGAGGGCCATGGGTGCAGGTAATGTTTATTTATCACTCGGACAAGCTATTCAGGTTCAAGGTCACTGTGACCTTGACCTTTGACCCAATGACATAAATATCAATAGGGGTCATCTACTGGTCACCCCAGCCTCCATGTCAAGTTTGAGGGCCATGGTTGCAGGCAATATTGAGTTATCATTCGGACAAGCTTTTCATGTTCAAGATCACTGTGACTTTGACCTTTGAACAAATTACCTCAACATCAATAGGGGTCATCTACTGGTCTCTCCCAGCCTCCATGTCAAGTTTGAGGGCCATGGGTGCAGGTAATGTTGATTTATCACTCGGACAAGCTTTTCAGGTTCAGGGTCACTGTGACCTTGACCTTTGACCCAATGACATAAATATCAATAGGGGTCATCTACTGGTCACCCCAGCCTCCATGTCAAGTTTGAGGGCCGTGGTTGCAGGCAATATCGAGTTATCATTTGGACAAGCTTTTCACCTTCAAGGTCACTGTGACCTTGACCTTTGACATGATGACATCAAAATCAATTGGGTTCGAATACTGGTCATTCCCAACCTCCAAGTCAAGTTTGAGGACCATAGGCCCAGGCATTGTTGAGTTATCACTCGGACAAGCTTTGGTCCACCGACAGACGGATGGACCGACATGTGCAAAGCAATATACCCCTCTTCTTCAAAGGGGGGCATAACAAAAGCACATTCATTGTTGAAAACATTGTGAAAAAAGTAGAAATTGTTCATCATAAGCCAATGCTCCTTTTGTCACAATAATTTCCAAAGTCATCTGATGCACAGATGTCAGATATCGTCTACATTTGGGAAAGGTAAAAATGCAAAAAATTGCTTATTATCAGGCCCTCCCCTACCCCTTTTCAAAAATTATCTATATAAATTAAAATTTTCTAAAATACTCATATTTTCAATTTCAGATACGAAAAAAAAAAATACTTGTTCTAATTTTCCATTACCTTTTTGGCTGAATGCTACTTGAATGGTAATAATAATGTCATTAACTAAGGGAAGTGAAGATTTATTTCAGTATTTAAACTTTACCCTTTCCCACTTGTAGACCCTTTCTGACACATCTGCAGCAAATGAGCAATTCCTACTCTAACCACAATGTTTTCAACTCTTTTTAAAGTATTAAATACAAATATAACACATGGTGATTTTTCATGTTTTTGCCAATATATTTCCGAAGTCGTCTGCTGCAGATATATTGTATGTGGGAAAGGCTAAACTGGTAGACAGTTGATTTTTAAACAAGAGGGCCATGATGGCCCTGTATCGCTCACCTGAGAAAGTGTTTTAGGGTCCTAATTTAATTGCTCTACAAATTTTGCCAATTTTAAAGGGCCATAATTCAGTCATGCATGGACGGATCTGGCTGGTTTTCAAAAGGAACCGAGCTCTCAGGATATCTATCTAGCTACTGAATAAGTTTGGTAAACATCGGATAATAAATGAAGTTTTTATCGTGTTAACAAGGTCAATTATAACAATTTTGCCAATTTTAAAGGGCCATAATCCAGTCCTGCATGAATGGATCTGGCTGGTTTTCAAAAGGAACCAAGCTCTCATGTATATCTAGCTACTGTACGTATAAGTTTGGTAAACATCGGATAATAAATGAAGACTTGATCGTGTTCACAAGAAATTGTGGACAGACGACGGACGACAGACAACGGACAAAGGGCGATCACAAAAGCTCACCTTGTCACTACGTGACATGCAAAACTACCACTTAGTATGTAGAGCCCTGACAAATACTGTAAATTGAATCAGTTGAAACTAAATCCCTTTCCTGATACACACAATATCACATGTCTCTGCAGCAGGCAAATTTACTTTTGAAAACATTTTAGGAAATGGAGAAACGGCTCTTAATTAATGAGCTGTTTCTCCATTTCCCAGATGGTTTTTAAATCTGTATCAGAGCCTATAATTCCAATGGATGGCTGCCTTCATGAACAAGAAGAATGCGGAGAACCTACCCTTCAACAACTTAGCCAACAAAGATCTACAGACTCTTGTGTTTTAATTCACTTCTGAGGATCCAATCAAGGTGTATGATGTACAAGAAAATGCAAGAAATTGATTACTTCACTTGAAAGAAATGTCAAATGCTTGCATTTCATTCTTACGGTTAGAAAATGCAGATTTAAAAACAACCCCGAATTACCACAGCAAAAAGTCTTCAGATCTGGAAAAGGAAGTTGATCGTGTTAATCAAAATTACATGGACACATTAAAATCACACGCTAAGGTTATTGATGAAAAAGACGATTAAATAATTGATTAAGAGAAAGAAGCCGATGATTTAGATGACAGAGTTGATTATCTAGAAAATGATCTACAGCATTTTAAGGTCAGTGAATATGAGCTGGAAGAAAATAAAACAATCATTACATTTGAACGTAGTTAAAGAATCATCCGAATCACCGACGGTGATTGATGCTTTGATTCTTAACCCTTTCCCTCCTACGACAATTCTGCAGCAGACGACTTTGAACATATTTTGTCAGATGGATAACCTATGACTAAAAGTGGAAAACATTGTGACAAAAGGAGAAATTGCACGTTCTGTGCAATTTCTTCTTTTGTCACTATGTTTTCAAAACGCCGTCTGCTTTAACCCTTTCCCTCATACGACAATTCTGCAGCAGACGACTCTGGACATATTTTGTCAAAAAATAGAAAATCTCTGTAATTGAATGGATAACCTATGACTAAAAGTTGAAAACATTGTGGCAAAAGGAGAAATTGCTCGTATTGAGCAATTTCTGTTTTCAAAAAACCGTCTGGTGCAGAGGCGTCAGAAAGTGTCTATATGAGGGAAAGGGTTTTAAAACACTTATCAACAAAATGTACTTAAATGAACAATATGTAAGACCTCCTGAATTCCATCAGTGCAATAATTGTGAAAGTAGAAATTACCACCCTATTAAGAAGTGCATAGCAAAATGGAACAAATGCGGCAAATGCTCTCAAATGCACCATTTCTCAGCAGTCTGTAAAGTGCCAGATGACATTTCAGAATCTGTTGAGCATGCAATGATTATTTTAATACTTTGAAAACATTGGACATCTTACTGTATGTCAAATTTGGGGGCCAAATTTCAAATAGCCTCGGAGGACTGTTAATTATGATGTAAAATATTGTTAATTTTCAATCCTAAATATTTCTATAGAATTTCTTCCTTTTTCCATATTGTGTGTCAAATCCCTTTCAAACGTTTTCTTATTGTTCCTAATTAATACTTATCAATATGTCAGATTGTATCTCAATTACCTAGGCTATGTTTTATTTTACAATCTATGCCAATTATCAATTTTAGGTCATAAACATGTCACCTTAAAGGCTGTTGACCATTAGTATATATATTATATAAAATGCAGACTCAAACCGTTGTTCCAACATACGTTTAATTTCTGTCAGTTATCAATATGGAGAACATGACTGTTTGTTATCTATCAAAGTGCTGTTTGTGTCAAACTTTTGGATCCAGTATATAATGAACAAGAGCTGTCGGAGGACAGCGCTCTCGACTTTTTTGTGCTTGCCAATAAAACAACTTTTTTTGGGTGATAGAGAAAACATAACTAAGTACTTTAATTTATCATATTATTTATAAGCAAAGTACTTTATAAGTCGTAAAAGAGTCATAACTCTGTAACAAAAACTTTTACTGAATTATGCACTCTTGGCTGTTGGTGGAGGTAATGATGGTAAAATGATTTGTGTAATCTCTTCGTTATTGTTTTGAAAAAAACTGATTTGGTATGAATAACATAACCAAAATTATAGCATAAAATCTATGTTTTACGCCCGCTTAAGGGATACAGAAACATTGCAAAAGCCGGGCGTAAACGGCGAGAAAACGTGTATAAACAAAGAGATTCTCGCGCGTACGTGCCGTTTCAGACCGGTTAGATGTTTTACATATGCATTACCCGGGCACCGTTAGTAAACAAAACATGGACGCTGCATCTCTCCTAGAATAGGAGCAATTTGTTGAAGTTAACGATAACATCCGATTCTTTAACTCGATAATCGGTAACATGCACTAGATTCACAGTTAAAGAGCATAAAATCATCCAAAACCATTTATTTAATTCGACCAGTGCCGAGTCTTGATGTAGGACCGGTTCGTGGATATGTAAAACATAACTTGTTTACATTATGACGTCACATTTGTACAACGTGCCGTTTCAGACCGGTTTAGATGTTTTACATATGCATTACCCGGGCACCGTTAGTAAACAAAACAATGGACGCTGCATCTTCCGGCTACTGGCCGAAAGTCGGCGATTTATGTCACATATTGTTTCGTCAGGATGGTATAAATCACAGTGTGATAAAAATAGTAAAAAATTGGCCAGTCCCGATGTACCTGATACGCTCGGGGATGGATGGAACTTTGATGAAAGTATTTAGACATGAGCTTGAACCAACTCAGCGTCCGTTGTTGTCGGCAACGCCGATTCATTCTCAAAACAGTAAGTTTATCAGCTTTAATCATATATAAACTTCAGTTTAAAAAATGTAAAAAAAGGTGTACAATTGAAATCAATTCATTCCACAGCAAGATTTAATTTGTCAACTTTCGATTTCGATTTCGATTTAGGTCACGAGGTAACTCCACCCACTTTGTCATGATTGGTCGGAATTGGTGATCGGTGACGAATTAAATTACTCGACAATTTCCGTTACAGAAATATGTAAATAACACCTAGGAAACGACCTAATTCCCACGGTCTCACATGGTTCTGTTTACTTTTTGTTAGTGCCTGAAAGCAGTACTCACATACCGGACGACGTTATCCAGCAGATACTAAGTGATTGGATTGGGGATGCAGATTTCGTCCAAGGCGATATTATGGAGGACATGGAGACTAATCTTATTCTTAAAGGTAATTATTTATAATGCACTGTAATTTTTATTGCTATTATGCACCTGTTTTTGATGTACATGTACTTTCATTTTCAGTGATGTTCTGCTAATTGTTATGTAACACCTTGTAATAGTCCTAAGGCTAAGCAGATAATAAAAGATGTTTTAGCCTAGCTGGTGACCGTCAGTGGTGTGGCTAACTTAACAATACTATTTATAATAAAATAAATTAGGAAACATTATATTTATAAATGAAAAATTATGAAAAATGAACAAAGCATTTACTTTTTTATAGCACAAGATAATTATAGGAATTGATAAGACACATTTTCAAGGGCTTGAACATTTTTGAAAGCCCGCAAAATGTGTTTATGCCCGAGTGCCAAGCGGGAGGTTCACCTTGGTTGCTATGACCTGATAATTCGAGGACAAATTCCAACTTGGCAGGGGAGTATGTCACCAATGTATTAACGATACCTATACAGATGGTAAGAATGTGTGTAAGCGATCCGGGTAGCTCAGTCAGTAGAGCACTTGCCTTGTAAGCAGGCGGTCCCGTGTTCGAGCCCCGGGCTGGCTGCATATTTTTCTCACCCTGTGACAATCATTAGACCTATTTTTGCATGAAATAAAAGCAAACAAGCAATACATGTTTCAATGTTACATTGTTATACTTCAGAGGAGGACTTAAACTTAGCTGATGGTGATGGTGATGTCGATGGTGATGACTCTGATTTAGATGTTGATGATCTAAATCAACTTGATGAAAGTGTAAAGTGCCCAACAACCATGAGGAGTACTAAATGGGCTTTGACAAAATTTGAATGTAAGTCGGGAACCATATTTTAAATTTAAGTAAAGTTAGTTACATAGGTACTTCATACACACTATTAAATTGGGTTCAGTTAGGTCATCAATTAATAAATATGTGATTGCAGTAAACTGATCCTTTAATGCTCATGGCAATTTTTACCGACATATAGATGATATTTGTTTGTTTTGAGTGGATATGGAATATATCTCATCGAGAAGTGATACAATTGAATATTATCACAAGCGCGTAGCGCGAGTGAAAATGTTAAAATTGTATCATTTCGAGTTGAAATATATTCCATATCCACTCAAAACAAACAAATTTTCTTCTTTTTATTTAACGATAAATGATGACGAAAAAATAATATATCCATTACGTATTTCTTTATATATAACGTGTGAAGTATAAGATGACTCGAATACTAGGAAAATGACGTCTAGTCAGCGGTTTGACGTCCTAACGTTAATCCCTTTGGCGCCATACCTATATCACTCACATTGTGGGTGATATGGATTATATCTCACTAATAGAACTCAGAATCTCATCGTTTAGCATGAAATAAAATGACGTTATTTCATGATGGCGATGTCATTTATGATTTAAAAAGGCATACAAAACATTTTATTTCATGAATTATATTAAGTCTTCAATATTTTGTTATGATACTTTTAATATTTCAGCCTGGCAGAAGAAGAGGAAGGTGACGGTGGACCTAGCTACTGTGACGGAAACTTCATTAGGAGAAACACTCCGTAAATTTTATGCAGAGGTTCGTCCACAGGGAGACAAATTCTACTCACCAGGCACACTTCGCGGAATTCGGGCTGGCCTTCATAGGGCATTGACATCAACACCATATAACAGGCCTGTTAACATTCTGTCAGGACAAGCATTCATGCTGGCAAACAGAACACTGGAGACAATGTGTAAGAAGTGGGTAGGGACAGGAAAGAACACACATCATCCTGCAATTGAGCAAGGAGATCTTGCTAAATTGGAGAAGTACTTTTCAAATTACAGGAATGACCCAGATTCATTAACAAATACATTTTGGTTTCTCCTGTGCTACTTCTTCGCCAGGCGAGGCAGAGAAGGCTTTAGAAGTCTTACCAAGGATTCCTTCCAGGTGAAGGTCGATGATAAAGGTGTATTATATCTTGAAGAAAAACATTCTGAAATCAGTAAAAATTGGCAAGGTGGATCCTCTAGCAAAGCCTGGGATTACTCTGATCAAAGAGGCTATGGGATTAAAATTGGGTGTTCCGATATTAATCTGGTTGATGTTTACCATTTTTTTTTGTCGAAACTGTCACCTGATAATGATGCTCTTTTCCAAAAGCCAATTAAGAACTGGCAAAGGTCCCAGCAATGGTTTGGCAAATGCGTTCTTGGGAAGAACAAACTGGGCCAAATTATGAAAACCATATCAGAACAATGTGAAATGTCCCAGAAATACACTAACCATTCTGTAAGAGCCACTGCCATAACCATTATGTACCAGGCTGGTATTGACACAAAGCAAATATGCAAGCTGACAAAGCACAAGGCAGAGGAATCCCTCAAACACTACATTAATGGCCAGACATCAGAGCAGAAGAGAAAATGTGCAGAAATTTTAAGTGCAGGCCTTTCTTCGGAAAGTTGTTCTTCTGTTAACACAGAGTTGGTACCTGTGAAGACTCGGTCAGAGTTGGCACCCGCAAATACTCAGTCAGAGTTAACAACCGCAAAGACTCAGTCAGGGTTGGCACCGACAAATTCAAATATGGAATTTAGTCCCTTCAGTAATGCCAACTCTCTGTCCATTCCAATGATGGGAAATCAATCATTCAATTTCAATGTCACAGGTGGCACTTGCAATTTTCATTTCAATTATAAAGGCCAAGAATGAAGTTTATAAAAAATATTTGAAGAATAGGGTGTTGCTAAAATGTTTATGTTTCCATTGTAAATCATATTGATTCGACTGGATATTGTTATTTGCAGTTGATCTTTGTTAAGATGTTGTTAACTTGCTTGTTTAATTGTTGTTTCAGTAGAATTTATCAAAATATAATATTTACATTCCCATGATTGTAAATAATATTGTCATGCACTTTATGATGCCATAGAACCAGTGATCTATAGAGGCTTTGAACCATATTGTAATATATGGTTGATTCCATTAAGAATTAAAAACTTGACTATTAAATTTATCGCCACCAAATTTTGGAAGTTTTCTCTGAAACATGAACGTTCATGTCATTGGAACATTATGACTGTTTTCCGCTATGGCACAATTTGTATATGGAAAATTGAATAATTTGAAGTAAAAACTTGTCAACATTACAGATTTATATTCAAATAATTCATTTTACTTCAACACCTATTGAAATAATAACCCAAAAAGTAACATTGGTACTAGGTTTTGACATTTTAAACATCCTTTGGAATTATTCTCCAAACTTATGGGAGTTTTTGCACTTCATAGGACGCAGTTTTAGACTTTTGAGATGATTTAGTCCATTTGAAAGAAATGTACATCCAACATTATTTTAACACAAGTCGGAATGATAAGTGTCATTGATTAAAAGGCCACATAATACTACTTTTTCATTTTTTCTAGATTTATTTTAAGATGATCCATTTTTCGCAACAAAGTTAAATATAAAGTCAGTCTGAATGATCATCAAATTCACATTTAAATCATTTTAAAAAATATCAACATAAACATTTTTGTAATTATTTTTATGCTAGTTACTTTTTAAATTAATTTCATACCTCATTCTTTCAATTGTTTGGCTTAAAGGGACCTGTGGTTAAGATGTTTTTATAAAATGTGTTTTAAGTGACATAAACTGTGTTAATAACATGTATATTGCTAAAACTGTGATACTTATAACTATATTCAAAATATTTTTCTTCTTGCTTCAAATTATAAACTATTTTAATATTGAATAATTTGTTGTTGTTTTTAATGCCTTTGTTCAAGAAGTACTGGTGTATTGAAGTTTTAAATACCGCACTGTGCAGTGATTGTAGATGGACATGTGCAGGTATACCAGGTTAACTAGAGTTTATGTTTACAAAGTAAAGTTCTTACCTTAAGTCCATTTATTGTGTAATCCAGATTATAGTTTCAGGAATGAGTTAAGCATAAATCTGTCAATGCCATTTAATTTCACCACAGGAGTTAAAGCGTGTAGATATTTATCAAAACTTCAAAGCTGACGTATAGTGTTATGGTCAGATAGTATGAATCCGCTCGAGTACGAATAAAATGCAAAATGTTGATTCGTTTTTCTTTCATTTTCAAGGATGGCACTTAATTCCTTACACACACATAAACAATAATATCAGCTTTCTTAACTCGATAATCGGTAACATGCAATAGACGCACAGCTAAAGAGCATAATATAATCCAAAACCATTTATTTAATTCTACCCGTGTCGAGTCTTGATGTAGGACCGGTTCGTGGATATATAAAACATAACTTGTTTACTTTATGACGTCACATGTGTCAAACGTTATCGGGTCATGTTCATCTGCGGTTATCGTACAACTGAAAGTTACAGCGGACTATATGTTGGATGTTTGCTCTTATTTTATGCAATAATAGCGAAAATACACATTTTCTCGGGCGTGAACATCTGCGGACGCCCTTAAAATGTGTTTATGCCCTCGTGCTTCGCACTCGGGCATAAACACATTTTGCGGGCGTCCGCAGATGTTCACGCCCTCGAAAATGTGTATTATCCCTATATTATAAATCGAAAAAGGGCCAAAATTCTTAAACAAAGCTTGACAGAGTTATGTACCCTTGTCTGTTGATGGAGGTATTGATGATAAATAAGTATTGTAAGTGCAGAAGCTAAATCACTAATGGTTTTGAAAAAAAATGGGGTGGTACGTAAAACTTAACCAAAATTCTAAGGTGAAAAATGGCCATAATTCTTTCAAAAACCTTGACAGAGTTTTGTACTCTTGTCTATTGCTGGAGGTTACTAAATGATGGTGAAAAAAGGTTCTAAGTTTCAAAGCAATATCTGTAATGGTTTTGAAAAAAAGTAAATTGGTATAAAAAACTTAACCGAAATTCTGAGTCGATAAAGGGCCATAATTCTTACAAAAACCTTGACAGAGTTATGTACTCTTGTCTGTTACTGGAGGTAACAATGGTGAATAAGTGTTGTAAGTTTCGAAGCAATATCTGTTATTGTTTTGACAAAAAAGGGTATTGGTACAAAAAAAATTCTAAGTAAAAAAAGGGCCATAATTCTTACAAAAACCTTGACAGAGTATTGTACTCTTGTCTGTTGATGGAGGTAATGATGGTGAATAAGTGTTGTAAGTGTATAAGCCATATCTGTAATGGTTTTGAGAAAAAGTGAATTGGTACGAAAAACTTAACCAAAATTCTAAGTAAAAAAAGGGCCATAATTCTTACAAAAACCTTGACAGAGTATTGTACTCTTGTCTGTTGATGGAGGTAATGATGGTGAATAAGTGTTGTAAGTGTATAAGCCATATCTGTAATGGTTTTGAGAAAAAGTGAATTGGTACGAAAAACTTAACCAAAATTCTAAGTAAAAAAAGGGCCATAATTCTTACAAAAACCTTGACAGAGTTCTTGTCTGTTGATGGAGGTAACGATGGTGAATAAATGTTGTAAGTTTTAAAGCAACATCTGTAATGGTTTTCACCAAAAAGGGAATTGGTACAAAAACCTTTACCAAGGTGTGACACCAACGCCGACGGCGGCGCCGAGGCGAGTAGAATAGCTAGCCTTTTCTTCGAAAAGTCAAGCTAAAAAGGACAATTCTGAAAGAGAAATAAATTTGTTTAAACATTTGTTTTGTGTTGCGCAATCTTTTACTTCCACACATACATTTGCAACATAAAACTACAATATTACACAGATGACTCTTAAAATATCCCATCAGATAAACAGTTAAGGCTAAATTGTTATACCCTCATTAACCCTTTCCCACCTGCAGACGCATTCTAACGCAATAACAGCTGACGACTTTTAAAAACATTGTGGCAAAAAAAGAAAATGCTCATAATGAGCAATTTATCCTATTGGCCACAATGTTTTCGTCTCTAATCTAGAACTGAACTATATATATATTATTATAAATATATATAAATATTTTCCATATTTTTATCTCCACATGATTTCAAATTCATCTGCTTCAGATTGTATGTGTGAGAACATTTTTAGGGATAAAACTCATTATTTATTTATTATAAATCAAGAAAAATTATTCTATTATTCACATCCTCCAGACTCCACCCAAATTCCAGGTAATAATGTTTGAACTACTTTACCTGTTATCAAATATTAAATGACATCTGCTTTGAGAACACAGCGCCTTCCCCTGTGAAATGAACAGTTACAGTTCATTAAATATTCATGAACAGTTCATGTTCAGATTTCATGAAAAAATCATTAAAGTCCTTGAAGTTAAAATGGGACTTTTCCTTAAAATGTTCATGATGTAGAAGTTCATGAACTGTGCATGTAGCTAGAGTTGTATTTTTGGTTATTCCACTGGTATTCCAGTAACATAGCAGATACAAATGAAATTCCACTGGAATTACATTGTAATTTTTTTCACTAAGGCCTTTACTTTTGACAAGAAGATTATAAAAGTTTTCAATATAATACATTTATAAAAACTTTTTTAGTTCTAGAAGTGTTCAATAAGTGTTCTTATATCTCTATTCAGAATGAAAATTTAAGTGATTCACACTGAGTTAAAAAGTCATTGTAATATAATTAAATTGACTGAGAAAAAATATTATTTTAAAATCAGCGACAGACTGTTTAATATAATTAACTAGTCACAGCGGTAACATGATATTGAAACTAATTAGCAGGCTTAGTTATTATACTGCCAGACAGTTACTGTAAGTTATGTGATTAAAGGAATAAATATATATATACATGGCTGGCTATTCCTGAATGTTTTACAATTTTTAACAATTATTGTACATTTCATTCAATTTTTCTTGAACCTTTCAAAGGCTTGATTTCATGTATTTTTTAAAAATATAATTTTCCTTCAACTGTTCTTGAATCATTATTGAAGTCAATTCACGCACCTTTTAAGAACTCGACAAATTCTTCAACTGTTCTTAAACCAGTATTGAAGCCAATTTACGACATGCACCTTTTAAGAACTCGACAAATTCTTCAACTGTTCTTAAACCAGTATTGAAGTCAATTCACGCACCTTTTAAGAACTCGACAAATTCTTCAACTGTTCTTAAACCAGTATTGAAGTCAATTCATGCACCTTTTAAGAACTCGACAAATTCTTCAACTGTTCTTAAACCAGTATTGAAGTCAATTCATGCACCTTTTAAGAAATCAACATACTCTTCAATTGTTCTTAAACCAGTATTGAAGTCAGTTCATGCACATTTTAAGAACTCAACATACTCTTCAATTGTTCTTAAACCGGTATTGAAGTGAACTCATGAACATTTTATGAACTTTAAATATTCTTCAACTGTTCTTGAACCATTTCTTGGACATTTCCTTGAATCAATTGACTTGTTCTTCAACTATTCATGAACTGTTCAAGAAAGAAAAAAAAAATCAAGGACTGTTTATGAACAAAACTCAAGAATAAAGAGTGATTCATGAACAATCCTTAAAAGGTTTGAAAAATTCATGAATTCATGAATTTCATTTCGCAGAGGGTTTCCACCTACTATATTATAGGCCGAATCAAGCCTACTTCACAATAAGGAAAAGCAAACATTTTTCACAAAAAATTCACATAGCAAACAAATGAAGTGCTTGCATAATGCAGAGGAAACTTGTGCATTAAGTCCTAAAGCAATATAAACCTTGGTCGTGGAAAAGCAGCCAGTTGCTTGGGAAGATTGTCATGCTTACCAACCTTTGCTCATCCTCAAGGGGGAGTTTCATGATCTCAAAGTGGGGGATTGGGGTTTGAAGGGGGAGATTTTCAGCGCCATGAATTTAACAGTAGAAATGTTCACAATAGAACGGAATTTAGATAACTATGCAGATACAATTACATGTACAATACTTTCAATATTTAATATAGGAAAATAATTAAAAAGACTCATTTTGAGAATGTTTCCTATTAAACAGATTATTTTCAACTGTCTATTAGCATTTAAGTATTATTTTGGCATGTTTTCAAATCTGTCCTTTGATATTTAGAATTTTTTTAACTGTGGTTAACTAAAAAATCACGCAAGTTGTCTGTTATGTCAAAGACTTTCATATTACATCCAAGAAAATAAAAATATTAACATTTTAATTTATAGACATACTTTTGAATGAAAAACAAGGGTACCAATGGAATAAAGACACATATGGAGAAGAAATATACATACATGTATTAATTATTTAGTTGAGATACACACATTGTTTTGTACTTGTTGAAAGAAAGGGCCTTTTATCAGTGACAATATGTTAAAAATTGATGTTAGAAAATGATTGTAGTAATTTTCAGTACATTTATCCTCCTGATTTGATTTAAAAAAAAGAAAAAAAAAGATATTTTTTTTTTTTTAAATTTTCGAATTTTCGAATTTCCAAAATCGTGAGTTTCTCCCTCACGATCGTGGGGGTGGGGTTACGCCCTTCAAATCGTGAGACTCACGATTGAATCTGGAGGGTTGGTAAGCATGGATTGTGTTGTGGAGTACTGGTGTGAGAAAACCAGGAAATGCATGAGTAGGTGAACTGGTCGCCGTGATATAACTGAGAAATTGTTAAAAACGGCGTTAAACTCCAATTAATCAATCAATCAATCCTCTCTTGAGGCTGGTCTAAGCTCTAACCAGTACACCTGACAGAGCTAGTCTGGCAAGATTATGGAAAGATGGGGGAATCGCTCTCCTTTCCGTTTGCCAGATAAAAAACGTTTTTAAATGTTGTCAATCAGCCAGTTTAATTTGATAACTTTCAGAGAATCACTTTTGCAGTTGAGAATGATAAATAGAAATAAAGATTAATTTTTTATTTTAAACTCATTATTTTTACATCAATTTAATGAAGCAATAATAACTCAATATATTAATATTATGATAAATCACTCTTGATGTCTGCTAACTGGATACTCAGTCCCTCTTCCCTGGTTGTATGCATAAACAAATATCAGAGGTCAAAGTTTGTTAAGAAAATTACTAAAAGAAACTTAGATAATTAAAGTTGGATATTCAGTGTCCACCAGTTGTATGCATAAAGAAATATTATTATTGGAATCTTCTCTTCCGAACCAACTCAAACTCTGAGCACCCTGTGTGAAATGTCCTAGTGCTGAACCGATGCCGAACCACGTATGTGGATTCAAACTGTTCAACCGATGTAGGATGTTTCAGCTGATACTCCTCTGGTAGAGTGGTCTATATATGTCTAATTGACGTTTAAAGTATTGATGGAGAAATCGCAATATTTCGTGTAAAACGATAGCGTAGCAGATTTCTCCATCAATGTTTTAAACGTCAATAATAGATAAGTTTGCTGCAATAGCTGTTATGCTGGTTATTCATACAAACCAGTTATTCATTTTTGACAAATCATTTATCAACTTCAAAAAGGAAGGGCAATTGGCAAGCATTAATCACAAAATAAATGTGAGAAATAAATTATAAACCAGTTCTGTTTCTGAATAATAGAAAAAAAGGAAAGAAAATGTTTACAGGAAAAATCATGCACCTTTGATGAGCTTTTTTGGTGGTTATTGTTCTGGCAAATATCCTTCTATATATATATGCTATACTTAGACCAAGAGCATGAACGTTTCTGAAGCTAAGTATACAGACTATCTGGATATTGAAAGTCATATATCATTTGTTTAATCATTTTTTAGGCAGACAAGCAAATGTAGCCAATAAAGTAACAATTGAGCACCATTACCATAATGTTGCTGCATTATGCCTAAATAATTATTTTTAACCCTAAATTCCAGCTTATAACAAATCTGCAGCAGGCGACTTTGAAACCATCAATAATCAAAGTACTGAAGTACTGGTAACGAATTATTTTGAACATTTGTAAAATCTAATTTATGAATGCAATTGATCATGCTATTGCACAATTTAGTCTATTTTATTATTATTAATATTTTTGTCCAGAGATTTTTTTTTATCAGTTGACAGTTTTAGTAAATGTAGCATTTCAACGGCGATGCGAGCGTTTAACATGCACACTAACTCTTTCACTGAGCTCTGCGTAAAGTCTGTCAAAACACCCATGGCATATTTGTGAGATTTACATTGTTAGTTCGATTTGTTTTCGTCACCAGGGGCGGATCCAGGATTTCGGCTTATATTATAACTATGTTTCATGTGAGTGAATTAATTATTATAAATCTATAATGTTTAACAAATCGCATAAAATAAGAATTAAAAAAAAAAAAAAAGAACAGTTCCTATTAGGACTCGAACTCGCGTCCATAAGTAGTCCATGATTAGTAGTTCTACACGCTCTCCATTGCACCACGGTACTTTGATACAACTTTGAGCGTTACTTTCGTATATATATTAAGCTAACTGAATGCGCGCGTATGTAAACCATGATCTATAATTAGAAAGCCTCTTTGATCATCGTTATCATGTTGGAAAAAGGAGAAACAACGGCGATGCGAGCGTTTAAAATGCACACTGACTATTTCACTGAGCTCTGCGTAGTGGCATATTTGTGAGATTAACATTGTTCTATACAGCGTGGGGTCGACTTCTAGTGAATGGGCATACGACTAAAATTCATATTCGTGGCTTATACGTACCTGCCGACAAATGAAATATATATGCGCGTACTGTTAATTTGATATTTTCTAGAAAATTGATTATCTATGATGATTCGATAGTATAATTATGACTTCACTGTATTGAAATAACACGTAGAAGTCATTTTAATATCGAAAAAATACTAGGACTATTTAGGTGCAGCGAATGTGTATTCTAAGCGGAAGTGTAGTTTAACCGTGACTTCCGGAAAGAAAAACGATCGCGTTAACTGTATTATTTTTTGAGAAAAAATAATTCGTTAAAAATAGGAAAATTCTCTATAAATGAAAGTATAATAATTGAAGAGTTGAAAATATTGTGGCAGAGGGAGAAATTGCTAGTTTTGTGCATTGTTTTCTTTTATCACAATGTTTTCAAAAGTCATCTTCTGCAAAAGCCTCTAAAAGCAATCTGTATGAGGGAAAGGGTTAAAAGTTGTCTGTGATGGCAAAAAAAATGTACAGTTAGAGCACTCAAGTGTTAAAACCAGGAAATGGAAATCACACATCAAAGCATAATGCATCAATGGTCCATTGGAATAGTAATTATTATACACATTCTTTGCTTTAATCTACTTCTAAAAAATATAATTACAGAACTGAAATAAAGCCTTTCAAGAGAAATAGTATCAAAGAAAATAGTTTCAACTTAAGCAGGAAATATCATTTTCAAGATGTACACTGTATTATTAACCCTTTCCCACATACAACAAATCTGCAGTAGATTAAATTTGAAAACATCGATAAAAATAGAAATCGCTTGTTATGAGCAATTTCTTCTTTTGTTTTCAAAATTATAATGCTGCGGGGGCGTAAGAAAATGTCTGTATGTGGGAATGAGTTAACCTTAGAGGGGTGTTTTTACCTGTTACAGTCAGGACTTAACCCTTTCCCTCATATAGACGCTTTCTGATGCCTCTGCAGCAGACAGCTTTTTGAAAACATAGTGACAAAAGTAGAAATTGCTCAAGATGAGCAATTTCTCCTTTGCCACAATGTTTTCCACTTTAAGTCATAGGTTATCCATTCAATTATAGAGATTTTCTATTTTTTGACAAAATTGGTTCAAAGTTGTCTGCTGCAGAATTGTGGTATGAGGGAAAGGGTTAAGACACCTGTGCAACAGACACCAGTATTGACGAGCAATTTCTCCTTTGGCCACAATGTTTTCCACTTTTAGTCATAGGTTATCCATTTAATTAAAGAGATTTTCTATTTTTTGACAAAATATGTACAAAGTCGTCTGCTGCAGAATTGTCGTATGGGGGAAAGGGTTAAGACACCTGTGCAACAGACAACAGTATTGAAAGCATCTTGGGAATGAGACAAATTGCTAAATATAAACAATTTATTCTTTTCCCACAATATCACACGATGCTAAAATTCCAATGATCCAATATCGTACTGTAGAAGCTGGATAAAACTATTACTTGACGTTGTAATGATGTTATGTAAGATAGTACAATATATCAAGAAGTGTGGCACAGTGCATAAAATACAGTCAATCCCATAAAAGTGCCAAAGTAGGATTTACTGATACACTGCCATTCTAAATGTGCGATAAAAAACCAACAATCTATGTTTGAAGACTCATGGTTAAGCGTCAGAATACAAGTGTTTTGGCATCATGTTATCCCTTATCCTGCCTGCTGATTTAATTCCTGCAACTGGTGAATGTCATTGTCATTCAAAAATTAGTTGCCAACAGCAGTGTCCAATCTAGGATGGGGGAATCGTGTAGTTATCACACTGTTTTGAAAATCCCCATTAATTTTGTAAGGAAGGGGGGATTATTTGGTACATAGACAATCAAAGACTGAATAATGCCTCAATTTGTTCATAAAAATAGATTCTCTGATAAAATTCCCCCCTTGTTTTGGAATCCTAGATTGGACACTCAGATGTCCTTATCCTTCCTGTTGTCAATGCCAGTGAGTGCAATTTGTGCATGTCATTGTCATTAAAAAATGAGTTGCCAACAATGCAGTCCCAAGATTTAGACTACAAGAAAATGCCAACTACCAGTAATCTTAGTCAACATTGTTTGCAACTCTAGTTCAGGGTTTGGCATAATAGGATATGCAAATCTTGTTTAACCCCTTTCCCACCTACAACAAATCTGCAGCAGACGACTTTGTAAACATTTAATATTTAATTAAAAGTATTGAAACTCTCAATAAATGGATGTAGAACTTAATAAAGTGTTAAAAACATTGTGGCAAAAGGAGAAATGGCTCATTTTGAGCCATTTCTACTTTTGCCACTAATACTATTTTCAAAAGTCTTCATATTCAATAATTATACCTGCAAATGCAGTGGAACCTGTGTATAAAGACCACCCATGAGAACACAACAATATGATCTTTGTTAACAGGTGGTCTTTAATTACAGGGAAATTTATGCATAAAATGAGTGATTGGGAAACTTAAAGTGTGGTTGCTATAAACAGGGAATCGCTATTCCAAGGTGATCTTTAGCACAGGTTTGACTGTACAGAGATGTTCAATTTCCATATGTTTGCCTAGACGTTTTCAAAGTCGTCTGCTGTAGATTTGTTGTACATGGGATTTAAGGGTTAAAGTCAAGTATAGAGGGATAAGTGTTAATATAAAAACTGTGGTGGTGGTCTTTTCTTTATATATGCTACAAAAAATGACTGTATAGCCAAGAGTGAAGGTAAACAAACTCAGATTATAGTCTTTATAAAAAAAATTAAGAGTAAATGTCTGCTTTGAAAACATTTGGGAGAAAAATTGTAATATCTGGAAAAAGGAAAGTTCAAATTCGACAACCATTTAAAAACATTTTGGGGAAAGAGAATTTGCTTTAGCTTCATTCTCATTGTCCCAGTTCTGGTCCCGGTATCTCCCAGTGAAAAATGAAGTTTTTTAAAGTAAAACATATTTTTATTAGAAAATACTTACCAGTCATTTAATACCTGATATATCATCTCTATACACCTTAATTATCCAAAAAAAAACGCCCACGTTAGCATATCCCTCACGTATCCGTGACATACACGGCCGCCCGGAAGTACAGGCGCGCACGTGAGCGGGTAGTCACTTTTCATTCACCGTTAAGTATTGGTGACGACACGGGGCTGGGAGGTGGGACTCTATAAATGACTGGTAAGTATTTTCTAATAAAAATATGTTTTACTTTAAAAAACTTCATTTTTATATCAAAAATACATTACCAGTCATTTAATACCTGATGACTTCGTAGCATAGGACGGGAGGTTCGACCAATACTTACTGTCGTTCCAGGTACGTAGTAGTATATTATTCCATATTTTTCAGAACAAACATACTTGATTCCAACGGTAGTATAAAGTGATAGTGGAGATTGAATACAGTTTCAATCAGTATTCACTTTATTTATGTGTTGGATTATAATAATTAGCGAACAACTCGCTGAGAAGCCACAAGGGGACCCAGAGAGAACAAGTTATCTGACTGACTAGCCATAGAACGTAAGTAGAAAGACGAAAAGGTAGATTGCGACTTCCATACTGCCGCTTGAAGAATCTCTTCAAGAGGAACATTATT
Source organism: Serripes groenlandicus (assembly GCA_031761405.1). Lineage (NCBI taxonomy): Eukaryota > Metazoa > Mollusca > Bivalvia > Cardiida > Cardiidae > Serripes > Serripes groenlandicus. The sequence goes on along the minus strand of JASEVX010000005.1, from coordinate 55,600,384 downwards.
AGAGAATGCCCAACTTGTAGAGAGAGCTCTAACCTCGTGCGGACGAATCCGCAGAAACGAGAGATCTCGACTAGACAGGTCTTTATAAGCTAATTTTATAGTAATAGATATCCAGCGGGAAATAGATGCCGCCGAAATATCTTTACAACCTATAAGAGGAAGAAATAACCTCTTTCTCCGACCCCGAGTCCCTTCAACTCTCTTAAGATAATGCTTAAGAGACCTAACGGGACAAAGGGTTCTGTCGGAATCAGAAGGACCACAGGTCACCGAAAGGCTGGGAACTGTGATCGGCGAAGGTGAAACCGAAGGTAACTGGTTTTTAGCCAGGAACCCCGGTTGACAGAGTAGAGTAAAAGAGCCATCAGACTCATTGAATCTGATGTGCCCTGTTTCTACTGAAAGAGCATGTAATTCGCTCCTTCGACGAGCTGTAGCGAAAGCTAAAAGAAAGACGGTTTTATAAGTTAGAAACTTTAAAGACGCCGATACTAGAGGCTCGTATGGAGCTCTAGTAAGCGACCAAAGGACGCAAGACAAATCCCATTTTGGAGTTAAACTCCTACAAACGGGTTTCTCTAATTCGAACGAGCGTATAAGTTCCGAGAGAAACGGATTTGAACCGATACTCTCTCCCCCAATGAACTTAAACGTGTTCGATAACATAGAACGGTAGCCTTTCACCGTACTAATTGCCAGTTGTTTTTCTTCGAAAAGAAAAAGAAGGAAATCGGCAATCCGAGTTACAGAGGGACACTCCGGATTGACCGACCTTGTACCACACCAATCTGAGAAAACTCTCCACTTGGAATCATAAACGATTCTAGTGGATCGTCTTCTTGATTGTGCGATACGAGAGGCAACTTTTTGAGAAAAGTTTCTCTCTCGGACAGAACGCTTGATAATGTCCAGGCGTGAAGATGTAGCATTGCCAGGTTGGGATGAAGACGCCGACCTGGTTGCTGAAACAGTACGTCTTCTCGAATAGGAAGTCGTATTGGATTTGCCGAGAGACAGGCCAGGAGGTCGCTGAACCACGACCTCTGGGGCCAACAGGGTGCTATCAACAGTATTTTGCACTGTTGCGAGCGAAGAACCTTTTGAAGTACGATCGGAACCAGTATGAACGGGGGAAACGCATACCCGAACAGGAGGTTCCAATCGAGGGTCAGTGCGTCCACTGCCCAAGCTGCAGGATCGTACATCGGGGATACATAAAGTGGCAGCCGATGATTGACTCTGGTGGCGAAAAGATCCACCAGGGGTGTCCCGATCCGCATGAACACTGAGTTCAACACACTCTGGTTCAATGTCCATTCCGCCGGAAGAATTTTGTTCTGGCGGGATAGACTGTCTGCTAAGACATTTAGACGACCTGGGACGTGTTTTACTAGAAGTACTAACGACGTCGCCTGACACCAAAGGAGTAACTTCCAAGTCTCTAAAAAGAGAAGATGGGAGTGCGTTCCTCCTTGCCTGCGAATGTACGACACAACAGTAGTATTGTCCGTCGACAACAAAACAGTTTTGTTCGCAACGGAGGCAGCGAACTGATTGAGGGCTAGCAGGACTGCCCTCAGTTCCAAGTTGTTTATGTGAAAACACTTCTCCTCCGCTGTCCACATGCCCTGGGCTGTTAGGCCCTGCGGCTCTAAATGAGCTCCCCAACCCGCAGCACTGGCATCTGTAAATAGGTACAGATCCGGAGGTGGTGTGAGTAAGGGTACCCCTTGCTGATAGATTAACGGATCCAGCCACCACCGAAGGTGGGACTTGAAGAAATCCGTCAGAGCTATCTCCTGATCCAGTGAGTCCACAGACGGACGCCACCGGGACAGAAAAAGAAACTGAAGGGGTCGCATGTGGAGCCTTCCTAGAAAGACTAGGTCGGCTGCTGCACTCAGGGAACCCAGAAGTGACAGCATGGATCGGGCTGTTACCGCAGCCTGTTCCAGTGCGAGACCGATTTTCTGTAAAAGAGAATCGACTCTGTCCGAAGGTACTTGAATTACCGCTAAGTCGGTGAGAAACGTCATACCCACGAACGTGAACCTCTTTGACGGAATTAATTCCGACTTCTGCGTGTTGGGTATTAAACCCAATCGCAGAATGGTCCGCCAGGCTAGGGACAGATCGTGAAGTAAAAGTACACGATCCGTCCTGTGGAGAAGCCAATCGTCGAAGTATTGAAGAAGTTGGGGTCCTTTCCTGCGAAGGTAGGCTCCCACAACACTGATTATCTTCGTAAACACTCAAGGGGCGGACTTGAGGCCGAAGGGAAGAGCCCTGAATTGGAACACTTCTCCCTCTATCACAAACCGAAGGTATTTCCTCGAGGAGGACGCTATCGGGATGTGATAATAGGCGTCTGTTAGATCTAGAGAGACCGCCCAGTCGCCTTTCCGAATTGCTACTCGGATGGAGCGGGTCGACTCCATTTTGAATTTCTCGACCGGAATCAATAGATTTAGCGCAGATAAATCTATAACCGGTCTCCACCTGCCGTCTTTCTTCGGAACAAGAAAAAGACGGCTGTAGAAACCCCGAGAATTGGGGTTGAGAACCCTCTCTATGGCATTCTTTTTCAGAAGTGATGAAATCACCTCCGACATGGCCGGATGATGTGATGACATGTCGATCGGCACGCTTGTCAGAGGAGGGGGGGAAATGAAGGGAATCAGATACCCTTCCTGTATCACAGATAAAATCCAACGATCCTCTGTGATACTTTCCCACTCCTCCGTGAAAAATGACAGGCGGCCCCCGACTGCAATCTCCGACCTTGGGATTGTCATAGAGAGGAGCGAATCCCTAGGGCTGCGGCTTCGGGTTCGTGTTAACTCTAGCGGGCTGCCGATGCTTAGTACCCTGATAAGGGCGCTTCGGTTTAGCCGCTTTTTGACCCGTGGAAGGGGTTTGTTTAGGCTGAAACGCCTTTACATCCCGTTTTGGCTTCTTTGCTGGGTTGGGTTTCTTAGAACTACCCACATTCGCAGAATACGCTGAACGTTTCTGGCCCTGCGCAAAAGCCTTAGCTGCATTCGCCGAAAGGCGTCGAGACTGTTCTGACGCATCAGCAACCGTCACTGCAGCAATCCTTCCATCAAAGAGTTGTTTCGACTCCAATGGTGCGGCCCTCAGGCTGTCCTTGCTAGCACTTAGCAATGAGTTAGGAGCAGCTAGCACTGCGTCCCTCCTCATGGACAGTATCTCTGTGGCGGTCTGAAGATTCAGTGCCATGAGATGCCTGTTGCCTGTGTCGAAAGCTTCGAGAATTCTGTTAGCCCCTAGGCTAGAGATATTCTCCTCTTTTAACAACAAAGATAGAGCTACTGCGAAATGGTTGTCATGAGATGACACCATTACACCCAGTCTTGCTCTGGCCTCCCACTTCTCTAGAATCTTAGTAGAGACTTGAACAGAAGCGGGTGCAGTTAACCCCAGTTTAGCTGCATCCCCGTCTAAAGCTGGCACTTTGACAGGGAAGAACTCCTTAGACGTTGAATACGGTTTAGGATTGACCCATTCCTTAGAAATGGGTCCTGGGACCGACCAGCCTGAAGGTAAAGCCTCTAGAGACCTGGTCGACTGCAATTGGTCTAACAACCTGCCCAAGTTGTTAGCTTGAGGAAGTAATTGCACTGGCGTAAAAGCCTGTACATTCAGTTCCTCTAGGCTAGAAAGGTTTTTCCGACGTGGGGGAGCGTCAACCTTAGGGCATAAAGTATTCGGCACCACCCGAAATACTTCGTCAATAGCCTGCTGAAAAGACCAACGCTCTACAGCTGGCTCCTCATCTGAAGGAGACCTATTTCCCTCATCATCGTTAGACGAAGATGTAGGGTTGTGTGTACTCCTCTGAGGTTGACCACTCGGTCTTCCAACCGGTAGATCAATGTCCGACTCAGACATGGATAATTCAGAATAATCCATGTTCTGCCGAAGATTTTGTGAAGCAGGCCCCCTCTCCGCAGCAGAGGGCGGCCGTACAAAATCTTCTGCCGGGGCCGAACTAACCGTATGGGACGGTCTCGACCTCTCGTTCACAGAATGACGCAATGTATTCTGATCCCGAGGTTGCCTATAATCGGACTGCCTATCAAGAAGGTGTCCCCCCGAGAGCAGTGAATTCCCATGAGATGGGTAATGCTGATCCCGGTAGGCCGTTGATCTCTGTCTAACACCTAACGGTTCCATATTATGGACCGGTGGCTGGTATTGAGGAGCAGCATATTGTCTTGCGACATACACTGTCCCCCCAGGGGAAGAAAAAGATTTTTCGTAACCCCCATACCCGATGGAAGACAGAGGAATAATCGAACCCGGTGCAACACCAGGCTTTAAATTATTCTGATTCTGTAGTGGAGCAGAGATCGATCGATAATTAGCATCAATTCGGTCTATCACCACAGAACCCGTGCCTAGACGCGCCATGTTTACACAGTCGTCTGGCAGTGTAGACGAGGCATTGAAAAATGCCCTACTACTCGGTTGGCCTGTGTTTACATAAGACACTGGTGTTTGTGTCGTATTCACAGGCGTGACCGATTGGCCCGTAGCACCATAACGAAATGGGCTACTGACCTGATGCGGCATGTCTCCATGCGCGCGATTTTGGCTAGTCGTCGAATCAATTAAGATAGTCTGACTGCCAGGATGAATCGGTGCTAAACGATCAACCTTTTGCCTGGCTGGGTCCTTGCAATCGGACCTTTGCCCTGTCGCATCACAGATACGTGAGCGACTACCTGGTCTAGTCATGGCAACGTGACTGACTGGCCCAGTCCAGTCCAACCCGGACTGACTGGTGAAAGGTCGCGTCATTAACGAATGACTCCTCTCCGGTTGCCCGGTGACCTGACGTGCCTCGGTATTTGGGTTTTGTTGCTCAGCCCAACAAAACCCAGGTTGACTATGCATAGGCAGGAGTGAAGCTGCACTATACAAAGTCTCCGGAATACTACGTCCCCCGACGTAAGTAACCGGTACTCTGCAGCTGTCCGAAGACCGCTGTAGCCCAGAGTATGGTGTCGGATTGGTACAACCTGCGGTTTCCCGGAAAGCTACCAAAGGCACTCCTTCTTTCGAAGGCCCAGCCCTGACACCAGGCGACAGATGGTGAGGTTCAGCGGTTAAATGATCCAGCTGAGCATTTTCCCCGCTGTTTCCGTACGGTTTCTGAAGTTTCCCGACGGAGCAACTCTCACCCAAAGCTACCATCCGAATTTCCTCAGCGCGCGGAAAAACGGCTGTGTTGAGCGGAGAAGAAGGCTCCGCATTGCCCTTCGACTCGCTCAACACCGTTGCAGAGTCCGGTTGGGAGAACCCCTCGAACTCTGCCTCACTCGATGAAGATAAAGGCACCCTCTTAGGGGTCTTCTTTATCTTCCTGCTTTTACGAGTCTTACTCCGCACGACCTTTTTCCAAATGGAAATAGGCCATGTCGAGCAGTACTCGCAAGGTGAAGCCTGTGTGCATTTGGTGCACACAACGCAGGTCGGATGCGAATCCCATAGGTGCACAGCATGACCACATGGGCTCCGCATCCCTTCACCAGTAATTGACATTGACATAATTCAAAAATACTCACCAAACAGTAAATAATCCGTTTATAATCCGTTTATAATCCGTTTTAATATATCCACACCACGGTGACACCGGTAGTTTGGACACGTATATTGAAATAAATTTTGTTTCAAATTTTTTTCACAAATATTGAATAGGACAGTCAATAATTCATACAGCAATAGTTAATGTACTATCGCTAACAGGGTAGGGAAAAAGTGTTGAAAACAGCAAGACTTCCGCACCCGAAGACGGTAACTGAAATTAGCGGGTGGGGTAATCCACGTGCTTCTCAGCGTATCGTCTGCTACAAAACAATAAATACAGCAATAAAGTAAATAATTTACGGCTGTGACGTTAATGTAGACAAAATATCTTTGGACAATTAAATGATTATAAGGCAGGGCCTTATAAAACAAAAGAGTTAATTGGAAGAAGAAATAATAATATAAATTTTTCTTATCGACTACTCCGGTGAATCCAAAAATGAAAAGTGACTACCCGCTCACGTGCGCGCCTGTACTTCCGGGCGGCCGTGTATGTCACGGATACGTGAGGGATATGCTAACGTGGGCGTTTTTTTTGGATAATTAAGGTGTATAGAGATGATATATCAGGTATTAAATGACTGGTAATGTATTTTTGATATAAAAATAGCTGGTATACCAGGATGATCCAGGACTATTTTGCCGAAAATCAATTGCATTCTCACATTCCTGTAGTTGTCCCGGAGTGGTTTAGAAGCCAGATGTCCCTGTTTAATCCTGGATTACCCCAGTTAGTCTCCAGCTTGACATGGTTTACATGGTTGTCATGCTGGCATGTTTCCTGGTCCATCCCAGTGTGACCCAGGTTGTGTCCGAGTGGCAGCCGGTCCAACCCGGTATAGTACCGGTCATGCGCAGGTGGAGCCTAGTGGCACCCAATAGTCTACTGTGTGTGTAGCAGTTCAGACCACCACTTAATTACCAAGGCCCGGCCCTGCAACGTCGTATACCAGCTTTGTGCCGGACATTCCCGGATCACGTCAGTTTCTCCCGGTGTCGCCCGGTTGTATTTTTAAATCATCCGTGATGGTCTGCTGGATTGAGCTGGAACAACAGGGTGCATCCAGAACTTCTATGGTGCCGCCACGGTTGTGTTTCTCAGTTTGACAATTTTCCCCCGAGCGACCATCTGGGACATACCAGGGCGCCAATCCAGGAGAGTGAGAATAGGGCATTTTTAGGAGCAATTTCTCTGTTTTCAATATCATGCTAAGATCTAGTATGATCTTGGTTCTAAAACCTTAAACCTTTTGGTTCAAAGGTAAACGTACTCTTCATGTTGATACAAAAGCTATCTCCCGGGCAAGGCAGTAGAATTGTTCTCTAATACATACAGAGGAAGGAAAACATCTTTAGAAAAGGAAAATTTTCTCACTTTTAACAGTATCTCCTTTTACTACAACATTCATTTCAAAATTTGTCTCAAAAGACATCTGTATTATGGAAAGGATTCTGCTGTCGAATATAATTCAAACTCAAACATTCAACTCTATACTTGGGACAATAATAGCGAGTAATTTGCAGTACTTTTTATTAACCATTTCCCTCATGTAGACGCTTTCCGATGCCTCTGCAGCAGACAGCTTTTAGAAAACATAGTGACAAAAAGAAGAAATTGCTCAACACAAGCAATTTCTCCTTTTGACACAATGTTTTCAACTCTATTCAATAAGTATGTCTTCATTTAGGGAGATTTTCCATATTATTGTTGAGATGTTTTCAAAGTCGTCTGCTGCGGATTTGTTGTATATGGGAAAGGGTTAACAGACTATATATACAATCACGTTCAATGAAAAGAAAAAATGTGTGTTGGAAAAACAACGACTCCAAAGCAAGAAGCAGACGTAAAAGCACCTAAAAACCTGCCATAAACTATTGTTGGAGTGGAAAACACTCCACATTCAGACATCCTGGATGTATAAACACTGGAACATTTTATTTCTTCATCCCACCTTCCTTTATATGTTCCACCCTTCACTAAATCCCTGATGCAAACAACTTTTTGTCACTTCTGCAGCAGAGGACTTCTGCCACAATGTTTTAACCCTTTCCCACTTGTAGACGCATGTTGACGCCTCTGCAGCAGAAGACTTTTTAAAGCATTGCAACAAAAGGCGGAATCGCTCATCATGATCAATTGCGCCTTTTGTCACAATGTTTTCAACATTATTTAATCATTTAAAACTCTCATTTAATGGTATGTAGATTTTTTACATTTTTGACAACATGTTTTCAAAAGTCGCCAGCTGCATATTTGTTGTATGTTGGAGAAGGTTAAACTATTAAAATCTTGTTTCTGATGACAAATTTCAGATTTTTTCCTCAGATGTTTTCTGAACAGAAGTCTATAAAGTATCATATTTGGTAATCCATCCCAATTTTATTCATAAGATGAAAATTACTTCAGCCGTAAAGCACCATACAAACAAACAAACAATCTGTGTATTATTAGTTCAATGAACTAATAATACAAATTGTTTGTTTGTTTGTTTGTATGGTGCTTTACGCCAACAAATTTTGGTTACCAGTTCTACTGGTCCATTTATCTGGACACCAGCCAGTCAGTCGTTATGCTAACCCCAAGCGCCTTGAAGGGCAGCCACTACTACCATTTTTAAAGTCTTTGGTATGACCGGGCCGGGGATTAAACCTGCAACCTCCCATTCCCAAAGTGGATGATCTATCACTACACCACGATGGCAGTAAAATGATTTCAACTTATAGTACAGTAGAAAGCATCATAATGTTTCGATATAAAGTCTGATCAGTGTCGGCCATGTTTGTTACTTGATGCTTATATGGAAAAACTTATAACCCTTTCCATCATACAACAAATCTGCAGCAGACAACTATGAAAACATCTTGACAAAAATATGCAATTTCACATATTGCCAGAATGTTTTCAAATGTTGTCTGCTGCAATTCATCAAAATAATGGAAAAAGATAAATAAAATCACAGGATTGATGTTATGAGATTATCCCTTTCTCATTGGCAGACCAATTATGATGCATCTGCAGCATACAACTTTTGTAAACAGTGTGGCAAAAGAAGAAGTTTTTCATATTGCTTTTAGTAAGGTTTTCAACTTTATTCAATATATATACTTTCATTTATAGAGATTTTCCATAATTTTGCCTAGATATTTCGAAAGTCGTCTGCTGCAGATTTGTTGATTGTTGGAAATGGGTGTGAAAAAAAGAATTTTCAGCGAGAATAAGTCTGTATAAGAGTTAATTCATAGAGATTCATTTGTATATGTATGACTTGTATAATATTCTGTAATTTGGTTTCACTGGTTTTTGCAATTAACCCTTTCCCTCATATAGACGCTTTCTGATGCGACTGCAGCAGACGACTTTTTGAAAACATAGTGACAAAAGAAGGAATTGCTCAAAACGAGCAATTTCTCCTTTTGCCACAATGTTTTCCACTTTTAGTCATAGGTTATGTTCAGTCGTCTGCTGCAGAATTGTCGTATGAGGGAAAGGGTTAAACTCTTCAACTAAACTCTAAACTTGAATACTCGATTTAGACTTCAGACATAAATCATTAATCAACCAAATATCTGGGAAGTGAATCTGGTTCCAAATTTGCATATAATTGGGTAAAAAGCCCATCTAAAACAAATCTGCAAAAGACGTCTTTGAATACATCCTGGCTAAGATATATATATATATATGTAAAATCTATGTAAAATGAAATTATAAATATTGAATAGAATTGAAAACATTATGACAAAAGAAGAAATTGCTCATTATGAGCATTTTCTCCTTTCACCACAATGTTTACAACAGTCGTCTGCTGCAAAAGTACGCGAAAGTGGTCTGTATGTGCCCCGTGGGAAAGGGTTAATGAGCTAGGATGATATCCAACACAGCATCCCATGTATATGACATAAATTGCAAGGAAGATAACCCATATGATTATCTACTGAGAGAAGGGATATATTGTAAGAAGATATTCTGAGTTAGCTCCCTTGTGAGAAATTTCATCAGACAGTTTGTTTTATTGGTTTTTTTTCGCCATTTTCAACATTATTTCAGTTTTATCACTGCAACAGTTCATTCATTCATGATCCTTGGCTAATCAAACAAGTTAGGAAATGTGCCTTGCCTGACTGATTCCTTTCATCAGACAGTTAAATGATATTGGGTTGGGGGGAAATTAACTTCAATAAAAAATAAAGCTGAACTGTTTTTTGTTTTATAAATTGAGTTTTTACGTCGCTTTCGACAGTTCACTTATTCATGATCCCTGGGTAAACAAACCAGTACTAGGCTAGAAAATGTGCCTTACCCAAGGGCACCCCACCTTGACCGTCATGCCGCGACTGGGGATTGAACCCGGGACGCCCAGTTTCAAATCTCCTACGCTAACCACTCGACTACGGCGGATTCCTCCATTTTCCACAATTTTTTCAAAGTTGCTGATGTGTTAAAATAGGTATACATGTGGGAAAGGATAAAATATATTCATTTTCAATAAATACACCATTTGTACAACCTAACTTTTGTGTATATAAATTATGCATCTTTGATCTGTTTTTCATTTCAAGGTTTTTTAATCAATAAGAAAACATCCCTTATTTCATAATTTAACCCTTTCCCACTTGCAGACACGTTTTGACGCCTCTGCAGCAGACGGCTTTTTGAAAACTGACAAAAGAAGAAATTGCTCAAAATGAGCAATTTCTCCTTTTTCCACAATGTTTTCCACTTTTAGTCATAGGTTATCCGTTCAATTATAGAGATTTTCTATTTGTTGACAAAATCGGTTCAAAGTCGTCTGCTGCAGAATTGTCGTATGAGGGAAAGGATTAACCATCTCCCACTTGCAGACACATTTTGAAATACGTATAGAGCAGACATCTTTTGCCACAATGTTTTCAACTCAATTCATTTATTAAGCTTTCAATGAAAGAGATTTTCCTTATTTTTGCCTAAATGTTTTAAAAGTCGTCTGTTGCGGATTGGTTGTATGTTGGATACAGTTAACCCCCTGGCGGCCATGTTTTTCTCCCTCATACAACAAATCTGCAGCAGACGACTTTGAACATATTTTGTCAGATGGATAACCTATGACTAAAAGTGGAAAACATTGTGACAAAAGGAGAAATTGCACGTTCTGTGCAATTTCTTCTTTTGTCACTATGTTTTCAAAACGCTGTCTGCTTTAACCCTTTCCCTCATACGACAATTCTGCAGCAGACGACTTTGAACATATTTTGTCAGATGGATAACCTATGACTAAAAGTGGAAAACATTGTGACAAAAGGAGAAATTGCACGTTCTGTGCAATTTCTTCTTTTGTCACTATGTTTTCAAAACGCCGTCTGCTTTAACCCTTTCCCTCATACGACAATTCTGCAGCAGACGACTTTGAACATATTTTCTTCAAAAATAGAAAATCTCGATAATTGAATGGACAACCTATGACTAAAAGTGGAAAACATTGTGGCAAAAGGAGAAATTACTCGTTTTAAGCAATTTCTTCTTTTGTCACTATGTTTTCAAAAATCCGTCTGCTGCAGAGGCGTCAGAAAGCATCTATATGAGGGAAAGGGTTAAAAGGATTCAACTTCTTCAATTACCTAAGAGATCTAGACAACAAAACATTTATTGCGAGTACTTAAAAGAACTGTCTCAGTGAATCGATTCTTTTGAGTTCCCAAAACATAAGTTATTTAGGTTAGAAACACAAACATAGACTAGAAAGGTTGTTTTTATGAAAAAACATATGTCTCCCCATTGCAGTTTGTCAATGACTATTACAATATTGAACAAGGGGAGATAACTTTGCAACGAAGTAGCCCAGAGTTATAATTCTTGCAAGGTGCACAACTTCACATTGCCATCTGTCTATATTCCAAGTTTCAATAAATTCCTTTAAGTACTTTCTTAGTTCTGCTCTGGAGAAAGTTTACACTATTAAAATATTGAACAATGGGAGATAACTCATAATTATTGCAAGGTGCACAACTTCACATTGCCATCTATCTATGTTCCAAGTTTCAATAAATTCCTTCAAGTAGTTTCTGAGTTCTGCTCTGGACAAAGTTCACACTATTAAAATATTGAACAAGGGGGAGATAACTCATAATTATTGCAAGGTGCACAACTTCACATTACCATCTATCTATGTTCCAAGTTTCAATAAATTCCTTCAAGTAGTTTCTGAGTTCTGCTCTCGACAAAGTTTACACTATTAAAATATTGAACAAGGGGGAGATAACTCATAATTCTTGCAAGGTGCACAACTTCACATTGCCATCTAACTATATTCCAAGTTTCAATAAATTCCTTCAAGTAGTTTCTGAGTTCTGCTCTGAACAAAGTTTACACTATTAAAATATTGAACAAGGGGGAGATAACTCATAATTCTTGCAAGGTGCACAACTTCACATTGCCATCTAACTATATTCCAAGTTTCAATAAATTCCTTCAAGTAGTTTCTGAGTTCTGCTCTGAACAAAGTTTACACTATTAAAATATTGAACAAGGGGGAGATAACTCATAATTATGACAAGGTGCACAACTTCACATTGCCATCTATCTATGTTCCAAGTTTCAATAAATTCCTTCAAGTAGTTTCTGAGTTCTGCTCTGGACAAAGTTTACACTATTAAAATATTGAACAAGGGCAGATAACTTTGCAACAAAGTGGCCCAGAGTTGTAATTCTTGCAAGGTGCACAACTTCACATTGCCATCTATCTATGTTCCAAGTTTCAATCAATTACTTCAAGTAGTTTCCGAGTTCTGCTCTGGACAAACAAAAGTTAAGAAGAAGAAGAAGAATAATAATAAGAATAAGAATAAGAATAAGAACTAGAGATTGTAACTGTAGCAACAGTTACGAACGATTCCCTTGCCATTGTATTGAACAAGGGCAGATAACACAATGGCCCAGAGTATTCGGTAATGCGCTAATACACTTGCGAAAGTACTACTACCTGATTAGGGACACATGTACTAAGTTTCAAGTCTCTATCACTTGTCGTTTGTGAGTTATACAAGTCCGAAAAATCGACCAATCAGAAACGAGTATTCGGTCATGCGCTAATACACATGCAAAAATAGTACTACTTGATAATAAACACATGTACTAAGTTTCAAGTCTCTATCACTTGTCGTTTTTGAGTTATACAAGTCCGAAAAATCGACCAATCAGAAACGAGTATTCGGTCATGCGCTAATACACATGCAAAAGTAGAACTACTTGATAAGAAACACATGTACTAAGTTTCAAGTCTCTATCACTTGTCGTTTTTGAGTTATACAAGTCAGAAAAATCGACCAATCAGAAACGAGTATTCGGTCATGCGCTAATACACTTGAGAAAGTAGTACTACTTGATTAGAATCACATGTACTAAGTTTCAAGTCTCTATCACTAGTCATTTTCGAGTTATACAAGTCCGAAAAATCGACCAATCAGAAACGAGTATTCGGTCAAGCTGAAATACACATGAGAAAGTAGGTCACTTGATTGGGAACATTTGTACTAAGTTTCAAGTCTATCTCTTTTCGTTATCGAGTTATACAAGTTCAAATCACCCAATTATTAAAAAAATGAAAAAGGGGAGATAACTTTGCAAAAAAGTGGCCCAGAGTTATAATTCTTGCATGTTGTACAACTGCACAGTGCCATCTATCTATGTTCCAAGTTTCAATAATATCTGACCATTCGTTCACAAGATATGGCTCTGACAAAAATTGATTAAAATATTGAAAAAGGGGAGATAACTTTGCAAAAAAGTGGCTCAGAGTTATCATTCTTGAAAACTACACAAGTTCACATTGCCATCTATCTATGTTGCAAGTTTCGATCAATTCCATCAAGTAGTTCATGAGTATTGCTCTGGACAAAAATTTGGATAGGAGAAAGAAAATAATAATAATAATAATAACTAGAGATTGTAACTGTAGCAACAGTTACGAACGATTCCCTTGCCATTGTATTGAACAAGGGCAGATAACACAATGGCCCAGAGTATTCGGTAATGCGCTAATACACTTGCGAAAGTACTACTACCTGATTAGGGACACATGTACTAAGTTTCAAGTCTCTATCACTTGTCGTTTGTGAGTTATACAAGTCCGAAAAATCGACCAATCAGAAACGAGTATTCGGTCATGCGCTAATACACATGCAAAAGTAGAACTACTTGATAAGAAACACATGTACTAAGTTTCAAGTCTCTATCACTTGTCGTTTTTGAGTTATACAAGTCAGAAAAATCGACCAATCAGAAACGAGTATTCGGTCATGCGCTAATACACTTGAGAAAGTAGTACTACTTGATTAGAATCACATGTACTAAGTTTCAAGTCTCTATCACTAGTCATTTTCGAGTTATACAAGTCCGAAAAATCGACCAATCAGAAACGAGTATTCGGTCAAGCTGAAATACACATGAGAAAGTAGGTCACTTGATTGGGAACATTTGTACTAAGTTTCAAGTCTCTATCTCTTTTCGTTATCGAGTTATACAAGTTCAAATCACCCAATTATTAAAAAAATGAAAAAGGGGAGATAACTTTGCAAAAAAGTGGCCCAGAGTTATAATTCTTGCATGTTGTACAACTGCACAGTGCCATCTATCTATGTTCCAAGTTTCAATAATATCTGACCATTCGTTCACAAGATATGGCTCTGACAAAAATTGATTAAAATATTGAAAAAGGGGAGATAACTTTGCAAAAAAGTGGCTCAGAGTTATCATTCTTGAAAACTACACAAGTTCACATTGCCATCTATCTATGTTGCAAGTTTCGATCAATTCCATCAAGTAGTTCATGAGTATTGCTCTGGACAAAAATTTGGATAGGAGAAAGAAAATAATAATAATAATAATAATAAGAAGAAGAAGAAGAACTAGAGATTGTAACTGTAGCAACAGTTACGAACGATTCCCTTGCCATTGTATTGAACAAGGGCAGATAACACAATGGCCCAGAGTATTCGGTAATGCGCTAATACACTTGCGAAAGTACTACTACCTGATTAGGGACACATGTACTAAGTTTCAAGTCTCTATCACTTGTCGTTTTTGAGTTATACAAGTCCGAAAAATCGACCAATCAGAAACGAGTATTCGATCATGCGCTAATACACATGCAAAAATAGTACTACTTGATAAGAAACACATGTACTAAGTTTCAAGTCTCTATCACTTGTCGTTTTTGAGTTATACAAGTCCGAAAAATCGACCAATCAGAAACGAGTATTCGGTCATGCGCTAATACACATGCAAAAGTAGAACTACTTGATAAGAAACACATGTACTAAGTTTCAAGTCTCTATCACTTGTCGTTTTTGAGTTATACAAGTCAGAAAAATCGACCAATCAGAAACGAGTATTCGGTCATGCGCTAATACACTTGAGAAAGTAGTACTACTTGATTAGAATCACATGTACTAAGTTTCAAGTCTCTATCACTAGTCATTTTCGAGTTATACAAGTCCGAAAAATCGACCAATCAGAAACGAGTATTCGGTCAAGCTCAAATACACATGAGAAAGTAGGTCACTTGATTGGGAACATTTGTACTAAGTTTCAAGTCTCTATCTCTTTTCGTTATCGAGTTATACAAGTTCAAATCACCCAATTATTAAAAAAATGAAAAAGGGGAGATAACTTTGCAAAAAAGTGGCCCAGAGTTATAATTCTTGCATGTTGTACAACTGCACAGTGCCATCTATCTATGTTCCAAGTTTCAATAATATCTGACCATTCGTTCACAAGATATCGCTCTGACAAAAATTGATTAAAATATTGAAAAAGGGGAGATAACTTTGCCAAAAAGTGGCTCAGAGTTATCATTCTTGAAAACTACACAAGTTCACATTGCCATCTATCTATGTTGCAAGTTTCGATCAATTTCATCAAGTAGTTTATGAGTATTGCTCTGGACAAAAATTTGGATAGGAGAAAGAAAATAATAATAATAATAATAATAAGAAGAAGAAGAAGAATAATAATAAAAAACAGTAGAAAAACAATACGATTCCCAACTCTGTTGGGGAATCGTAATAATAATAAAAAACAGTAGAAAAACAATACGATTCCCAACTCTGTTGGGGAATCGTAATAAGAAGAAGAAGAAGAATAATAATAAAAAACAGTAGAAAAACAATACGATTCCCAACTCTGTTGGGGAATCGTAATAACTACAAATACAGCATGTCCCCCCTTTCGGAGAAGGGGAGACATAATGAGTAATCTCTCCTTTTGTCACAATTTTTCAAAAGACCACTGCTGCACATGAGTCAAAATGTGTTTGCAAGTGGGAAAGGGTTAACATGAACTGTACCCTAGGATCTACTATAGGCTTGAATTTCATGCATTTCCTTCAATTTTCACTTATTTTGTGCGTTAACCCTTTCCCACATATAGACGCGTTCTGACGCCTCTGCAGCAGACGGCTTTTTGAAAACATAGTGACAAAAGAAGAAATTGCACAAAACGTGCAATTTCTCCTTTTGCCACAAGGTTTTTTCACTTTTTGTCATAGGTTATCCATTCAATTATGGAGATTTTCTATTTTTTGACAAATAAGTTCAAAGTCGTCTGCTGCAGAATTGTTGTATGAGGGAAAGGGTTAAACAGAAACAGCTGGTTGACCAAGGTTGTAGGAATCCGCAGTGATCAAGTGATAAGCATCAGGGTTTTTAAAATCTGGCGTCCCGGGTTCGATCCCAAGTCAGGGTACAACAGTCTTAGTTGAGTGCCCTTGGGCAAGGCACGTTTCTTAGCCTAATACTGGTTTGTTTACCCAGAGATCATGAACTATGTGAGCTGTCTCTGTGATATAATAATGAAATTATGATGTTGAAAATGGCATAAAACCCCAAATTGATCAAAGCAGTGTTGACAGAATGGATTCCGAAAGTATGATTATTGAAAACATTGTGTCAAAAGTGAGAAATTGCTCATTTTGGCACATTGTTTCAAAGGTTGTCATGTGTGCTTCAGTTGTGTAAAATGGTGACAGAGGATTACATTATCAATGCAAAACATGTTGAATTATCAATGCAAAAAATCCATGTGGTGAATACCAAATAGATATTGTATACAAATACAGGGGCATAGCTAGGGTCTACTAAGTGTGTACGCAAGTTTTTTAGGGGGGTCCCGTGATTTTTTTTTTTCCTCCATATCGTCTGTGGTGACTTCTGGGAGCATTTCAGTAGCAAAATATGACTGATCTTCATGGTGAAATAAACGTATTTTGGGATAGTAAAATGTGTTGCATTTGTCATTTTCCGTCAAATCTATCAAGTCAGATCGGTTGGGTTATACTTGCGCCTACCCCATGTCAAGTTTTTATTACAGATTTGAACTTTTTAAAATTTAAGTACTGGAGACAATGTGTACGCAGCTGCGCATTTTGCGTATAGTCAGCTACGCGCCTGAAATACATGTTATTTTGGAGGGGAAAATTATAAAGTCAAGAGGAACTTACTCGGAATAAGTCTTTCTAACATAAAGACGCATTTTGACACCTCTGCAGCAGACGACTTTTGAAAACATTGTGAAAAATCACAATTGAATAAATGACAAATTTTGTCACAATGTCTTCAACTCTGTTGATGTATGTGGGAAAGGGGGGGTTAAATCTATCAAAAAGTAGCAAAACATTGAAAAAGGAGAAACAGAATACAATAAGTTTATTTTGTCAGTCATAATTAAGAAATTTCATTTTAACTGAAACATTGTTAGCATTCGGTTGGCTGCTGCCGCATGTACATGTACTTCTCTTGAACAAGTGAAAACAGGTAACTTCTTTTCCATTATAGTCTATTAATTTACTTACATTTTCTTAACCCTTTCCCTCATATAGACGCTTTTTGACGCCTCTGCAGCAGACGGCTTTTTGAAAACATAGTGACAAAAGAAGAAAACGAGCAATTTCTCCTTTTTTGTCACCATATTTTCAAGTCTATTCAATTATTGTACTTTTATTTAAAAGGGAGTTTCCAATTTTTTTCGGGTTTGTTTTCAAAGTCGTCTGCTGCAGATTTGTTGTATGTGGGAAAGGAGGGTTAAGTTACCTGTTTTTAAAAAGGCTTAAGCCTCTGCATGACAGAAAAAACTTTAATCTAGAATGCAACATGCATAGCAATGTAATGCATTTAAATTAACTGCTTACATGATAAGACAGGTTAACCCTTTCCCACATTCTAATGCCTCTGCAGCAGAAGTGTGTTGAAAACATTGTGGCAAAAGTATAAATTGCTCATAATGAGAAATTTCTCCTTTTGATACAATATTTCAAACTCTATTCAATGATTAAACTTTCATTGATTGATTGATTGATTGTTTGATGTTTTATGCCACGTTCAACAATTTTTCAGTTATAAAACTGCTTTTCCTGGGTAAGTTACAATTTAAGTACTTCTGGTCCATTTATCCTGACACTAGCCACTCAATCGTAATGCTAACCCACAATACTGAGCGCCAAGGAGGACAGCTATAACTACCATTTTTAAAGTCTTTGGTATGACCCGACCTGGGATCGAACATGTGACCTTCCGCACCCGAGGTTCATTAACCCTTTCCCTCATACGACAATTCTGCAGCAGACGACTTTGAACATATTTTGTCAAACAATGGAATATCTCTATAATTGAATGGATAACATATGACTAAAAGTGGAAAACATTGTGTCGAAAGGAGAAATTGCACGTTTTGTGCAATTTCTTCTTTTGTCACTATGTTTTCAAAAAGCCGTCTGCTGCAGAGGCGTCAGAAAGCGTCTATATGAGGGAAAGGGTTAATGGAGGTTAACGATATTTCTAACCAAACGCTTTTGAAGTCATATCTGTTGCAATTTGTAGTATGTGGGAAAGGAGAGGTTAAAGATTTTAACTTCAAAAGAAATGGTAAATCTCTGACAAGATTTATATTGAGAAAGAGCGTTTTGAGCAATTTCACCTTTTAATGCAACGTTTTTAAAAATATCATGTTATCCATTCAATTATAGAGATTTTCTATTTTTTTGACAAAATATGTTCAAAGTCGTCTGCTGCAGATTTCTCGTATGAGGGAAAGGGTTAACATTAAGCTTCTTGTCCGAATACTCCGGGGACCCATGGAATTCCTGGAAAATCTACAGCCAGATTACAAGCAAAGAACCAGTCCAAACGGACGGACCTCTGTGTAGGCTAATCAAGATTGTCACTGTTCAAAATCCAGTCTTGCAAATATTCTAGAAGAATCGTTGTAGTTATATGCAATTTGATCATACCTGACTTTAATTTGAAAACCTGTGAAGGTTGTGTGTGTGTGTGTGTGTGTGTGTGTGTGGTGATCCAATCGGTCCCTTTGAAGTCATAATAATAAAGTATAACAGAATGAACAAAGTGAATCGGTATGAAACTTCCATAAATTTACACAGCAGATATAAACAGCAACCTTATTATAATTTCTCTTTAATTAGTAAAAAACTATCTTTTTTATTTTTTTGTTAATTATTACCTAGACTTCTCCAATGTCAAGTTGATGTAGAACCAAAGGATCAAATATGATGGCTCAGCACGAAACAGTTGTAACTTCTTCTTAAATTAACTACAGTTACATCTGTTTAATGCTAATCCATCAAAATGTATACATAAATATGCCTTGCACCAGTTTTTTACCTGGCATGCTGTAGTAAATTATAAAGTATGCCTTGCACTAGTTTTGTACCTGGCATGTTAATTGTAGTAAATAAGTATGCCTTGCACTAGTATTGTACCTGGCATGTTGTATTAAATAAGTATGCCTTGCACTAGTATTGTACCTGGCATGTTGTAGTAAATAAGTACGCCTTGCACTAGTCTTTTACCTGGCTTCTGTAGTAAATAAGTATGCCTTGCACCAGTTGTTTACCTGGCATGTTGTAGTACATAAGTATGCCTTGCACCAGTTGTTTACCTGGCATGTTGTAGTAAATAAGTATGCCTTGCACTAGTCTTTTACCTGGCATGTTGTAGTAAATAAGTATGCCTTGCACCAGTTGTTTACCTGGCATGTTGTAGTAAATAAGTATGCCTTGCACTAGTCTTTTACCTGGCATGCTGTAGTAAATAAGTATGCCTTGCACTAGTTTTGTACCTGGCATGTTGTAGTAAATAAGTATGCCTTGCACTAGTTTTGTACCTGACATGTTGTAGTATAACATAAGTATGCCTTGCACTAGCTTTGTACCTGGAATGTTGTATTAAATAAGTATGCCTTGCACTAGTTTTGTACCTGGCATGTTAATTGTAGTAAATAAGTATGCTTTGCACTAGTTTTGTACCCGGCATGCTGTAGTAAATAAGTATGCCTTGCACTAGTTTTGTACCTGGCTTCTGTAGTAAATATTTATGCCTTGCACTAGTCTTTTACCTGGCATGCTGTAGTAAATAAGTATGCCTTGCACTAGTCTTTTACCTGGCATGTTGTAGTAAATAAGTATGCCTTGCACCAGTTGTTTACCTGGCATGTTGTAGTAAATAAGTATGCCTTGCACTAGTCTTTTACCTGGCATGCTGTAGTAAATAAGTATGCCTTGCACTAGTTTTGTACCTGGCATGTTGCAGTAAATAAGTATGCCTTGCATTAGTTTTGTACCTGACATGTTGTAGTAAATAAGTATGCCTTGCACTAGCTTTGTACCTGGCATGTTGTATTAAATAAGTATGCCTTGCACTAGTTTTGTACCTGGCATGTTAATTGTAGTAAATAAGTATGCTTTGCACTAGTTTTGTACCCGGCATGCTGTAGTAAATAAGTATGCCTTGCACTAGTTTTGTACCTGGCATGTTAATTGTAGTAAATAAGTATGCCTTGCACTAGTTTTGTACCTGGCATGTTAATTGTAGTAAATAAGTATGCCTTGCACTAGTTTTGTACCCGGCATGTTGTAGTATATAAGTATGCCTTGCACTAGTTTTTTACCTGGCATGCTGTAGTTAATAAGTATGCCTTGCACTAGTTTTTACCTGGCATGCTGTAGTAAATAAGTATGCCTTGCACTAGTTTTGTACCCGGCATACTGTAGTAAATAAGTATGCCTTGCACTAGTTTTGTACCTGGCACGTTGTAGTAAATAAGTATGCCTTGCACTAGTTTTGTACCTGGCATTTTGTAAATATACTGTATTAATGTTCATTGTATTTGCCTATCAAAATGGCTGACAAGGGAGATAATAATTGTAGTTGTGGGAACTACGTATTATAAAATAACATAACTCGATCCTACCTTTAGCTTCTTGGATGCGGGCACCAAATCCGGAGGAATTTAAATCCGACATTTTGTTTAACTATTTATAAATGACACTCACAGTCATTTCCTTCCACAGAATTTGTTAACACTTAAATACTATGGTGTATTCCTTTTTCAGAAAATCACAGCCACTTGATGAAATTTCACTACTCCTGAATATTAGTGCACTTGCTTTATTATGGTGATCTTTATCATCCTGTATTATGTACCTGAAATAAAAAATCATTATAAGAATCAAGTCATGCAAAAAATGACCCTCAGAATTATTTTGAGCTTTCTAAATTCAACCCTTTTCCATTTTGATGTATCTGCAGTAGAATATTCTTGAAAACATTGTCATATGTGGGAAAGAGTAAATCATAATTAGGATCACATTGGATATTTCTATGAAAAGCAGAGATAGTTCATTTTGAGCCATTTCTGCTTTTTGATAATGTTTTCGTTTAAACTTGTTCATCAAGACTTAACCCTTTCCCTCATATAGACGCTTTCTGACGCCTCTGCAGCAGACGGCTTTTTAAAAACATAGTGACAAAAGAAGAAATTGCTCAAAACGAGCAATTTCTCCTTTTGCCACAATGTTTTCAACTTTTAGTCATAGGTTATCCATTCAATTATGGAGATTTTCTATGTTTTGACAAAATATGTTCAAAGTCGTCTGCTGCAGAATTGTCGTGAGGGAAAGGGTTAAAGCAGACGGCGTTTTGAAAACATAGTGACAAAAGAAGAAATTGCACAGAACGTGCAATTTCTCCTTTTGCCACTATGTTTTCCACTTTTAGTCATAGGTTATCCATGTGACAAAATACGTTCAAAGTCATCTGCTGCAGAATTGTTGTATGAGGGAAAGGGTTAACCAGTAGGTTACTTGTGCCATTTTGGTGGAAACATCCAAAAGGTAGAACCTGCTCATCCCAGGATTCAAACCTTGGACCTTTGGCAGGAGTGGTTGACACTTTAACCCTTTCCCTCATACGTCTGCTGCAGAGGCGTCAAAAAGCGTCTATATGAGGGAAAGGGTTAACACTGCCCTACAGTAACTGTCTTCAACAATAATGATAATGTTTTGAACAATTACCTCTGCCATAGATGAAAATCAGAAAAATTTATCAGTTTCTGATCTTAAATAAACTCTTATACAAATCAGCCACCACACAAACCTTCAGGACTTCTCTCTGTTCAGGGATTTTTTTTAATGGTGTTTTACGCCCCTCTCAACATTTTTTCAATTATATCACAGTGTTTCCTGTGTTAGTTACCAGTACTACTGGTCCATTTAGCCTGACACCAGTAAGTCAGTCATAATGTTAACCCCACAACCCTGAGCGCCAAGGAGAGAAAGCCATTACTTCTATATTTAAAGTCTTCTCAGTCCAGCGAAGATCAAGATCAGGCTGTTGAATATTTTTTATTGTCTAGATTTAGTCAAAACCTCTCTGCAGGCTAAGAGGATACTTCTGCAAGTAAAAGGACAAAAAAGGAAAGATCCTAATTAATCCTTTTCTACAAACAGATTATTTCTGACACCTTTAATTGCAGCAGATGACTTTTGAAAAAAAGCAAATTCTCATTTTACCTCATTTATTCTATGCTCTATTTAACTTTAATTTCCAAATTTAACCCTTTCCCACATAAAAACGCTTTCCAGAACCTCTGCAGCAGACGACAATCGAAAACATCTACACAAAAGAAGAAATTGCTCATATTGAGCAAATTTTCCTTTTGTCAAAATGTTTTCAACTCTTTCCTAAAACTAGCATTATATATAAAGACATTTTCCTTTTTATTGTCCAGAAGATTTCAAAGTTGTCGGATGCAGAATTGCAGAGCTCTAGATAAGGAGCATTATGCTTGTTCTGAAATCCTTATTTTATCCGCAAACCCTATGTTGTGGGTACTCAAAAGAATCGTCTCAATGAGACGATTATTTTGAGTACCCACAACATAGGGTTTAGTTGGATAATAAGAGATATATTGTGGGGAAAAGAGCTGTAAACCTCTCCTTATCTGGACCTCTGTACAGTATGTTAGAAAGGCCTGACATGTGTGATTAGGTCTCCAAGTCCTGAAGGTCTGTTTTTGTGTGACATGACGATTGTGATGTAAACCAATTCTCTGTATTATATAGCACAAAGTTTTTATAACCCGCCAACAAATGATATTTTGCACCCCGATTTGGAAATTAACAAAAAAATAAACTTCTAAATAATAACTAAGCTCAATATACTGAGTAATATCTCCTTTTCTAACAAAGATTTCAATTTTGAATCCAATCAATAATAACACATTTAAATTAGTACTAATAGATAATATATTTTTTTTTACTTTACAGGTATTTTCAAAGCAGCTGTCTCTAAAAAGAAAACATAAAGGGTTATACTTTCTATCTATCATATGTATCTCTTTGGTACAGAAGGCATTTGACAGAAATCCGCGATAAATTTTGAAAACATTGTGGGAAAAGGAGAAATTGCTCGGTACTATAGCAATTTCTCCTTTACCATTAATGTTTTAATCTCTTACTAAATAACATTTCCACTTCTTGAGATGTAATCATTTGTACCGGAGACATTTTAAATCAGACGACTGTTCAAATATCATATCAGGTAAATAGACAATTCTTTCCAACATATAGAGATGCCTCTGCAGCAGACGACTTTTGAAAACATTGTGGCAAAAGAAGAAATTGCTCATGGTGAGCAATTTCTCCTTGCGCCACAGTGTTTTCTACTTGTTTTTAGTAATTACACATCATTTGTATAGGTTTTTTTTCATATTTTTGTATAAAGAAGTAAATTATCAAAATGGTCTGCAGTATGTCTATTCTATGTGGGAAAGGGTTTAATAATTCTATCACTAAGGATACCTCATGGTTACTGGAGCAGACAGAGGACGGAGCTCATCTTTACCCATAAAATTTCATTATTTACATATATTGTTATCTATGATATTCACTCATACCTGTCTAATACCCTCATATATCATATTTTTAACCCTTTCCAAAATACAGACGCCTCTACAGCAGACGACTTTTGAAATAATTGTAGCAAATGGAGAGCAATTTCTCCTTTTGCCACAATGATTTCAACTCTTTTGAATAATAATACTTTCATTTATAGAATGTTTTCACATTTTTTGCCAAGATGATTTCAATGTCGTCTGCTGCAGATTAATTGTATGTGGGAAAGGGTTAATAATTATATCACTAAGGATACCTGGTGGTTACTGGAGCAGACCAAGGACAGTGAGCTCATCTTTACCCATAAAATTTCATAATTAACATATTTCGTTATCTGTGATATTCACTCATACCTGTCTAATACCCTCATATATCCTATTATTAAATTGTTACCTCATACGTCACAATTCTGCAGCAGACGACTTTGAAAACATAGTGACAAAAACTTCCATAAAAGATAACTGAATTGTTAAACAAAGTTGAAAACATTGTGGCCAAAGGAGAAATTGCTGATCGTGAGCAATTTCACCTTTGGCCACGATGTTTTCAAAAGTTGTTTGCTGTTTTTCGAGTCAAATACGTCTGCAGGTGGGTAAGGGGGGTTAAATTGTTACCTCATACGAAATATTGAGTGTCGTCTGCTTTGATTAATTGATTGCATGATGTTTTACGCCACTTTCAACAATTTTTCAATTATATCACGCCATTTCCTGGGTGTTTTACCAGTAATACTGGTCCATTTATCCCGACACCAGCCAGTCAGTCTTAATGCCAATCCCTCGACCCTGAGCGTCAAGGAGTGCGACCATTACTACCATTTTTAAAGTCTTTGGTATGACCTGGCCATGGATCGAACCCACCACCTCTCAAAGCAGAGGCGGATACTCATCCACTACACCACGGAATCAATCTGTCTGCTTTAATTATGTCAATATCTCCATTTGTCACAATGTTTTCAAAAGACATCTGCTGCAGATGCGTCTAAATGCATCTGCATCTGGGAGAGGGTTAAAAGGACTTTCAAATGAATTTTTGGGTCACATTTTCCAAACAAAGCAAAACATTCCAATTATGAATGGTCGCAATGTAAAATTCCCATTTCACAAGATGAATGCATTAAACAAGGTCAGCTTACTATATTTTCCTAGGAGAAGTGATTGATTGATTGTTTGGGGTTTAACACCGTTTTCAACAATCTTTCAGTCATCTCACGTACGGCAGCCAGTTCACCTTTCCATGTGTTTCCTGGTTTTCTCACACCATGCAGTACTCCACACAACAGTCTTTCTAAGCAACTGGCTGCTTTTCCACATAGACTATTAGCCCATTGGTGGAAGATGAATGCTGCTTGTCGTATTAACTTTTGTAAAACGTTGAAAGGATGTTGGCCGAGGCGGGGTTTGAACTCACAAACCCTGGATTGACAACCAACGTGGCTACCGACTGAGCTAACTGGATTTGGCGACCTAGGTGAACTGACCTAGTTATCTATTCATCCTGCATTAGTTGAGTTTACATAAACAATACTTCACCCTTTTCCACATACAACAACTTAACCCTTTCCCTCATACGATAATTCTGCAGCAGACGACTTTGAACGTATTTTGTCAAAACATAGAAAATCTCCATAATTGAATGGATAACCTATGACAAAAAGTAGAAAACATTGTGGCAAAAGGAGAAATTGCACGTTTTGTGCAATTTCTTCTTTTGTCACTACCCCTGTGAAATGTTGTTCTTGAAATTATGAACTTTTCATGCCACTTATGAACTGTTCATGAACTGCCATTAAATAGTTCTTAATATCAGTTCAAGAACTTTAGTTCATGAACAGTAAGACCAACTTGTTCGTGAACTATTCAAGAACTGAAGAAGAACATGGCAAATTCTTAACAAGTTCATAAACATCTGTCAAGTGTAATTCAAGTACTTTTAATGAACCCTATAAGTTCTTATTCTGTTCTTGAATAGTAAGTTTAATATAAATATATCACTGATTTTAAAATGATATTTAATTAAATTACAATGACTTTTTAACTCAGTGTGAATCTCTTAAACTACCATTCTGAATAGAGAAATAAGAACATTTATAGATCACTTCTAGAACACTTCTAGAATACTTCTAGAACCAAAGAAGTTCTTATAAATGTATTATAGTGAAAACTTTTGAAATCTTCTTGTCAAAAGTAAAGGCCCTAGTGAAAAACATTAATGCAATTCCAGTGAAATTTCATTGTTACCTGCTATGTTACTGGAATACCAGTAGAATAACCAAAAATACCACTGGAACTGAACTTGAATTTGAAATATACCAAGGGAGTTAACTCAAGCATAAAACACAGGAACTCTTCAAAAAGAAGTTAGTAATGTTTACTACTTCCTTTACGTTTTTTGGTGGGAGAAATATGTTGTGTTTCAAAGGCACAGAGAAGTTTTTTGTAATTTCTTATGAACAACTTGATGGGCACATTTGGTAAATGTCTTAAATGTTACATTGTTTATTAAATTAGCAAATTGTATTATGCTATGTCATAAACAATAAGTTTATATTGGTGATTTATTTAAGTATCACATTGCCACATGTGAAAGAAGCCAATTGTCTTCATATAAAAAATATTTTTATTGAATTCTGGTTCAACTATGTTTCAATGAACCAGAATATTTTCTGTACATAATCTGCACAGGCTTTCTGTAATTTCTTCTGTATAAAATCTGGTTCTTATGTCCACCCAGACTATTTCATACACTGGTTACCAACCAATTGAACATGAACTTTTCATGAACTGTTCATGAACAGTAGTTCTTGAACTATTCATGAACTGTAGTTCTAGAACTGTTCATGAGCGATAGTTCTTGAACCGTTCATGAACAATCCATGAAGAGAAAATGGCACAATGAATTTGCACTGGAAAAAGTTCTTGAACAGTTCATGTTTAAAAAGAAAATCAAGAATATTTCATGAATTTTCAGTTCTTGAACAATTCATGAACTTTTTAATGACAATGTTTCCTGAATGTGTCATGAACTGTTCATGACCTGTTCAAGAACTACATATTTAAGAACTTTTTAAGAATTTGTGCCATTTTATCTTCATATACATCCCATGAACTGTTCATGAACCAGGTACCTGAACTGTGCATGAATTATACAAGAACTGTTCATGAACAGTAATTATTCATTTCACAGGGGAATGTTTTCAAAAAGCTGTCTGCTGCAGGAGGCGTCATAAAGCGTCTAAATGAGGGAAAGGGTTAAAAGAAGACGACTTTGAACATGTCTAGGTACAAATATGAAAATATCATCATAAATGAAAGTCTAATTATCAAAAAGAGTTGAAAACATTATGACAAAAAGAAGAAATTAATCAGAATGAGCAATTTCTCCTTTTGCCACAATGTTTTCAATATTTGTTTACTGCACAAAGGCGCAAGAAAGCGTCTGTATGCAGGAAAGGGTTAACAATATTAAGTGTATCTGCATTTTATAGAAAAAATAAAAGTGCTAAATAAGCTTTCTAGGAGACCATAAATCACAATGAGTTACCTTTTCCCACATACAACAAATCTGCATGAGGCTTGTGAAACCATCTTGGCAAAAATACGAAAAATCTCTATTAATGAAAGTACAAGAGAAAGTTGATGCAACGCATCAATGTCGCCGGATATCCATAGTGCAGTTATGCATAACACTAACATTATAGTAGTTGAATAAACAGTTATCAACTGAGGGGCATATTGGAACATCAGGGGTGGGGTCAAGTGAAAATGTATCATAACTTGCATTGTTTTGTCAACGAAGTGAATGATAATTGAAGCCTTTCATTGTTTATGATCAATCTCCATTCCAAAGTAGGTTGACCATACACACAACCAACTAATTATTGATCATAAACAGTAATGGAAATGAGTGATCTTGCCAATCATTAGTCTTAGTATGTATACAGTGCTTTCATTAAGGAATAATTATAAGATTTGTGAATTCCACATACACTTTTCAAGATGTTTGTCAGAATATTAGAATTTTATTATTTTTCAATAAAACCACAAAACAGACAATTTAGGATTTGCATGCAATAGCACGTCATTTTATCTTTCCTCTTTTAAAGTCAACAGTGGACACCTTTGCAGCAATCTACTTTTAAAACAATGAGATAAGGACATGAGTTTTCTCTTTTTCTCAAAATGATATTAGCTTAGCATCCTAATTATATCATACTTTAACAAATGTTGAAATGTAGTCCAATATTTATAAATTATACCACCTTCGAAATATAATATCAACTAAACAGTTAAATCTCATTGAAATTGTTGTATAATTTAAACTTAATTTCGAACATAAACTTAGCCCTACAACATGTTAATTTATTTTAATTCTTTCCTTCCTTTTTTATAATGAAAACAACAAACTGCTCATGTTTTAAAATTATATTATGATGAGCGCCCTTGTGTCAATGATGCATAACAATATGCAGATCGGAAGCAATATGCCTTTAGGGAATTAAATGACACATTTAAAATTGTCAAGGACGAAATAATTTTGTACGAAAGACCCGATTCTTTCTTATTTGCAGAGGTGTCGTTCATGAAACTCTCTTTATAGGCAGAGAGTGTTCGTTCAAAGTCATTTTTCCATTAAAACCAGTTTTATCTCGGTTTGTTCTTTTCTTCATTTGTTTCGAACCAAATAAACATTTTAAATCTCCTATAATTTACTATTTGTAAGTGAGTGTAAAGAGCGGCTCTCTGCAAAGGAGATTGATCTACGCAGTTAGTATTCGCGAGTCACGCAGGTGTTCGTAAGTAAACAAATTAGACTGCGACGTAAAGGTTTGTAGTTATCGACTTTTGATTACATGTAGTAGTGTAAAATAAAGTATACCAGTCTAGCTAATAGGGACTGTTTTGTCTTCGTAAATAAAACAAAAAAACATAAATGCGAGTCAAAATAAAGAAACTGAAAATACCTAAAACATCGGAATATTTATTTCATTTTAGATGTGTCATTACTTAGTGTTTTTAAACAAACACTATTGTAATATGTTCCAGACATCTAAATGTGTTTTTTTCTGATAATAATCCCCCCTCCCATGTGATTTCAGAAAACCTATTAAAAATAGAAGTCGCGGGCTTCTGCCCGGCGACTAATAATTATGGCTCCCCACAACTAATTTAAAGGGAGTTGAAAACAATGTGGCTATAATGATTAGCAATTTCTTTTTTTGCAACATTGCTTGTGTCAAAATGCATCTACAAGTGGGAAAGGCTTAACCCTTTCCCTCATATAGATGCTTTCTGACGCCACTGCAGCAGACAGCTTTTTGAAAACATAGCGACAAAAGAAGAAATTGCTCAAAACGAGCAATTTCTCCTTTTGACACAATGTTTTCAACTTTTAGTCATAGGTTATCCATTCAATTATAGAGATTTTCTACTTTTTGACAAAATATGTTCTGACAGTCGTCTGCTGCAGAATTGTCGTATGAGGGAAAGGGTTAAACTTCACAATTACTATAGAGCGTCATTTTCATGTTGCGTCACCATGGTTTGCATGTATATATGTATGTATAATCACCTTTAGCATGTAGGAGAAGAATTGGGAGATTGTTCCATTTACAATTCTCCAACAAAATTTACAACAAACTTGCAGCAAATAACTTGGCAAAGACATGGAAATTCTCTATAAATAAAGCTATTGAATGGAATTGCAAACAATATGATATATATATATGAACAATGTGAACAAATATCAGCATCTGCACATGTAGACGCTTAAAATTCAGACACATCTGCAGCAGACAACTTTTAAAAACACTGACAAAAGGCGAAATATATTGCTCTATTAACTAGCAATTTCACCTTTTGCCACAATGTTTTCACCTTTTTTTCAACAATAATAGTTCCATCTTCTTGCATGATTGTGTTCAAAGTCGTCTGCTGCAGATTTGTTATAAGTTGGACAGGGTTAACCCTTTCCCTCATATAGACGCTTTCTGACGCCTCTGCAGCAGACAGCTTTTTGAAAACATAGTGACAAAAGAAGAAATTGCACAAAACGTGCAATTTCTCCTTTTGCCACAATGTTTTCCACTTTTTGTCATGGGTTATCCAGTCAAATATGGAGATTTTCTATGTTTTGACAAAATACGTTCAAAGTCGGCTGCTGCAGAATTGTCGTATGAGGGAAAGGGTTAAGGGACACTGCGTCAAGGACACCTTGGCCTTCGTCGGTATCATTGTGACAAGATAAATTAGCTGAAGATGACTTGGTGACACTGGAGAGAATAGAACTTATAAATGACACTGTAACCAACTCTTCATGATAATATACTCAATCTGTCATAACTAGGATAAATTTAACCCTTTCCCTCATACGACAATTCTGCAGCAGAAGACTTTGAACGTATTTAACTGAGGTCCTTTCCCACATACAGAAAGTCTGCAGCAGACACCTTGGAAAACATTTAGCCAAATATTGTTTGACAAATGAAAGTTTATTTACTGAATAAAGTTAAAAAAGAGAAATGGCTATGAACAATTTTTAAAATCCTTGTGCCAGAATGTTTTCAAAAGTCGTCTGCTGCAGAGGCGTCGAAAGCGACTGTATGTGGGAAAGGGTTAAAGTAAATATAATCTCTCAATTGATATCAAACCAAAGCAAATAGTGTATATAGTATGCAAAAGAATCATCTCATAGGGATGATTCTTTGAAGTATCAACAACATAGGGTCTGAAGGTCATTAATCATTTCCCAATTAGAGACACATTTTGACACATCAGCAGCAGACAACTTTTGAAAACAATGTAGCATAAGGAGAAATTGCTCTAATAAGCAATTTCTCCATTTGCCACAATAAATTCATGTAACCCTTTCCCTCATATAGACGCTTTCTGACGCCTCTGCAGCAGACGGCTTTTTGAAAACATAATGGCAAAAGAAGAAATTGCTCAAAACGAGCAATTTCTCCTTTTGCCACAATGTTTTCCACTTTAAGTCATTATAAGGTTATCCATTCAATTACAGAGATTTTCTATTTTTTGACAAAATTTGTTTAAAGTCGTCTGCTGCAGTATTCTCGTATGAGGGAAAGGTTTAACTCAATCGAATAAATAAACTTTCAATAACAGAGATTTTTCATAGTTTTGCCTGGATGTTGCAAAGTTGTCTGCTGCATAAGTGCTGAATGTGCGGAATAGACTTCAGAGCTCCTAGATAAGGAGCGTTTTGCTTGTTCTAAAATCCCAATTTATCTGCTAACCCTTTGTTGTGGGTACTCAAAAGAATCGTCTGAATGAGACGATTCTTTTGAGTACCTACAACATAGGGTTTGGATGGATAATAAGAGAGATATTGTGGGGAAAAGAGCTGTTGAATATCTGCTAACCCTTTATTGTGGGTACTCAAAAGAATCGTCTGTTTGAGTACCTACAACATAGGGTTTGGTTGGATAATAAGAGAGATATTGTGGGGAAAAGAGCTGTTGAATATTAACCAAGGCTTAGACCTTATCGGGACCTCTGGGAAAAGGCTTTTCATGGAAATAATAACAAGCTCTGCAGAAACAGTAAGAATACAATGTACTTAACAATTTAACATTTATCTATCATATATATATATGTACAGTCAAACCTGTGCTTAAGACCACCTTTGTTTAGCAATTCCCTGTCTAGAGCAACCACACTTTTGATTTTCAATTACTCACTTTCTGCATAAAATACCCTGTAATTTAAGACCACCTGTGAACAAAGACCAGATTGTTCTCTTCCCATAGGTGGTCTTTAAACACAGGTTCCATTGTAGTTCTATAATAATTGCAATATTTACCCTTTCCCTCATAAAACAAAATTCACAGCAGATAGACCCTTTTGAAAACATCCTTGCAAAAATATGAAAAATCTCTGTAAATGAAAGGAGTTATGAGCAATGCACCATTGGCAAGATGTTTTACAAAATGTGTCTGTTTGAGAGAAAGGGTTAAAAATATCATAACTTTAACCCCTTTCCCTCATATAGACGCTTTCTGACGTCTCTGCAGCAGACAGCTTTTTGAAAACATTGTGACAAAAGAAGAAATTGCTCAAAACGAACAATTTCTCCTTTTGCCACAATGTTTTCCACTTTTAGTCATAGGTTATCCTTTCAATTATAGAGATTTTCCATTTTTTGACAAAATATATTCAACGTCGTCTGCTGCAGAATTGTCATATGAGGGAAAGGGTTAAGCCCTTTCTGGATCTTTGAATACATATATTAATGAAAACCTCTAGAAATGAATGTTTAATTTATTGCATAGATATAGTTACAAACATTGTGGCTAAAGGAGAAATTGCTTATCATAAGCAATTTCTTCTTTTAACACAATGTTTTCAAAAGTCATCTGCTGCAGATGTGTTCCGAAAGCGTCTTTATGTGGTAAAGGGTTAAATTGGGATATTAAAATTAAATAGAGCATAGAAAAAAATGCGGTTAACAACCTCACAGAGATATCGCTCATTTGGAGCCATTTCACCTGTTTCTACAATGGTTTAAATGTCCTCGCACTATCAAGGTAAAGGGAGAAATAGGAAATAATGTTTTGCTCCAACAATCTTTTCACTCATTTACTAGTTTTTAACTCAAATATGACAATTATTTACTGTTTTTAACCCTTTCCCACTTGCAAACACATTCTGATGCGCAGGTGAAGCAAACGAATTTTGAAATCATTGTGACAAAAGGAGAAATTGCTAATAATGGGCAAAGTCTTCTTTTGCCACCGTCTTTTCAACTTTATTTAAAAATCAAACTTTCATTAATAGAGATTTTCCATATGTTTGCATATATATCGAGGGCTTGGCGTGAAACGGTTGTAACTTAAATTGGATTTTTTTTACCAAGGTTAATCACCTCGCCATAAAGTCTTTATAAGCTTTAAATCATTTTACTTGGTAAACAATGGAAATTTAGGTGCCATTGCTCATTCTGAGCAATGGCACCTAAATTTGCATTGTTTACAAAGGGATCAAAATTGCCCCTAAACCAGGGTTTTCAAAATAGGTTTTTAGTTACAACCGTTTCACGCCAAGCCCTCGATATGTGTATCTTCAAAGCCGCCTGCTGCATATAAGATGTATGTGGGCAAGGATTTTAAACCTAATTTATAATTGATGCATTCTGACATAATCTGCAGCATACAACTTTTTAGAACATAGAGCAAGGAGCAAATGCACTCACAACCCCTGGATCAAAAATAATTATAGAGATCATAGGTATGGTCACTACTACAATGTAATACACTGGGATAGAAAATTATGGATTCAGATTAACCTTTTCCCACATACGCCAATCCTGCAGCAGACGACATTTCCGCAAAACTCGTAAAAATCTATATGAATGATCTAGTGTAAATTATTGAATCGAGTTGAAATCATAATGAGCAATTTCCCCTTGTGTCACAATGATTTCAAAAGTTTTAAGTTGTCAGCTTGAGATGTGTCAGAATGTGTCTGCAAGTGCGAAAGGGTAAATAGTATATATCTGATTAGACATATCTGTTAATCTGTTAATATTAAGAACAGCTTTAACCTTTGTCCAATTATTCCTTTCCCACATATAGACGGTTTCTGGTGACTTCTTCAGCAGACGTTTTTTTGAAAATATGTCGACAAAAGAAGAAATTGCTCAAAACAAGCAATTTCTCCTTTTGTCACCATGTTTTCAACACTATTTAATTAGTATACTTTCATTAAAAGGAAGTTTCCAATTTTTTCGGATATGTTTTCAAAGTCGTCTGCTGCAAATTTGTTGCATGTGGGAAAGGGTTTAAACCTTTATCCAATTAAAATAAAAATGGTGTCTTTTACAACAGACCATAACTGTGGTGAAGTGGTAGAATGTCCGCCTCAGGTGCGGGAAGGGATGGGGTGCAATCCCCAACTGGGTCATACCAAAGAATTTGAAAATGGTTGTACGTAATAGCTTCCCTCCTTTGCACTCACGGTTGTGGGGTAAGCATTATGATTGACTGGCTGGTGTCAGGATAAATGGACCAGTAGTACTGGTAACTAAACTCACCCAGGAAATGCCCCGACATAACTGAAATAATGTTGAAGCGGCGTAAAACACCAAACAATAAATCAACCTTTACAACAAACACTGATAATTCAATGTAGAAAACGTTTTTATAGATTGGGGTTTAACACCATTTCAACAATTTTTTAGTCATATTACAGTTGCCAGTTCATCTACACATGTGTTTCCTGGCTTCCTCACACCAACACAACATCAGGAAAGCGTCTGTTTTTGTGAAAGGGTTAAAAGGGCAATGTTTGTTCCTTCCTTTTCCATTTATAATTCCTTTTAGCATTTCTGTTTAACCTTCTTTTAAGTCATGAAGTTACTTCGGCTTCCTAAATTGGTATTGGCAGATATTGCACAACTTCTAGAGCATGTTTGTTTTGTGATTTATTTTAACTTATCATTTAATTCATTTACTGTGCATGGATATTTCATGTATCAGTCATCCTTAATTAAAGATCTAATAATAGGAAGATGTTAACTCTCATTTATGATTGATACTCAACTTACAGCTCAAACGCAGTGAAATTCATAAATATGCCATTCCTACGGTGCCCTATATACAAACTGTGATTGGAAAACCCAGGACCTGCAGCTGCCCTAAACACTGCTCTTCAGATTCATGACAGAACTGTCCATCCACATCTTGGTCAACCAACAGTGCATAAGTTAAAGTTGGACCCACCTATCATAGCCACAGGATGTGATTCCAGACCAATGCTCGGCGTTCACCAGGCAGTGAATATATATGTATAAGGTGGGAATGGCGTTCACTGACAATGTCTTGCCCACTGCCCTATTCCATTGCTGCCACACTGATCTTCGTACAGACATTGGGTGATTAAACAATGTAGAACAAGATCAAAATGCATATATCAGTGGAGGTCGATCATTGTCTATGTCATTTGCACAAATTGTTAAGTATTATTGCTGCACGAATAGTGTTAACCCAAACTGTTATAAGCTATTAACCCTTTCCCTCATATAGACGCTGTCTGACGCCTCTGCAGCAGACGGCTTTTGAAAACATAGTGACAAAAGAAGAAATTGCACAAAACGTGCAATTTCTCCTTTTGCCACAATGTTTTCCACTTTTTGTCATAGGTTATCCATTCAATTATAGAGATTTTCTATGTTTTGACAATATACGTTCAAAGTCGTCTGCTGCAGAATTGCCGTATGAGGGAAAGGGTTAACCCCTTCCTACCTTTTGATGCATCTGCAACAGTATAGATTCAATACATATTAGGGCAAAAGGAGGTATTGCTGAGCAATTCTCCTTAATTAGCACAATATTCTCAACAGTACATATTAAATAATAATGCCTTCATTAATGGGGTTTTGCATATGTTAAACTTGCCCTGAAGTTTTCAAAGTTACTTTCTGTATACAATGTATTTGTTGTATGTGGGTTGAAAAGGTTAATAAAAAGAAGGGTTCTAATTGATTTTATCAGTTTTTAATTTGATTAAGGTTGTCTCTCATACAAAGAACAATGTACTATCTTCTGTAACCCAAATACAGATGACTTTACATGCCTCTGAAGCAGACTGTAATAAATTGACTAATACGCAAATACAAATAATTGATGTTTAAGAACCAAACAACTCAAATGTTATATGACATAAACATTTTAACCCTTTCCCTCATACGACAATTCTGCAGCAGATGACTTTAAACATATTTTGTCAAAAAATGGTAAATCTCTATAATTGAATGAATAACCTATGACTAAAAGTGGAAAACATTGTGGAAAAAGGAATTTTGTCACAATGTTTTCAAAAAGCCTTCTGCTGCAGAGGCGTCAGAAAGCGTCTAGATGAGGGAAAGGATTAATTAAAGCAACTCAATTATTACCCGCTTGATTCTTATGAAAATCAGTACAATTATATTTATAGGTAGATAATTGGATATGTTGTGGATTTTTTACTCTTTCCCACATCCAGATGTGAATTGACAAATGTCGTCTGTTGCAGAGGTGTCAAAATGAGTCTGTATGAGGGAAAGAGTTCACCCAGAATATATACAGGAAAAGTATTAAGCTATGACAGGTTGTTGCTCCTTTTCTCAAAATATTTTCACTTCTATATCATAATTGTCTTCCAGTTTTTACATGTTTTGGTTATTTTATAACAGACCAATCTTGAACTTTTTACCACATACAACAAATTTAAAGCAGATGACTTTGAAAACAAATTCATCAAAATATGGACAGTTTCTCTATGAAATGAAGGATAACTACTGTATAGAGTTGAAAACATTACGGTGAAAGGAGATTTAAATTCTCATCTGAGAAATTCTAGTCCTTTTGCCACAATGCTTTCAACTCTAATTAACCCTTTCCCACATACAACAAATCTGCAGCAGACGACTTTGAAAACATCCCATCAATAATATAGAAAATCTTCCTAAATGAAGACATACTTATTGAATAGAGTTGAAAACATTGTGTCAAAAGGAGAAATTGCTCATTTTGAGCAATTTCTTCTTTTGTCACAGAGTTTTCAAAAAGTCGTCTCCTGCAGGTGTCGGAAAGCGTCTGTATGAGGGAAAGTAGAGTTAATATTCCAACAATTTCCAGCTGTTTTTCCTTCATAATTAAGTTTCAAAGTTGTCTGCTGCAGATTTGCTGTGTGTGGGAAAGGGTTAAAACCTTGCCTTGAGAGAATAATTTAGCCATGCTCTGGGAACACCATCCTCGCCTGAGGGCATTTGTGACAAGTGAAATGTAGATAAAGATTTATTAATACTCGCATGCTCTCTGATCTAAATGTACACTGAATATGCTTAACCCTTCCCCTCATACGACAATTCTGCAGCAGACGACTTTGAACATCTTTTTGTCAAAAAG
Source organism: Serripes groenlandicus (assembly GCA_031761405.1). Lineage (NCBI taxonomy): Eukaryota > Metazoa > Mollusca > Bivalvia > Cardiida > Cardiidae > Serripes > Serripes groenlandicus. The sequence goes on along the minus strand of JASEVX010000005.1, from coordinate 55,563,652 downwards.
TGAAAAATCTCTATAATTAAATGGATAACCTATGATTAAAAGTTGAAAACATTGTGGCATGATTTTTAAAGTTGTCTGCTGCAGATAAGCAGTATGTGGGAAAGGGTTAATTAAAGTAATAAGTTACATCCTTTCCTTCAGACAAACGTGCTTCTCAGCTTATGACTTTAACCCTTTCCCTCATACGACAATTCTGCATCAGACGACTTTGAACATATTTTGTCAAAAAATTGAAAATCTCTTTAATTGAATGGATAACCAATGACTAAAAGTGGAAAACATTGTGTCAAAAGGAGAAATTGCTCGTTTTGAGCAATTTCTTCTTTCGTCACTATGTTTTCAAAAAGCCATCTGCTGTACAAGTGCCAGAAAACGTCTATATGAGGGAAAGGGTTAACTGATTAGGTTTGTATTTGAACATTTCCTATTCAAATCAAATTGTCCTGTTGAGCAGGCTGATCTGGATCTATAATGGTCACAAATGCCACATGGTTAGTTTGTCTGGTAGTCAACTCAACATCTTGTTAACCAAGTGTGCTTTTTAGACAAAATACTTATTATTGGTCCACACCTTATGTTTACATTGGGATAAACAAAAACATTTTTTACAGAGGTCCAGATGAGAAAGGGTAAACATCTCTTTAAACAAGAATGAGAGTGTGGCTGCCATTCTTTATTGAGTGTCCCTTGCCAGAGGGGCAAGACAAAATATATAAAACAGTGTATATAGAAATTGTAGCAATTTGATCTACTGTGTAAAGTTCCCATCTTTTCAATACCATTACTAAGATCTACGATGACCTTTTTCAATGTGTCCAAGACAGTTTATGACCTGCAGAAGTAATCTAAATTCATAAACACCATGTCTCATAATTCGTCTGCAGCAGAGGCGGTAAAATGATAACGGTCGTCTGCTATTTAATGCAAAAAAAAGACACCCAACAAAACACGTCCATCTCACAGTACAGTATTTCCCCAGTTTCAATTTACCTTTTAAAATCATTATATGTTCTGGTTATTGTAGTCAATATCACTTACATTAATTATTTCTATAAATTAGATTGTGTTTAGTATTTCAAAAACTTTTGCATGGAGTAGGTGTGGTGTGCTCGCTCATCTTTGATTTTCAATACACATTCGTCACCGGTTAATATCGTACTTGTAAACGTGGGGGGGGGGGGGGGGGGGGGGGGGGGGGGGCCTAATCGGGCCTAATCGGGCCTGGTTTTCTTGCCCCCATGTTATCAATATCTGAAGTCGGTATTTTATTTAAAATAAGATGAGTGATGACATGTACATAACGTATTCCTCTGTTTAAAATACTATATTAAATAATGTAATTTGCTTACGTATGACTCCTCGAAAATAAATCAAATAAAACAGCTCGGTGTATGTATCCATTCAGACCATATATAGCTCACATTAAACACCAATTTAAAATAAAAATCCTCACTATACATCCGACCATTACATTACTATTGCTTCACTATCTCAGTGTGACATGGGAGGCTAGATTAACCCTTTACTCATGAAGAAAAACAAGGTGATTTATGCAGAGGTCCAGGTTCACCTCTTTCCCCCACAATTGCTCTCTTATTTTTAAAGCAAACCCTATGTTGTGGGTACTCAATTCTTTTGAGTACCCACAACATGGGGTTAGAGGGTCGAATAAGGATTTAAAAACATGAAAAACGCTCATTACAATTCCCACAATTTCTCTTATTTTTAAAGCAAACCCTATGTTGTGGGTACTCAAATGAATCGTCTCACTGAGACGATTCTTTTGAGTACCCACAACATAGGGTTAGAGGGTCAAATAAGGATTTAAGAACATGCAAAACGCTCCTTATCTAGAGCTCTGTTTATGGCGTTAGCTACAGACGACATGTTTGAAACAATTAGGAGAAAGGAGAAATTACTCATTAGGATTTATTTATCTTTTCCTATTGTCTTAGGGTTGTTCTTTCATATGTCTACATTTGTTTTGTCTTTATATAAGTATCAAATCTGGACGAGTCTTACAAAAGCGTATTAAGTAATTGCTTGACCCTCTCCCACATTCAACAAACCTTCAGCTGTCGACTTTGAAAACATCTTAGAAAAAAAAAATGTGGGAAAAATTCTATAAATGAAAATATATTTATTGAATTGGGTTGGAAACCTTTTTGCAAAAGGTGAAATTGCTCAAAAGACGTCTACATAAATATTAAAATGCGGTTGTGTTAAGGGAAAGATTAAAGTAAACAGTGTTTATAGCGTACAGGACAAAATTACTTCATGGATTTGTATACGGCGCTTAAACTGCCGTCGTATATATTTACATTATCATATCAGCGGAAATATTGTACCCGGGTTAGCTCTTACGCAACACTGACTCCTTAAAGTGATGCTCTTAGTCTGCTTTTTTTCTTTTCTTAACCCTTTCCCTCATACGACAATTCCGCAGCAGACGACTTTGAACATGTTTTGTCAAAACATAGAATATCTCTATAATTGAATGGATAACCTATGACTAAAAGTGGAAAACATTGTGACAAAAGGAGAAATTGCACGTTTTGTGCAATTTCTTCTTTTGTTACTATGTTTTCAAAAAGCCGTCTGCTGCAGGGGCGTCAGAAAGCGTCTATATGAGGGAAAGGGTTAAAAAGTATGTGGGAAACGGTAAAAACCATCCAAAGTCAGAACTACGAGTCACAAGTGGTGCATCATTCTGTGAATGGCAGCTAAGAACAATCTCTTTTTTAACCCTTTACCTCATACGACAATTCTGCAGCAGACGACTTCGAACATATTTTGTCAAAAAGTAGAATATCTCTATAATTGAATGGATAACTTTAGCCTAAAAGTGGAAAACATTGTGGCAAAAGGAGAAATTGCTCGTTTTGAGCAATTTCTTCTTTTGTCACTATGTTTTCAAAAAGCCGTCTGCTGCAGAGGCGTCAGAAAGCCTCTATATGAGGGAAAGGGTTAACCAATCAAAATATGCCGGTTCTCCATAAACACATCTGAACATGTCGATTTACAATCATCACATATTTCAAATCAAGTTTCAAGTTTTATTAATTATAATCTCAGTTGATGAATACATTACAATATGAGAAATATAAGCATAGAATACTAATATTTCTTTGCTTTAACCCTCATCCACATATATATATATATCTTAAACCTTTTCCCATATACTGTATAACAAATTGCAGCAGACGACTTTGAAAACATGCCCCAAAACAATTGGAAACTCCATTTAATTTAAACAGGGACACTATATTACAATATAGTGTCCCTGGATTAAATTACAATAGTTGAAAAGAGTTGAAAAACATGGTGACAGAAGGAGAAACTGCTCGTTTTGAGTGATTTATTCTTTTGTCTCCATGTTTTCAAAAAGCCGTCTGCTGAAGAGACTTCATTATTTACGAGGGAAAGGGATAAGCAGACGTTGAAAACATCCAGGCAAAAGTATGGAATTCATAAAATGAAAAGACAATTATGGCAGTGGGGTTTAAAATTTGCTTATTAAGGGCCGTTGCTAATTTTGTCACAATGTTTTCAAAAGTTGTCTGCATATGGTTAACCCTTTCTCTGATAAAGACGACATTCGCATACGCCTCTACAGCAGATTAAATAAATTTGAAAACCCTTTAGGAAAAGGAGAACTCCAGTGCTGAAGATGATTAATTTCTCATTTTTCCCCATAACGCATTCACCTCTGTTATATAATTATCCATTTCCCTCATACGACAATTTTGCAGCAGACGACTTTGAACATATTTTGTCTAAAAATGGAAAATCTCTATAATTGAACGGATAACCTATGACGAAAAGTGGAAAACATTGTGGCAAAAGGAGAAATTGCTCGTTTCGAGCAATTTCTTCTTTTGTCACTATGTTTTCAAAAAGCCGCCTGGTGCAGAGCCGTCAGAAAGCGTCTATATGAGGGAAATGGAGAACTCCAAAGCTAAAGATGATTAACTTCTCATGTTTTCCCACCATAACGCATTCACCTCTGTATAAACATAATTTGAATTGAAGTGTTTCAAAACTATACCCTTTTTAGATCCTTTTATTTAATATTGCATCAAAGGTTATTCTTACTGTGACGCTTCACTTTTAATATGATGCTATCATCTTTCGCTACACTTTTAATATGATGCTATCATCTTTCGTTACACTTTTTGAAATGATGATATCAGTCGACATATTTTTAACCCTTTATAAAACAGCCAGGATTTGCAGATTTATTCTCATTTATAACTATTCAAAGTACTATTTAGTCTAGTTAGATTTTAGAACTAAAATCGAGAGACATCACCTTTAACCCTTTCCCTCATATAGACACTTTCTGACGCCTCTGCAGCAGACGGCTTTTTGAAAACATAGTTACAAAAGAAGAAATAGCTCAAAACGAGCCATTTCTCCTTTTGCAACAATGTTTTCCACTTTTAGTCATAGGTTATCCATTCATTTAAAGAGATTTTCTGGATTTTGACAAAATACTTTCAAAGTTGTCTGCTGCAGAATTGTTGTATGAGGGTAAGGGTTAAAGGTTGGGTTTCGAAGAGCACCGCTTCCGTTCTACCTATACCAGATTACATGTGATCAGTCTAAGAATGCCGCGCACGCTTACCCGGATAGACACTTTTCGCCTCCTGTGGATTTTCTGTTTCAGGAATCATTACTCTATCCCTCTATCCCCTGAGACGGAATGTGTCGGCCCGGATTAGGCTGTATGGACTGCGCAGGCTGATCAGGGTCGCTACATTACACAGACGCTGTCTTTCACGCGGGGGCGGCTCATGTTTGTTTGTTTGCTTCATTGGAGTTTTATTCCGCTTTCAACATTATTTCAGTTTTATCACTGCGACAGTTCACTTATTCAAGTCCCTTGGTAAAGAAACCAGTACTAGGGGCTATTGGTACTTTGCGAAACGGAACGGAACGAAACGAAACGGAACGAGGGGCACCATGTGGGGAAAATAAAAAAATCAAATTTAAATTCTAAAAATCAATATAATAATAATAGTAAATTACATGAACCCTGTATAATCATAGTCGAATGATGTATAATGTCCGATGAAACTCATAATACGCAAAACATTAAGTATGAACCATGTTTTTTGTCTAGTTCCGTTTGGTTACGCAAAGTACCATTACTCACACGGGTATTGGTATTTTACGAAACGGAACGAAACACAAATTAAAAGGGGTTAGATATATCGGTGAAAAGGAATTTATTGGTATTTTGCGAAACGGAACGAAACAAAAATTAAAAGGGGTTAGATATATCGGTGAAAAGGAATAAAACCCTTATATTTTATTTGTAGTTAAAAGCATAACACTGAATGATTATAAATGCATACATCTGTTAACGAGCACACTAGTATTTGAACCAGAGCAACCTTATATGATGTACCGGATATATATAAAGTCTTGTAAACATAAGCTGTCAAATGATGAAAATCACACGCAGAACGTAAAGAAATGAAATAAATTGTGTCTTGTTTCGTTCCGTTACGCAAAGTACCAATACCCACACAGGTATTGGTACTTTGCGAAACGGAACGAAACGATTATAAATGCATACATCTGTTAACGAGCACACTAGTATGTTAACCAAAGCAACCTTATATGATGTACCGGATATATATAAAGTCTTGTAAACATAAGCTGTCGAATGATGAAACTCACACGCAGAACGTAAAGAAATGAAATAAATTGTGTCTTGTTCCGTTCCGTTACGCAAAGTACCAATACCCACACAGATATTGGTACTTTGCGAAACGGAACGAAACGAAAAAAAAAAAAAATTATTTACATGAAATGTTATTCAGGAATTCATATCTAATACTCGTTTATGCTTGCATGTACAATAATGATCGCAAGGATTTGCAAGTCAATATTGTTCAAGTAATTGGCGACAGCTCATCAACGCCATAACTAGAAATTACTGGTACCATGCAACACTTTACTAAAAGTAAAGGTAAAGTTTCTTGTTTAACGTGGGTAGTCGTCGAAAGTCCCCACTTGGAATGGATGGAACAACTTATTTCCAGCCGAGCCCACGGCAGGCGTCATATATACCTCCCCAGCATCCAGTCTAGGCCGATACTGCTGGAAACAAGACCCATTTAAGTAAATCAACGAGCACTGAACACTAGTCGTGATATCAGCTGCGCCCGGAAATCGAACCCGGATCGCTGGTGTTGTAGTCCAACCTGCTAACCACTGCGCCACTGACTACCTATGTATGAACAATCTACATTCTCTCATACTTTCATAGATACATGTACCTTCATAAATAACTTCGACATGCAATACTGCCGGGCATATCGAATAATCATTTATGGTTTTATATATGTAATTACAAGAGAAAGTTGATGCAACGCATCAATGTCGCCGGATATCCATAGTGCAGTTATGCATAACACTAACCTTATAGTAGTTGAATAAACAGTTATCAACTGAGGGGCATATTGGAACATCAGGGGTGGGGTCAAGTGAAAATGTATCATAACTTGCATTGTTTTGTCAACGAAGTGAATGATAATTGAAGCCTTTCATTGTTTATGATCAATCTCCATTCCAAAGTAGGTTGACCATACACACAACCAACTAATTATTGATCATAAACAGTAATGGAAATGAGTAATCTTGCCAATCATTAGTCTTAGTATGTATACAGTGCTTTCATTAAGGAATAATTATAATATTTGTGAATTCCACATACACTTTTCAAGATGTTTGTCAGAATATTTGAATTTTATTATTTTTCAATAAAACCACAAAACCGACAATTAAGGGTTTGCATGCAATAGCACGTCATTTTACCTTTCCTCTTTCAAGTCAACAGTGGACACCTTTGCAGCAATCTACTTTTAAAACAATGAGATAAGGGTTAAATCGCTGAAGACATGAGTTTTCTCTTTTTCTCAAAATGATATTAGCTTAGCATCCTAATTATATCATACTTTAACAAATGTTGAAATGTAGTCCAATATTTATAAATTAGACCACCTTCGAAATATAATATCAACTAAACAGTTAAATCTCATTGAAATTGTTGTATAATTTAAACTTAATTTCGAACATAAACTTAGTCCTACAACATGTTAATTTATTTTAATTCTTTCCTTCCTTTTTTATAATGAAAACAACAAACTACTCATGTTTTAAAATTATATTATAATGAGCGCCCTTGTGTCAATCGGAAGCAATATGCCTTTAGGGAATTAAATGACACATTTAAAATTGTCAAGGACGAAATAATTTTGTACGAAAGACCCGATTCTTTCTTATTCGCAGAGGTGTCGTTCTTGAAACTCTCTTTATAGGCAGAGAGTATTCGTTCAACGTCATTTTCCCGTTAAAACCAGTTTTATCTCGGTTTGTTCTTTTCTCCATTTGTTTCGAACCAAATAAACATTTTAAATCACCTATAATTTTCTATTTGTAAGTGAGTGTTAAGAGCGGCTCTCTGCAAAGGAGATTGATCTACGCAGTTGGTATTCGCGAGTCACGCAGGTGCGCGTAAGTAAACAAATTAGACTGCGACGTAAAGGTTTGAGTTATCGACTTTTGATTACATGTAGTATATAGTGTAAAATAAAAGTATACCAGTCTAGCTAATAGGGACTGTTTTGTCTTCGTAAACAAGAGAAAGTTGATGCAACGCATCAATGTCGCCGGAAATGCATACTGCAGTTATGCATAACACTAACATTATAGTAGTTGAATAAACAGTAATCAACTGAGGGGCATATTGGAACATCAGGGGCGGGGTCAACTGAAAATGTATCATAACTTGCATTGTTTTGTCAACGAAGTGAATGATAATTGAAGCCTTTCATTGTTTATGATCAATCTCCATTCCAAAGTAGGTTGACCATACACACAGCTAACTAATTATTGATCATACACAGTGAAATGAGTAATCTTGACAATCATTAGTCTTAGTATATATACAGTGCTTTCATTAAGGAATAATTATAAGATTTGTGAATTCCACATACACTTTTCAAGATGTTTGTCAGAATATTTGAATTTTATCATTTATCAATAAAACCACAAAACAGACAATTTAAGATTTGCATGCAATAGCACGTCATTTTATGTTTCCCCTATTAAAGTCAACATTGGACAACTTTGCAGCAATTTACTTTTAAAACAATGAGATAAGGGTTAAATCGCTGAAGACATGAGTTTTCTCTTTTTCTCAAAATGATATTAGCTTGGCATCCTAATTATATAATACCTTAACAAATGATGAAATGTAGTCCAATATTTATAAATAAGACCACCTTCGAAATACAATATCAGCTAAACAGTTAAATCTGAATGAAAATGCCTTTAGGGAATTTAATGACACATTTAAAATTGTCAAGGACGAAATAATTTTGTACGAAAGACCCGATTCGTGACCTACATTCTTCTTCGCAGAGGTGTCGTTCTTGAAACTCTCTTTATAGGCAGATATTGTTCGTTCAAAGTCATTTTTCTATATTAAAACCAGTTTAATCTCGGTTTGTTCTTTTCTTCATTTGTTTTGAACCAAATAAACATTTTAAATCACCTATAATTTACTATTTGTAAGTGAGTGTAAAGAGCGGCTCTCTGCAAAGGAGATTGATCTACGCAGTTGGTATTCGCGAGTCACGCGATCAACAGTTTTAGCTTAGAAACAGTTCATATTTTAGATATATACATCGATAAACATTATAAAATGAATTCCTCACAAATCAAGACATCTCTTTGAACATGAAAATAACATTCAGTAAGTTAAGATTGCTATTTTAAAGGAGAATTCGACGTGATTTTTGAGCGAAGGGTCGCGAAGCGATCCGAAAGCTCATAGCATGCCTGCTTTCGAAAATCCAATTTAAAGCTGCAACCACAGTCAACCGCGGAAGGATTTGAGATTACTTCATGTGATTGGCTGTCATTCGCATCGTACTACTTTCAACACGCCTTTTTGCCCGAGTCCGCCTTCCTCATGAATGAGTTCCAAAACTAGTTCCACTGTGGACTAGATTGTTATCAATATGTACAATGTCAAATACGTTTGATTTCATTCACCCAGTCACTTTAAACAACGTTTTATAATATCATAATGTATATACACAGAAAACTGACAAACTCAGAGGAACTCTTTGAAATGGCAGGCTTCGAACGTTTTCATTAATGAACTGTCAGTGTTCACCCTTTACATGATAGAATACGACACAAATCAAGCGGGTGAATTTTGAAAACTTTTCTAGAAAATGTAACAATTACTCAAAATTACTTATTACTCCCTTTTACACAATGTATCAAACCTGTAGCATGAAAATTAATTCAATATTCTAGATATCACAGACTTTTCTATAGCTATTCTTATACCACTTGCCGGCCTCTAATTTCGGTTTAGAGAAAAAGGGTAAAACGGTTATGAGGTCTCCTGTTACTATCTCGATTATATAACTGATTCTCGCTCAATAAGTTCAGAGAGCGGTCATACAGGGCATGAATAAATGGTCTCTTCCTTTATTCCTTTCCTCTGTGTTTTGAATTAAGGTTTAATTAATGTCTTTCGGATAAACATACACAAGGATAATATAATATTTTGCATAACCTTTTTTTGTATCAAAAGTAGCACTTTCAACAATACGGGTAAGTCCATATATGTTGATGCAAATAAGATGTAAAATGTGTTACATTCATGTATACAGTCAAATTGTTTCAACAACTATACACTTATCCATGATAATACCAAGGTAGTGTTATTGCATAATTTACTGCGAATGGACAGATACTCAAATTATTCTTTAAGGTCAATTAGCGCATCTGCGTATTCCGATCAGGATATGCATTGCACACACAAGTTAGTCATAGAAAGTTTAACCCTTTCCTTCATATAGACGCTTTCTGACGCATCTACAGCAGACGGCTTTTTGAAAACATAGTGACAAAAGGAGAAATTGCACAACACGTTTAGTCTTATGTTTTCCATTCAAATATAGAGATTTTCCATTTTTTGTAAAAAATATGTTCAAAGTTGTCTGCTACAGAATTGCCGTATGAGGGAAAGTGTTAAAGGATTTTTTTTGTATCACAGAATTCATGTGTTTATTATGTGTTGAACCTAAGACAGGTCTTATACTTATTGTCATGCTGGTTTTCACAGTTACAGCGTCAACATCAATGAAGGTACTTCGCTCATTAGTGCTATCAGCACTTTGATTACTTGATATTGACACATAACAGTCTGCTTGCTGCAAGTCTCATGGGGACGGTTTTGTCTTCGTAAATAAAACCCCAAAAAAGAGATGCGAGTCAAAATAAAGAAACTACTAATACTTAAAACAACGGAATATTTATTTAATTGTAGATGTGTCATAACTTAGTGTTTTTAAACAAACGCAATTGTAATATGTTCAAGACATTTAAATTTGTTTTCTTCTAATAATAACTCCTCCTCCCATGTGATTTCCGAAAACCTATTAAAAATAGAAGTCGCGGGCTTCTGCCCGGCGACTAATAAAACAAAAAAAACATAAATGCGAGTCAAAATAAAGAAACTGAAAATACCTAAAACATCGGAATATTTATTTCATTTTAGATGTGTCATTACTTAGTGTTTTTAAACAACACAATTGTAATATGTTCAAGACATCTAAATGTGTTTCTTTCTAATAATAATCCCCCCTCCCATGTGATTTCAGAAAACCTATTAAAAATAGAAGTCGCGGGCTTCTGCCCGGCGATTAATAATTGCCGAGCCTGGATCTGCAAGTCGCCTTTCTATGTTATTAGATTATAGGAAAATGTGTATGTTTGTGAAGGGAAGACTTTTTGCATATTTCCTTGCATGTACATGCGTGTTATAAAATATGATTATTCTTCAAACTACTTTTTTACGCTGTAGTTGTCATCATCTTGAATCACATAATACATATATAACCAAATTAGCCCTTTCTCTCTCGTTTCGTTCCGTTTCGCAAAGTACAAATACCCACACAGGTATTGGTACTTTGCGAAACGGAACGAAAAGAGAAAATATATATTTATAAAAATGACATTTTTCAAGAATATCGGATAATCGTTTATGTTTGTATAACTGTCGAGCTTGGATCTGCAACTCATCTTTTTTTTATGTATGAAGGAGAATTTGTATGTTCGTGAAGGGAATACTTAGTTCCTTGCAGGTAACTACTTGTAATGAAATATGATTCACCTATTTTTATTTGAATTCTTACTGTCAGCATCTTGAATTACATAATACATTTGTAACCAAATTAGGGCTCTTTTCCTATCTCGTTTCGTTCCGTTTCGCAAAGTACCAATACCCACACCGGAATTGGTACTTTGCGAAACGAAACGGAACGAGCAAATTGTAATATGTACAGGAATATAAAAAAATCGTCTATGTATATATATTAGCTTGGATCTGCAACTTGTCTTTTTATGTCTGAAGATTACAGGAGAATTTGTATGTTCGTGAGAAGGGAATACTTTTCATGTATTTCTTTGCATGTAACTGCTTGTACTGAAATTTGATTATCCTTTATTTACTTTTTAATTCTAACGTGTCAGCATCTTGAATCATATAATACCTATATGACCAAATTAGCTTTTCCTATCTCGTTTCGTTCCGTTTCGCAAAGTACCAATACCCACACAGGTATTGGTACTTTGCGAAACGGAACGGAACGAGAAAATGTTAACGTATTTTTACATGAAATATTTCAGGCATTCATATCTAATAATCGTTTATGCTTGCCTGTACAATACTGGTCGAGCCTGAATTGGTAAATCATTGTTTTTCAAGTAATTGACAACAGCTTTAAAACAAAGCCATAATCCGAAATTACTGGTACCATGCAACATACTGTAACTATATACATACCTACGTACCATCATAGATACATGAACCGTCATAAGATGCCTCGACATGCAATAGAGCCGCACATATTGAATAATCATTCATGGTTGTATGCATGTATAATTGCCGAGCCCGCATCCGAAAGTCGACTTTTTATGTTCAGCGATAAATATGATTCTCCGTCTATTTATATTTTAATTCTTACTGTCGGCATCTTGAATTACATAATACATATATAACCAAATTAGCCCTTTCTCTCTCGTTTCGTTCCGTTTCGCAAAGTACCAATACCCACACAGGTATTGGTACTTTGCGAAACGGAACGAAACGAGAGAATATTTTTTTATTTACATGAAACTTTTCAAGAATATCGAATAATTGGATAATCGTATATGTGTGTGTGTTTGTATAACTGTCGAGTTTGGATCTGCAACTCATCTTTTTATGTATGAAGGAGAATTTGTAAGTTCGTGAAGGGAATACTGTTCGCATATAGATTCTTGCATGTAACTGCAACTGTAATGGAAAATGATTCTCCTTCTAGTTATAGTCAGCATCTTGAATTACATAATACATATATAACCAAATTAACATTTCCTATCTGGTTTCGTTCCGTTTCGCAAAGTACCAATACACACACCGGTAATGGTACTTTGCGAAACGAAACGGAACGAGATTTTTTTTATAAAAATAGTTTAGGAATTCATATATAATAATCGTTTATGCTTGCATGTGCAATAATGGTTAAGCCTGGATCTGTAAATCGTTGTTTGTCAGCTTTAAAAAGCCATTATCGGAAAGTACGGGTAACACACTGTAACTATGTACATACCTACGTATACGTACCTTTATAGATACATGTACCTTTATTAGATACCTCGACCTCGACATGCAATAAAGGGGCCTCCGTGGCCGAGTGGTAAATGTCGCTGACTTCAAACCACTTGCCTTCATTGATGTGGGTTCGAGCCTCAATCGGGGCATTTAATTCAGGAAAGATACCCAGCTGGCTTGCGGAAGGTCGGTGGTTATACACATGTGTCCTTTCGTGATAAAATGATGCACGGAGGGGCGCCTGGGTTTTTCCTCCACGATCAAAGCAGGAAAGTCGCCATATGACCTATAATTGTATCCGTGCGACATTAAACCCAACCAAAAAAATCGACATGCAATAGAGTCGCACATATCGAATAATCCTTCATGGTTGTATGTATTTATAATTGCTGAGCCCGCATCCGCAAGTCGCCTTTTTATGTTAGAGATGCTAGAAGAATTTGTATGTTCTTGGAGGGAATACTTTTCGTATATTTCCTTGCATGTAACTGCTTGTAATGAAATTTGATTCTCTTTATATTTGCCTTTTAATTCATACTTGTCAGCATCTTTAATTACATAATAAATATATAACAAAATTAGCTTTTCCTATCTCGATTCGTTCTGTTCCACAAAGTACCAATACCCACACCGCTATTGGTACTTTGCGAAACGGAATGTTTGATTTATTTACATGAAATATTTCGGACATATCGGATAATCGTTTATGTGTGTATTTTTGTACAACTGTCGATCTTGGATCTGCACATTCATATATTGACCGATCTCTTTGATATTTGGTTTGTAAGTACCTCGTAAGGAGCCAAAACTACCAATTGGTTTTAGAAGTCCAAAGACTGTGATAACCTTGATTCGGACATAGTTACCTACTTTTAGGATTTTAAGCTAGTCTTGAAATTTGTAACATCAAAATTAAGGCTCAATGGTAGAATCACACTATGCTTTCTTGTTGAGATTTCAAGCCTTTCACGAATTGCAAGATTACTCTTATTTTGAAGGCCTATCAAAACGCTATGAAAAAATGTCAAAATAATGCAAGAAAACCATGGTTACGTGACGGATACATGGTATGTAAACATGAATATTTTAATGCACGACATGCAAAACACCACTTTCACTGTCGTTTCGACTCGATCAAAGAAACATCTAATGCGGATGCAGTGGTTCCCTGTGACTGGCCTTTACACGGGAGTAAAATGGCAGGATATATTAATAGGGACTACATTTGAGTGGACCGCGGAGGAACGATCGGCAGCGTTGGTACCTATACCCACGATGTCCAGGATGACTTGCCAAAGGGCGAATTTAAGAGGGGGGGGGGGGGGGGGTCGAAAGCGACATACGCCCCACCCTCCGCCCACGTAAACTCGACCGAGGTAAGTTTTTTTAATAAGTGAATCAACATATCAAGTAAGTTTAAATTTGGTCCATCCAGTAGTTGACTGTCTTATGGCGTACCGTTAGGGTCGAAAATGCCAATTTAGCTTTAAGCTAATTCTATTTAGTACGACCCAGGTACGGACATATTCTATTTAGTATGACCCAGGTTGAGAATTAGCTTAAAGCTATTTCATTTAGTACGACCCTGGGTCAGACATATTCAAATTAGTATGACCCTGGTATGGAATTAGCTTTAACCTATTTCTTATTTAGTACGACCCAGGGTCATACATATTTGAATATGTCCGACCCAGTGTCATACTCATTGTAAGTATGTCCGACCCAGGGTCTTACTATTTTTGAATATGTCCGACCCAGGGTCATACTAATAGGAATATGTCTGACCCAGGGTCGTACTAAAGACGGCGGCTTAAAATTGAGGGACATACTAATTCGGCATTGTCTTAAAGCTAATTGGAATATTTCCGACCCAGGGTCATACTAATTCAAATATGTCCGACCCAGGGTAGTACTTATTCGAATTGACTTAAAGCTAAATAGATTTATCTTAATTCAGGGTCGTACTAATTCCATTCTAGGGTCATACTACATAGAATATGTCTGACCCTGTAACGTACTTAATCAATTTGTCTGACCTAGGATCGTACTAACTAGAATTCGCTTAAAACTAAATGAATTAGCTTAATACTTAATGATTGTTATCAATTAGTACGGCCCTGAAGTTAAATTTAGCAACAAAGATGTGGCCAGTCAAATTTCATGTTACAAACGCATCCATTATTGTAGCAGGTTTCTTGCATCTAAACGTTTTAACTGATTCTTTTTACCTCTTTATCCACTTATAAATTATCTGAAAAGCAGTTGTTTTATCGAATATTCTTGCAATTTAACCTGTTGATTATGCAGGTACCAATTTTACCTGCCGCCTTTAACAAAATTTGTAAAAAGGAATTTGTCATTTATTATAATGAAAGTTGTGATTCCGTGACTTCTGCACTAATTTACTTAATCATTAATTTACATTACTTTTTTAAACGCTACTTCTTTAAGAAGAAAAATGTCAATAATGTTAAAAAAGCAAGGTACTTGGAATACTTTGTTTCTAAATCCTGGTATCAAACAGCACCGTTTGACTCATTAGCTCTGTAAACATGTGTTCAACATAGACCGGTCAGAAACTTTTGACCGACGTGTGGGTATTGGTACTTTGCGAAACGGAACGGATCGAGATAGGAAAAGAGCCCTAATTATGTTATAAATGTATTATGTAATTCAGGATGCTGACAGTCGGAATTCAAATAAAATAGGTGAATCATATTTCATTACAAGCAGTTACATGCAAGGAACTAAGTATTCCCTTCAAGAACATACAAATTCTCCTTCATACATAAAAAAAAGATGAGTTGCAGATCCAAGCTCGACAATTATACAAACATAAACGATTATCCGATATTTCTGAAAATTATAAATATATATTGTCTCGTTTCGTTCCGTTTCGCAAAGTACCAATACCTGTGTGGGTATTGGTACTTTGCGAAACGGAACGAAACGAGATAGGAAAAGCTAATTTGGTCATATAGGTATTATGTGATTCAAGATGCTGACACGTTAGAATTAAAAAGTAAATAAAGGATAATCAAATTTCAGTACAAGCAGTTACATGCAAAGAAATACATGAAAAGTATTCCCTTCTCACGAACATACAAATTCTCCTGTAATCTTCAGACATAAAAAGATAAGTTGCAGATCCAAGCTCGACAGTTATACAAATATATACACATAAACGATTATTTGATATTCCTGTACATATTACAATTTGCTCGTTCCGTTTCGTTTCGCAAAGTACCAATACCGGTTTGGGTATTGGTACTTTGCAAAAAACGAAACGAAACGAGATAGGAAAAGAGCCCTAATTTTGTAATAAATGTATTATGTAATTAAAGATGCTGACAGTAAGAATTCAAATAAAAATAGGTGAATCATATTTCATTACAAGCAGTTCCATGCAAGGAACTAAGTATTCCCTTCACGAACATACAAATTCTCCTTCATACATAAAAAAAAGATGAGTTGCAGATCCAAGCTCGACAGTTATACAAACATAAACGATTATCCGATATTCCTGAAAACATTTATTTTTATAAATATATATTGTCTCGTTTCGTTCCGTTTCGCAAAGTACCAATACCTGTGTGTGGGTATCGGTACTCTGCGAAACGGAACGAAACGAGATAGGAAAAGCTAATTTGGTCATATAGGTATTATGTGATTCAAGATGATGACAACTACAGCGTAAAAAAGTAGTTTGAAGAATAATCATATTTTATAACACGCATGTACATGCAAGGAAATATGCAAAAAGTCTTCCCTTCACAAACATACACATTTTCCTATAATCTAATAACATAGAAAGGCGACTTGCAGATCCAGGCTAGGCAATTATAATTACATATATAAAACCATAAATGATTATTCGATATGCCCGGCAGTATTGCATGTCGAAGTTATTTATGAAGGTACATGTATCTATGAGAGTATGTACAGTGTACATACATAGGGAGTCAGTGGCGCAGTGGTTAGCAGGTTGGACTACAACACCAGCGATCCGGGTTCGATTCCCGGGCGCAGCTGATATCACGTCTAGTGTTCAGTGCCGTGTGATTTATTTAAATGGGTATTGTTTCCAGCTGTATCGGCCTACACTGGATGCTGGGGAGGTAAATATGACGCCTGCCGTGGGCTCGGCTGGAAATAAGTTGTTCCATCCATTCCAAGTGGGGACTTTCGTCGACTACCCACGTTAAACAAGGAACTTTACCTTAAGTATAGTGTTGCATAATACCAGTAATTTCTAGTTATGGCGTTGTTGACTTGCAAATCCTTGCGACCATTATTGTACATGCAAGCATAAACGATTATTAGATATGAATTCCTGAAATACATTTCATGTAAATAAATTAAATTTTTCTCGTTTCGTTCCGTTTCGCAAAGTACCAATACCTGTGTGGGTATTGGTACTTTGCGTAACGGAATGAAACAAGACAAAATCTATTTCATTTCTTAACGTTCTGCGTGTGAGTTTCATCGGATATTATACCTCATTCGACAGCTTATGTTTACAAGACTTTCTATATATCCGGTACATCATATAAGGTTGCTCTGGTTCAAATACAGATGTATGCATTTATAATCATTCAGTGTTATGCTTTTAACTACAAAGAAAAAGATAGGGTTTTGTTCCTTTTCACCGATATATCTAACCTCTTTTAATTTTTGTTTCGTTCCGTTTCGCAAAATACCAATACCTGTGTGGGTAATGGTACTTTACGGAACGGAACATGACTAAAAACATAGTTCATACTTGATGTTTTGCGTATTATGAGTTTCATTGGACATTATACATCATTCGACTATGATTATACAGTGTTCATGTAATTTACTATTATGATTATATTGATTTTTAGAATTTAAATTTGATTTCTTAATTTCCCCTATATGGTGCCCCTCGTTTCGTTTCGTTTCGTTCCGTTCCGTTCCGTTTCGCAAAGTACTAATAGCCGTACTAGGCTAGGTAATGCGCATTGCCTAATTGCACTCCACAATAACCGTCGTGCCTCGACTGGGGATCGAACCCGGCCCGACGCCCGGTTTCAAACCGGAGTACATGTATATATATACTAAATGAAGAAACTGGGCTGTTTGTTATGCTTACTGAAAATTATGGATTTGTTTGTTTTAATGGGGTTCTACGCCGTTTTCAACATTATTTCAGTTATATCGCTGCGACAGTTCATTTATTTAAGTCCATGGGTAAACGAACCAGTACTAGGCTAGGAAATGTGCACTGCCCGAGGGCACTCCGCCATGACCGCCGCGACTGAGGATCGAACCTGGCTCGACGCCCGGTTTCAAACGAGATTACATTGTATATGTATTATACATGAAGACACAGGGCTGCTCATTATACTAACTGAAAATTAAATTTGTTTGTTTTATTTGAGTTTTACGCCGTTTTCAACATTATTTCATATATATCACGGCGACAGTATTTATTCACAATCACAGGGTTAACAAACTTTAACTAGCCTTGGAACTAAGTCTTGTCCAAGGGCACTTCACCATGGCCGCCCGACTGAGGATCGATCCCCGACGCTAACAAACAAACAAAAACAGTTTGAAAAATATATGATAATATCCCGGTGCGACCCGCGGTCAATCCATGGCTAATGAGGTCGATGCCCAGCTCGGCCAACTTTATTTCCGCGTCATTCGTCTTTCACCTATTGGTTATTACTTGAAAACACCTATCAAATATTAATAACACGTGATGCGCAACGAGAGTTTTGCTCCAAATGAGGCATGTTGTTATTGACGCCACGAGGAAGAGCGGCGTCAGTATGGGATAGGTTTTAATGTTGTACCATGGGGTGACGTTATCGAAAAGGGAGAAACCAACATTATTATTATTAAGAAAACCTCTGTTATATGTTTGAAAAAAAAACAACCTTTATGAATAAATGAATTGTATAAAATGATTTAAGAAACAGTAAGATACAACATACGTATATGTCTTCTACCGTTATTACAAAACTTTAGACACATTTAATGGGTATTTAATAACTTTCCCCTAACTTCCTAGGCTACGTTTTTTTTTATAGTTTGGTTTACGACCCGATTCATCAAAGCTCCGAAAAAAGTTTCTGGCGATGTTTTTGTCTATTTACAATATTGAGATTTTTAAATAAATTGGTAATTTTTAAAAAAACAATGATGATTCATTTTAATTACTACACATTACAGTACAAGACGAATGTTTGACGCAAGGCGTCAAAGAGAAGCCGCAATATTTCGTTGCACATGTAGAAATAGGAAAAAGTTGTTAAATTGTCTGATCAAAATCTGGGTGTTACCAACTTTGATTGAAAATATACGTATGCGGGAAGGGACCATGTTTTTTTAAGTCTTCTTTTTAAGTGTTAAAAGAAAAGAAGCAGCATTGCTCCCTGGTTGCTACTTTTTTTTCAACCACCATGGAATCTTGCAGAGAACAAACAAAAGGATAAAAAACAACAGTTATTGAATTATTGTTTTAATAAAATTTGAAAAGAACAAACATTAATTAAGTATTATAATTAAGTTTTATGTAAGTAAATACTGGTCAGTATGATACATTATATACCAAGAAGAGTTCATGGATAAAATGCCAAAATAATTCTGTAAATTCATATCAGGATGCCACTTGTTATGTTCATTTTAATTCTTGAATGTGTTTCACTTCAGAAGTTATTTAAAACAAATGTTTATGCATGAATGAACATAGTAAACAAATTAAGCTGCCTTGACTATTCAGTATAGAGCTAATAATTATCTGAAAGCACTTCAAATCAATGTTTAAATTAAATTCCTTAGAAAAGGAGTAACCAAAGAAGTATTTAAATACAAAATTACAGTTAAAAGGACTAACACAAATATTAATATCAACTTTAAAGGATTGAGCAAGACACTGATATTAAAATACAGTTGAATTGATTGAAAAAAATGGTATTAAATATCAAAATACAAACGAGGAGTATTGAATTATATTTTGGCTTAAATCCTGCAAGCAATTTATAACAAACCTAAGTCTAACTTGATGATTAGTTCATAAAACAAGAGGGCCATGATGGCCCTGGAATCGCTCACCTGATTTTTTTTTCACTTTAGCAATATAAGCCCCGCCATCTGGCGGGCATAGTTTCCAACCAATCAACTTGGCTTTAAGGAATCTGATAGAGGGTCACCCTAGGAACATTTCTACAAAATTATTTGAAAATCGGCCTGACACTTTTGAAGGAGAAGATTTTTTAAGTTTTCACTATAGCAATAAAAGGCAAAAAATCCCCGCCCCCTGGCGGCCATGTTTTTTGACCAATCAACATGGCTTGAAGGAATCTGATAGAGGGTCATCCAAGGAATATTTCTACAAAATTATTTGAAAATCGGCCCGACACTTTTGGAGGAGAAGATTTTTTAAGTTTGCACTATAGCCATATAAGGCAAAAAAGCCCCGTCCCCCTGGCGGCCATGTTTTTCGACCAATCAACATGGCTTCAAGGAATCTGATAGAGAGTCACCCAAGGAACATTTCTACAAAATAAGTTCAAAATCTGCCAACCAGTTAGGGAGAAGTAGAATTTTTTCGTTTCGTTGCCATGGATACCAAAATTCTGCATGGATCCCAAAAATTTGAAGGAATTCTGGTGAGGTCATTGAGAGGATGCTTTCTGTGAAGTTTCATTCCAATTGACCCACCGGTTACTGAGGAGAAGATGTTGAAGATTTTTTAAGTTTGCACTATAACCATAAAAGGCAAAATAGCCCCGCCCGCTGGCGGCCATGTTTTTGACCAATCAACATGGCTTGAAGGAATCTGATAGAGGGTCACCCAAGGAACATTTCTACAAAATTATTTGAAAATCGGCCTGACACTTTTGGAGAAGAAGATTTTTTAAGTTTGCACTATAGCCATATAAAGAAAAATAGCCCCGCCCCCCCCTGGCCGCCATGTTTTTCGACCAATCAACATGGCTTGAAGGAATCTGATAGAGGGTCACCCAAGGAACATTTCTACAAAATTATTTGAAAATCGGCCTGACACTTTTGGAGAAGAAGATTTTTTAAGTTTGCACATTAGCCATATAAGGAAAAATAGCCCCGCCCCCCCCCTGGCGGCCATGTTTTTCGACCAATCAACATGGCTTGAAGGAATCTGATAGAGGGTCACCCAAGGAACATTTCTACAAAATTATTTGAAAATCGGCCTGACACTTTCGGAGAAGAAGATTTTTTAAGAATTTTGAAGTATTTTTCATTTCGTTACCATGGAAACCAGAATTCTGCATGGATCCCGAACATTTTAAGGAATTCTGGTGAGGACATTGAGAGGATGCTTTCTGTGAAGTTTCATCCCAGTTGACCCACCGGTTACAGAGGAGAAAATGTTGACGAACGACGGACGACGGACGCCGGACATAGGGCGATCACAATAACTCACCTTGAGCACTTCGTGCACAGGTGAGCTAAAAATGTATTGATTGTAAAAAATGTTAATACATGAATACACATGATTATTCACATTGACAAAACCTCTAGTTGCTTTGAGTCAGTGGAGCTAAAAATCATGGAATTCAAAACTTAAAATGTAAAGTAAAGGACTAGTGAAAATATTTAGCTAAAAATCATGGAATTCAAAACTCAAAATGTAAAGTAAAGGACTAGTGAAAAGATTAACATAAAACAGTTAAAAAACAAGTGAAAATAATAACATTAAAATAAAGTTAAAAAAAAGACTAGTGAAAAAAATGATAACACCAAAAATACAGTTTAAAAGACTAGTGAAACTGCATGAATGGATATGTGAAACTCAACTTTAAAGGACAAAGCATTCACATCAGAGTAATGAAAGATATTTTGGCAGACTCACTTAACATTTTTTATGAATTAATAGTTATACATTTTGCAAGATGGCCTTAAATCTTGTGTCACAGATTTTTTATTGGAGAAAGAGTTTTAGACTTACAAGTAATAAGTTTACTTTCTCAGATAAAATACAGTACACAAAGTATACAAAGAATGTGTTTAAAGGTCAGAAATACAGACCAATGAGAGAAACAATGGAAATATAATACATTTTTTTAAACAAGCTATATATATGCTATAAAAGATAAATATGTAAAACCCATGAATAACAGTTGCTAAAAAAAAAAAAAAAAAAAAAATGTACTGATCTTTATATAGTACAGATTATGGCCCTAGCTATAATCTCATTTATTTTGGGGCTGACAAAACTTTGTTGGTTGGGAGATGCTTTTGAAGTGGGTTTTTGGAGTTTTGGGAATCGTTTTCTTCCGGGTAAAATCATCTGCCTGTTATGATAAAGTCTAGACTACAAAGCGCTTGCAGTCACTATTGGATTTGATTAAGCGTCTAATCACCTGTTACGCAAAGTCTCGGACGCTTCAAAGATTTGAGAATATTCGGAACACTCGTCCTTTTTCGAATCAGCTTCGAGGAACCATGCACAAAATAGATTTCGGAAAACCCACCCTCCCAACCATTATTTAGGCTCTTCATTCTGCTGCGAGTTTTCTTATATTTTTCAGGTTCATTTGATGCGATCATCGGTGTGGTGTTAACCTTTGTGTTATGAGACTTTTATGGCTGTGTATTGTGATATCCAATAAACTTTACAGAACGATAACCTTGATATAAGATGATAATCTGGACATGTCAAAGTGCTTACTTTTGTTTTATGAGACCTGCGGCTGTATAATAGGTTTATGCCATACACTTTACAGGATGTGTTTCTAAACATTTTGTTAAAACTGTTAGCACAGCATTTCTAGATTGCCTCCATTACTGTAGGGAGCAACAACATTCTTCGCTTGTGGTATTGGGATTCTAGCGGCCAGTGAGTGGGCGGCATAGTGATCTAGCATACCTAATAGTCAGAATTCATTGTTATTTATACCTCCAACGTCGACCTCGAGGCTTGGACTCTGCATCAGTCAGGAACGGGGCCTCGGGTGTCACGGACGAGGAGCTGGGAACTGTGAGGGGGCTATTATGCATGGCATGTCAAGGATCTGGAACCTTGCAAGGCGGCTTCTCACAGGATTTCAACAATCCTAAGTTAATTCATGGCTTTGTCTATGGCACGCACCATTGATAAATTATCTATAGGGGAGAGGGATGCCCAGAACAGGCAGGGGATGTCTTGTATTAGCGTATCCCTCGCGGAACCCACTTTTAGGCCTTTTATAATTATGGAGGAAGGAATTAATTAAAGTACATACTGTTGTGGACTGGAAGGAAGGGATTAAGAAATAAAAGCTTACTTTGGAAAGGAATGGATTAATAAATAAAAGCTTAATTTGGAAAGGATTGGATAAAAAATAAAAGCTTAATTTTGAAAGGATTGGATAAAAAATAAAAGCTTAATTTGGAAAGGATTGGATAAAAAATAAAAGCTTAATTTGGAAAGGATTGGATTAAAAATAAAAGCTTTATAAGAGTATGTACAGTCTGGAATAAAAGCATAATGATTGCACTTATTAGTTACATATAGTTGGTGCGTGCAACTGCATAACAGTCTAATGATCAATGTGCCGTCCTCCATGATGGCTGAATACCACTTGCGTCCAAATTATCTCCACAATAATAGTGTTAATAATGTGTGTTGTTATTATTTATTGTCTGGGAATAAATGTGTTGTATTTGATGATTTTACTTTTATGTTATTTTATTGCGGCGGCATCCTTAAATAATTGAAAAACAATCAATAATGCAAAACAACTGTGTGATACTGGAATAACTGTTTCATAAGTTACATGGATTAATAAAAAAGTTGTAACACAATCAATTATATAAACAAGAGGCCCACGAGGGCCTATGCTCTACTGGTATGGTTCTTTGGTCATTTTCAATCCAGAACATGTATGTATGGTGAAGATCGGATAGTAAATGGAGGCTCTTTTGTGTTCACAAGCTGTATTATAGCAATTTTTACAATTTCATGGGCCATAATCCAGTCTTGCATGGGTGGATCTAGCTGGTTTTCAAAAGGAACCAAGCTCTCATCAATATTTATCTACTATCTAAGTTTGGTGAAGATCAGATAGTAAATGGAGCCTCTATTGTGTTCACATGCTCAATTATAGCAATTTGGACAATTTCAAGGGCCATAATCCAGTCTTGCATGGGCGGATCTGGCTGGTTTACGAAAGGAACCGAGCTCTCATGGATATCTTACTACTGTATAAGTTTGGTTGAGATACAATCAAAAGTGAAGACTGTATCGTGTTAACAAGCTCTTTTATAGCAATTTTGACCATTTCAAGGGCCATAATCCTGTCATGCATGGGCGGATCTGGCTGGTTTTCGAAAGGAACCGAGCTCTCATAGATATCTAACTACTGTATAAGTTTGGTTGAGATACAATCAAAAGTGAAGACTGTATCGTGTTAACAAGCTCTTTTATAGCAATTTTGGCCATTTCAAGGGCCATAATCCAGTCATGCATGGGCGGATCTGGCTGGTTTTCGAAAGGAACCGAGCTCTCATAAATATCTAATTACTGTATAAGTTTGGTTGAGATACAATCAAAAGTGAAGACTGTATCGTGTTAACAAGAAATTGTTTACGGACGCATGCACGCACGGACGACGGACAAATCGCCACGACATAAGCCCTTCTTTTGCTAAAAACAAGAGGGCCATGATGACCCTATATCGCTCACCTTGGTTAATAAAACTTTAAAGTTTTCAAAGTTGTTACCCTTTACATAATAAGGAAAGTAAGCTCCGCCCCTGGTGGCCATGTTTTTCAACAGATCAGAAATATTTGAACAATCTTGGTAGAGGGTGTCCCAAGGAACATTTGTGCAAAATAATTTTTAAATCGGGCCAATACTTTTGGACAAGAAGATTTTTTAAGTTTTAACAATGCACATAGAAGGAAAATAAGTTCCGCCCTCTGACCGTCATGTTTTTCAACGGATCAGAAATATTTGAACAATCTTGGTAGAGGGTGTCCCAAGAAACATTTGTGCAAAATAATTTTTAAAAGGTCAGTATTTATGGACAAGTTCTACTTGGAATTAAATTCTTTGGAACAACTTTGAAAGGGGACCACCTAAGGACCATTCCTGTGAAGTTATTTTGAAATCTGTCCATTGGTTTAGTAGAAGAAGTCATTTGTAGGAAATTGTTAACAGACGACGACGACGACGGACATTCAGTGATTACAAAAGCGCACCTTGCAGTTTGTGCATAGGTGAGCTAAAAATGTGAAACTGAAAAAACTGTGCCATAAATTACATAGGTTAATAAAAAAGTTGAACAGTAATCAATAATATAAAAGACATGTGTGACACTGGAACATTTGTGTCATCAATTGCATGAGTTGATAAGAAGTTGACCAATAATCAATAATATTATAAAACTTTGCAGCACTTGAACAACTATGTCATCAATTATATAAACATTGAACTGGACATTCTTTCAATAAGCTTATTATGTACACACAGCCAACAAGGGAGCCATACAGGCCTTAACTCACTCATCGTAATTATGCAATGACACTTTTTATTAACCAACAAACATGTCTTAAAGTATTCTTACAGATGGTAACACAAGCAAATTGTTTGAAAATTAAGCAGAAACTATATCAGGCATTTTTTTTAATAACAAAAATTGAGATGGAATTATAAAGGAGTGCTGTCCATGAAATAGTAAGTATAAAAGAACTAATACGCAAACATTCTTAAATTTGCAATACATATCTTGGTTGAAAAATTGACATGCACACAATTTATTGATTTAGATCAACCTTCACATCCATGCAATATGATCATAATTGATACAGTCCGTTATAAATAAAAAAATAATTGTAAGTATTTTGTCTTTTAACAAAACAGAGTGAATGCACAGAAAATGAAGTTTTCCAAGTAAATGTTGATCAACCTATTCATCCAAACAGTCTGATCAGAATGTTTATTAAGTTAAAAATAGATCAACCTGCACTATATGTTAGTACTCTAAAGTCTCTTCTGTTAATGAATTCAAAGTATTCTATTTTGTATTACACAATTTCTAACATATATAAAATTTATAAGTTTTGTGAGTAAATTTTGATCAACCTTTTCATCCAAACAGTCTGATCAGAATGTTATTAAGTTAAAATAGCAAATTACTCTTGTTAAACTTACATTTTAATATATTACTTATATAGATCAACCTGCACTAATATTAAGTCTCTTCTGTTTAACCCTTTCCCTCATATAGACGCTTTCTGACACCTCTGCAGCAGACAGCTTTTTTGAAAACATAGTGACAAAAAGAGAAATTGAACAAAACATTCAAATTCCCCTTTTGCCACAATTGTTTTCCACTTTTAGTCATAGGTTATTCATTTAATTAAAGATTTTTTCATTTTTTGAAAAATATGTTCAAAGTCGTCTGCTGCAGTATTGTTGTATGAGGGAAAGGGTTAATGAATTCAAAGTATTGTACTTGATATTACACAATTTCTAACATGTCTGTTGTACATTAAAAGCATTTACAAGTGCAAAAATGCAATGCAAAAGATGTAATGTAAATAAGAAAATAAAATTTTCCTGAGTAAATTTTAATCAACCTATACATCCAAACAGTTTGATTAAAAGTACATTAAGTGAAAATAGCAAATGACTCTGTAGAACTTACATATTAACATAATGCTTATAAAGATCAATATGCACATATATGCAGACTGCTTTATATGTACATACTATAAAATTCTTTTCTTATTGTGAAATCATAGTATTGTATTTGGTATAACACTCTTTCTGAAATGCATACAAATTATAAGACATGAATCTAATTATTAAAACAAAAATGTGAAATCATTTATTGTGACTTATTTAAAAATTAAAAAAAAACTTGATAAATTCTTCTTTTTGCACTATATTTTTAAAAGCAGTATGTTGTAATTAATTTTTTTTGACATGTCAAAAAATGTAAAAGTAGTTAGCACAGGCCATTTGTATGGTTAACAAAGTTTAATCCTTATTAGTATAGAGGAGACCACTTTTTAAGAAAGAAAACATTGAATGCAGGTATAACCCTTTGTGTTAAAAAACCTTTTTTTTTATGTAAAGCACTTATTTTGACATTTTTAAAAAAAATTACTATGAAGATGTAAATACTTATAAACTTAACATGCCTTTTTTTAAAATAACTACATATGCTTCTTTCAAATAACTGATAAAAAACTATAAACTTGAGCAGTTTGAAATATCTAAAACCTTTTTTTATGCCTTTCCACATATATTCACACTTATAGTAGACAACTTTTGAAAACATTGGTATAAGAAGAAATTATTCAAATTACTCTTTTCACGAATCTTATTTAATAAATGTACCTAAAATTATAAAGATTTTAAGTGCACAATTTAAAATTTGTTCGTATAGAATTGCTGTATGTGGAAAAGGGTTAAATTAAATAAAATATTTAAGTAAAAAATGTAATCAACACAATTTTTTTTTACTCTTAAGTACATCTGGTGATGTTGTACAAATTATTTCCACTAATTTGCATAGGCATTTTTTCCAGCATTTTTTAGACAATTTCATTTTCAGTGAATGTTTCAGGATGAACTCCAAAAAGACGTTCTAAATCACCTTGAAAAAGGGTAAAGTCTTTTTGGAAATTGTCGTCACCTACAACTGTTAGTTTACAAAAATAGGTCTGTTTGTTTTCCTGTCCTTCACAGGTAGGGCATATTCCGTCTTTCAATTTCTTCAGACGACAGCCTAAAATAAAAAATGAAATACAACATTACATGTGTGAAATTTTTAATAATTTCAGCTATATGGTTCATTTGGGTTAAACACCAGTTTTAAAAATTATTCAGTTATAACATGTTTAAAAGTTGACTATTGAGTTTCCAAAACAGTATTTAACTTTATCAATAAACTTTCAAAACAACTGATGAATATTCAGTGATGTTTATCAAGCATTGAAAAGAGTATGCATTAAGCTGCCCAATGAGTGACACACTTTGCAACATGTGTAGTAGACTGATTAAATAATTTTCATTCTGTCAAAATGTTTTGTTTTAATTTTAAGTCAATTATGTTTATGTTGTCAATAGTGATAGTTTTTCATATCAACACTTTCTTTTAAAGTCAATAACTGTTCAATAAATATGTGATAAATGGGTTGAGATTAATTTGCATGATAACAAAGATACATAAAGACAAAAAAGAATCATTTGTCTCATACCATTTAACTAATAAAATACAAAACTAATTATTAAAAATTGACAATTCATTGAAATAATTAATAAAATGAACTTAAAACCTGTATACAAAGTTGATTCTAATTTTATTTAAAACATGGTTAAATGGCACAATTTAAAATTCTAAATTTATATACTTTGAAAGATGTTATTTTAACTTTCACCAAAAATGAATGTTTGTGTTAAAATTGTAGCAGGAATTATGTAAAAATAAGCAATGACTGATTAGCATAAACAATCCTGAGCACTACCATTATTCAGCTTTGTCAACAATAAGTACACAATGCAATAAGCACTAAATTTAAAAAAAATACCTTGTGTTTTGCAGGCACTGTATGTAACCGTGTCCAGGATTGTGTCAATAGTCAAAACAGACACGGTCTCTGCATCTCTCATGGCGAAATCTCCATCCTGCAAAAAGTGTTCTGTGTCTTTATCCTCAACACTTACTTCTACCGCATCCTCTGACAGAAACTGTTAAAAAAAAAATCTAGAATAATATAAATTCATTCTTTCTGACATATATAAACAATTCCTTGTGAGCAATATGTTTATTGTTCACAACTCTTTTAACAATAGTATCATTTTTATAGATTTATTTCTTTTTTTGTCTTGGTCATTAGTTATACTACAGTAGATTTTCTGCATGAGAAAAACAGTTTTAAGATTTCATCTATACAGGGTACTCCTCTTCTGTAATATTCTTCATGAAATGTGTATAAATTCAGTTTCAAAGAATGATGTGTAACATTCAATTGATGTTTAATTATTTCTACTGTCATGTTAACTGTTTCCCTCAAACGAGAATTCTGCAACAGATGACTTTGAACATAGTCTTGGTCATTAGTTATACTGCAGTAGATTTTCTGCATGAGAAAAACAGTTTAAGCTTTCATCTATACAGGGTACTCCTCTTCTGTAATACTCTTCATGAAATGTGTATAAATTCAGTTTCAAAGAATGATGTGTAACATTCAAATGATGTTTAATTATTCCTACTGTTATGTTGACCGTTTCCCTCAACGAAAATTCTGCAACAGATGACTTTGAACATTTTGTCAAAACATAGACAAATTTCTCTAATTGGGTGTATAACCTATGACGTAAATTGAAATTGCATGTTTTGTGCAATTTCTCCTTTGTCACTATAATTTCAAAAAGCAATTTGCATCTATATGAAAGAAAGGGTTAAAACCTGAATTATTTTAAACACTACATTTTATGTGTATTGTAATCATGTAATTGTAAGTTAAATTTAAGATAAAAACATGCATACTTGACAAGTGGTGTCCCGTGTCACAACAAGTTGAGATTGGTGTGCATACTTTTTCATGTACACACCTGTAATCTCAACTGTTGTGTTTGGTTCATACGTCTGCTCTGCCAAATCAGAGAACAAAGCCACCTTGGCATATCCGCTTCCATCTTTTAACCCAAGACTCCGTACATCCAATGAGCCTTCTTTCCTGAATTTTACTGGAGAAACCTAAAAAATTAAACCATATATTAACAAAGAGGAATGGAAATATTGTTTATGTTAAAATCAATAATTAAATCAAAGTGTTAACATTTTACCTCATGCAACAATTCTGTGCACAGCTGATGACTTTGAACATATTTTGTCATAAAAAAGAAAATCTCTATTCAATGGATAACCTAAGTCTGAAAGTAGAAAACATTGTAGCGAAAGGAAAATTTGCTTGTTTTGAGCAATTTCTTTTTTTGTCATTATGTTTTCAAAAGACTGTCTGCTACAGAGGCCTCAAAAAGTATCGAAACAAAGATGGACTGCACTTAAATATCCGTTGAATGATTTTAATCTTGATAAAGACAAAGTGGTCGAAATTTGTTAAATAAAGAGTTGTTATCATAATATATAGTGTTTGCATAATTATATATTAAGGCTTTTTCCTATGCAGAACTTTCATTATTTGATTGCAGTAACCTTCACTCCTAATATCAAATAAAGAAGCATGCTGTTCATTAGAAAATTGTGGATATGTTGTATACATTTCTTCCTCAGTGGATTGCACTGTATCCATGTTCACAAATGGATAAGTACGATGTTCATTTGAATATAACGGATATGCTGTATAAATTTCTTCTGTCACTGTGTTTTCAAATTGAGAAGTATGCTGATCATTAAAAGTGGAATACATTTCTTCTTTATTGGGTTGAACTGTATTCATGTTTTCAAAATCAGAAGTATGCTGTTCATTATTAAGTGGATAGTATGTATTTATTGCTTCTTTGATGGTTTGTGCTGTATCTATGTTTTCGAAGTTAAAAGTCTGCTGTTCATTAGAACCTAGTGGATGTGCCTCATACAGAGCTTCTTCAGTGGAAGGGACTGTATTTTCCGTAATTTGGGATATGTTTTCAAATTGAGGAGTATACTGTTCACTAAAATAATCAGAAATCATTTCTTCTACATTGGATTGCACTGTATTCATGTTTTCAAATTCAGAAGTCTGCAGTTTACTATTTATTTGATAGTACATATTCATTTCTTCCTTGATTGGATGCACAGTATTTATGTTTTCAAATTGAAAAGTATTGTATTCATTACGATGTAGTGGATATGCCCTATACATAGCTTCTTCATTGAAGGGAACTGTATTTAAGTTATCACTAATTTGGGATAAGTATACAGGAGATAATTAATAAGCATACCCAGAATAATGAGTACTCAGAAAATTGTACAATTCAGCTAAAGTTTCGTATGACAAAATAACAGATCTACCATTGTTACATTGCAAGCCATGCAAATTACGTTCATGCAAATCAAACAAAAAATACTGATCATTAGCTGGGTTTATGAACAACGCTTTTGTAAGACCATTTAACGTCAATAATTGGTACGATGATAGACTGTAAGCTTGCGAGATAGCATCAAAAAATGAAACTTGACCGAAGTGCAGCTCTGAATTTCGATTAATAAAACCATAATATGTGTCGGTAGTATACTGAATATTGTACAAACGATTACGAAAATTCGCAAGATTGGGTAAATCAGTGTGAGCAAGGTATCTGACTTGTTCAATTGATTCCACTATCTGCCCATATAAATGGTTTCCTTCATTGAGTATACTGTCAACATCAGTTGGAAATATACCTCTATGATGGTTTTTGGGCTCCAAAGTAAGGATAATCTCCTTTTTTAGCCCGTCTTCTTCTGCACTGGTTTGTTTACTTAGACTTTTACATCCTTATATGCTGGTTTTTAATATTTTGGGGTACAGGTTTGTGTAGTAATGTTACAGTTTGAAGTATGTATGATTTACATGAAACATACATAACATGGTAGACTTAAACTTTCCGTTGAATTGTGTTTATCTTATGGCACAGGTTTGTATGTTGAAGTCACAGTTAGCACAGATTGTGGATTAAGTCACACGTGGCACATTGAATGTCCCATTTAGCACAGGCTTGTAGATTGATTTTCACAATTTGCAGTTTGTAGACAGTAATGTAGATTTAATGTAGA
The DNA here is from genome assembly GCA_031761405.1 of Serripes groenlandicus. Classification (NCBI taxonomy): domain Eukaryota; kingdom Metazoa; phylum Mollusca; class Bivalvia; order Cardiida; family Cardiidae; genus Serripes; species Serripes groenlandicus. The sequence goes on along the minus strand of JASEVX010000005.1, from coordinate 55,532,254 downwards.
TTTATTGCCACAATTTGCAGTTCTGTAGACAGTATTGGTTGTCACAATTAGCACTATATATGCTTATAATGCTTATAATTTACACAGGTTTGTAATTTGCACAGGTTTGCAGCTTGGAAGACACACTTTGCAGTATATATGTTCAATAACATCCATGACATGGTTGATCAAAATTTGTATATTATATCGTGATTCCAGTGTTGGTCCAGTTTTGATTTGAAATCATTTAAATCTTTTGAGTTGACAACATACTTTGGGAGTGAATTCCATTCGTTGATAATCCTCTGAGAAAACTGTTGAAGCCGAAAAGCTGTATTACAACGAGGTTTGGCTAGTTTAAAGTCATGCCCTCTAGTAGTTGAAGGACAAATATTAAAAAATCTGTCTGGTGTTATGCCTTCAATGCCTCTAATAATCTTGAAAGCCTGTATCATATCCCCCCTTTTTCTCCTGTGTGACAATGATGGAAGTTTTAGTTCTTTTAATCTGTCAATATACTCAAGGTTCCTCAGCTGAGGTACAATCTTAGTTGCTCGCTTTTGAACTTTTTCGATACTAATTATGTCCTTCCTCAAGAATGGGTACCAAATAGTATTTCCATACTCAATATGCGGTCGCACCATAGCTTTATAGAGCATGATAAATGAGTCCTTATAAATGTGATCGAATGAACGTACGATTAATGAAAGCATACTATTTGCCTTGTTAACTTTTGAGGCAATGTGATGACTGAATTTTAGATTGCTCTGAAATGTTATACCTAAATCCTTCTCTTCGGTCACAATTTCCAGATCAACAGAGTTCATTGAGTATGTATGTTCTTGATTATTGATTCCATAATGAATGGCCTTGCATTTATCGACATTAAACCGTAATTGCCACAATTTTGACCAGCTACACAGGGCTTCCAAGTCCTGTTGAATTATGTTAAAATCACTGTCATGTGAATAAAGTTTAGTATCATCCGCAAATATCTTGACTGTACTACTTACTACTTCAGGTAGGTCATTAATGTAAATAATAAACAGTATAGGTCCTAGGACGCTGCCTTGTGGTACACCACTTATGACGTCCTGCCATGACGAACAATGTCCCTTAACCGCTACGTATTGTCTACGTTCAAATAAGAAATCCGAGATCCATGCTAGAAGGTTACCCTTAATACCATACGACGAAAGCTTGCTACGTAAACGTTGGTGAGGAACACTGTCAAATGCTTTCGCAAAATCCAAGTACACTGTATCCCATGCGTTTTTGTTCTCAATAAAAGTAGACCAGTCCTCCATGACGTCAAGTAGTTGAAGAACACAGGAACGACCCGAGCGGAATCCAAATTGCGCACTAGATATGAGATTATTTGTATTTAAGTGTTCTAGAACGGCAGCTCGTATCAGTTTCTCCAAGCATTTACAAACGATAGATGTCAGGCTTACCGGCCGATAATTACCAGGTGATGTCTTACTTCCTTTCTTGAATAATGGAGTTACACGGGCCTCTTTCCACACTTTGGGTAATTTGCCACAGTCAATTGATTTTTGGAAAAACAATACTAGTGGGGTTGCAAAAACGTTAGCCATAGTTTTTAATAATAATGGATTCAACTCGTCAGGTCCCATCGATTTACCACCATCTAGTCCCAACAAGATTTTCAGAACACTATCTATTTTAAGTTGTATACTTTCAAGGGGTACATTAAAGACACGATCAGGTACAACAGGAACATTTTCTGTATTCTCTTGTGTAAATACACTGGCAAAGAACCCATTTAAAACTTCTGCTTTATCCAGGTCCGTCCTGGTTATTGACCCATCATCTTTGACAAGATTTGTTACATTTGATACTGTTTTTATTTTACTTTTCACATATTTCCAGAAATGTTTACTTTCTGTCTTTGCCTTGGCTGCAATTAACCTTTCATAGTTTCGTTTTGCTGTCCTAATACTTTCAGTAGCAGTATTTCTTATTTTACTATAATTTACAAAATCCGTAGGACATTTTGTTGCCTTGTAACGTGACCACGCATGCTTCTTGTCCTTTATACATTTTAATGACTCACTAGTTATCCAAAGTGGTTTAGGTTTACAACCTCTCCTAGGTATTACCTTTGGCACATGTTTGGCTACAGAGTTTTTATAGCGGTTTGCAAAAATATCCCACATATCGTTTATGTCGCGCTCATCAAATTCTTTCTTCCAATCTATACCAATCCATTCTTCCGAGAAACCCTTAAAATCACACTTGCCATTTTTCAGTTTGAAGCGCCTGTGTGATATTCTTTAAAGGAGCACAGATAGCTGAACAATATTGTGACATGATCACTCACACCTAAGGAGGGTAAAATCTCGATTTCCTCGATGTCATTTTCGTCATTTGTTAGAACAAGATCAAGAATATGAGGAGTTTGATTAACTCTAAAACGTGTCGCCTCAGAAATATGTTGAAATAGAAAATTGTCCTGGATACACTCAAGAAATTTATGTTCATGATGAGTTTCACTATGAGAAGTTGTATACTGTGTCCAATCAATGTCCTTCATATTGAAGTCTCCGACAATAAGCACTCTTTTACAACTATCCGTTGCATCCTTTATAAGTCTATTTATTTTGAGATGTGAATCATGTGATGATTGGCTTCTGTAAATTGCGCCAAGTATTATAGTCTGATTTTCAAAGACCCAGTTACACCATGAAGCATCGTCATAGAGATTGTTAAGATGAATATTTGGCGAAACATTCATATCCGACTTTGTATATATAATTACACCCCTTCCACTGTCTTTACTTGGAAATGCACAATAACCATCCAGCTGATACAATACTGAAGAACACGACATATCCGACGACACCTTAGGCAAGACCTCAGTGATGAAAATAATATCGGGATTCTCTAAAGATAGTTGTATTTTAAGCTCATCCAGCTTATTTCGCAACTGATCCGCATTTGTGTATAAACATTTAGTTTTGTTAATAATTACATCTATTATATTTGTATCACTACTAGAAACTATTGGCACATCTAAAATCACATTGTCTTGACTAGAAACTAATGGCACATCCAAATACTCACTGTCTTGACTATAAATTATTTTAGGTACATGTCTCGTTCCACTGGACGGAGTCAATGTACTTGGATTATATACATGAGAAACACTACTAGGAACACTGAGATCGCACATTTCTCCACTAGAATGAGAAAGCCTATTCACATATTTATGAGAAATATTACCAGAAGCAACTAGATGAGAAACATTTCTAGAAGCACCTGGGTCACAAATTTGTTCACTGGAATGAGTAAGTGTACTTGTGAATAAATGAGAATCATGACTAGAAACACCTAGATCACACATTTTATCACTGGAATGATTAAGTGTACTTGTAAATGCCTGAGAAACATTACTAGACACACAGAGATCACACATTTCTTCACTGGAATGATTAAGTGTATTTGTAGCTATATGAGAGTCCTTTCCAGAAACACCACCAGAATGAATCTGTGCACTTGAATTAATAACATTTTGAATGATAGTCTCACTAAAAACATTGAGATCATTTGAACTATTTAAATTAACATCAACATTAACTTTAACTTCATTATTTTTATTTACAGAGTCAGAGGGTGCAAAACTACCTTGACTGGGCCGGAAACCGATGTGCCCCTCCTCCTCCACTTGTACCTCCCGCCTGCCCATTGATATCCTTCCTATCTATAATGCTTCCTCTGTATATTACTAAGTTAGGGTTATTAATCTTCCTGTGTTCCAATTCCATTCTTAACTCCCTATTTAGATCTCTTTCCTGTTTCGTTAAATCCGGCGTGATATATATATTGCTCCATCCGTGATCCACTGCTCCGTCCCCATTTTTCTTTCTTAGGAATTTAGTTCCTCCTAACAGCCTACGCTTAGACGAAACCGATTCCAACATTACCTTTAGCAATCTAGGTTTGTAGGAGCCGGGCCTACCCAACCTCACAAATGCCTTTGGAACGACATCATCGCACTCTATTGTGGAGAAAATGTTTTGAAGTTTTTCGAGATCCTCTCTTTTTTTGTCCTCATTTGTTGGCTCCGGGATGTTGTGTACAATGATATTCAACTTCCGTTCCTCCCGCTCCCGGAATTCTTCAATTGCGATTTCCACGCGCTTATTAACCTTTTCATTGATGCTTTCTTCAATGTCTTGAAACTTGCGATCAAAAACTATTAATTGTTTAGAGTGAGATTCCAATTTGAGACCAATCTCGTTTAACTTAGGCAGTAGACGCAAACACCCGTCACAGTTGAAAGGAAGATTCGGAGTAGTTTCATTCTTCAAAACATCATACAATTTCCCCGAGACATGACTGCAATCCAAGCAAAACCAGTATGAACAAACATTGCAATTCATTGATCGTTGATTCTTTTTAAATAACTGGTCACACTGTGCACACTGTTTCTGATTGGACCTCGTGGCCGTGCCTGGCGATGGGCATTTCTGCTGATCCGTTTTAGATGCCTTACTGGCCATATTAACTTGAAATGTTATTTATAATGCCACACAATGTATAACAAACCTGTACCCCTAAAAACCTATCCTAGATGGTCTTATTTATAGAAGATATTAATAGATTCCATTTTATTTTTCACTCAACACAATTTTTCCAGCTTTCTTAAACCGGAACCGGAAATCAGATAAATATGTTTTCAATTGATTGATTTCCTAACTGGAAAAAAAAATAACAAAGCAACAAGAGACATTGCTGTACATTGCATACCGTTAAAAGGTTGAAAAACAATAGAACCCTGATGGAAATTACCCAAAACACCACTTACCATTTTTGTTTTCTAAGTGCGTCTCTTCTTTCCAGTAGGCAGAACGTAAATACCGCGTAATGACGCGGAGTAAACATCACGTGACAAAATGCGTGAATTTCATTTGCCCAATTAGCACGTTTTTTGGTTCTCGGCATCATAATTTACATGAGCCTGAAAAGCGAACGATGCCGTAACCAGTGTCAGTCGAAATTACATAATACGAAAACAAGTTTTATAAGAGTGATTTTGATTGGCTCTGCCGGCGCGTCATTTCCTAAAAGAGATTTTCATTGGCTCTGATTGAGCGTGCTTCTATGGTTTCCGATTTTATTTAATATTGACATTGTAAAATGTATGAAGCAGGTAAACATCTTCAATCGAATGGTTCTATGATTAAACATTTTTTCCATGCTTATAACAATAAAGCGTAACCCATACTGCTAGAATAGACACAGAATGAATTTTGTTGAATATAAAATACGCGTATATAGACATATAATCGACCTTGATATTTTTTAAAACTTTGTTTTATAATTTTAAAAACTATTTCATACAACTAAGTGTAAAACAGCTGCTTTAGCTTGTATATATACTTAATAAACAAAGGAAATTCACGATACATTGTAACATGTCTAATTTCTCCTTGTGCTAAATTTCAAAGCATTACTACAGGCGGCTTCCAATAATTCTCGAAACTGTAAAAACAACGTTAATCCAACTATGCAATAGGCAGGGCCGTAACGTGACCCATTCTATTATTTGTAAATGCACCATGTCATCGCTTGGCGATTTCGGTCTTTCTTATTTAATCGACGACAATGTGTCATCGGTTCCCATAGAGTAAATAAGTTGTCGCTGCTTCCTTCCGTTATGAATACTTCGCTGTTTTCACGATTTCATCCGTTTTCTAAAATCCATTGGATTCGTACTCGGTTTTTCATGTTTCGTTTGAGATGAACGATTCGTACCAACTGGTTTTCGCTCTTTGCTCTCGGGGAACTGACTTCACCATTTACTTTTGTTTATTTTTCAGTTTTCTAATAATTCTTGCTATATGTTGACTATACATGTGAACTTTCATAATGCTCAATCTTGATCATAAACATCTTTAAATTATTTTAAATTACTTCGTATATTTTGTTTATATACTCCCGATTTTGCTATCATACTTCTCGTAACTGGAAGGAGAATAGACTTCCCCCTCTCCTTCCAAAGCTTGTGCCACACTTAACTTATAACTAGAGGCAATAAACCTTAATATATGATACTATTTAAGCACCTATGGGTTTCTTTTATCTAATTGATCTAGTTAGAGGATTTAAGACAGTTTATTGGTAAAAGAAACTTGAGAAACTTCAGATTGTATGACACATTATAGTTGCATAAGCAAACTGTAAACCAAATGGTTTCAGGACTAAACTTGTTATTTCACGACTAAACTTCACATGCTGAATATCACATAGATCGTAGCATATAAAACGTTTAATCCCTTACGTCAATAGTTACCCTTTCTGCTCTTGGTAACCTTTTGATATAGGCTTTGGTAGCCAGGTGAGCAATATAGGCACATCTTGGCCTTCTTGTTTAAAGTAAAGGGACATTTGGCCTTTTTGTTCGAAATATTTACATCCTGTCTGTTTGCACAGGTTATTTAAATGTACTGATCTGCTTTAAGTCATGCTTCGAAATCATGTCTTTGATGCTTTGCATCAAAATTCTTCTTGTACTATAGTTATCACGTAACCCTCGTGTCCGAGCGAGCGTTCGTTTTTGAATTCGAGCTATTTCAGGGTCAGCATTTAATGCAATGTTATTGATAGTACAAAGAGAACATTTTATCAGGTTCTTCAGGTTCGACAATTATATTGAGTTATTGCCCTTTATTATCTTACGACCCATTTCGGGGAGAATCGGTTTGTTTTGCTCGTTTTCCCGTTTTATAACATTAGCGTTAAGCCTTTCACAAATACAACGAATCTGCAGCAGACGACTATGAAAGCATGATGGCAAAACCCCAGAAAAACTCTCTAGATGAAGTTATGATAATTGAAAACATTGTGGCAAATGGAGAAATCGTGTGTTTTAAGCTATTTCGCATTGTATCTAAATGTTTTCAGGAGTCGTCTGCTGCAAAGGCGCCAGCAAGCATCTATATGCGGGACAATGTTAATTCAAAGAAAATGCTTCGAAGGCCTATATGTCGGACTACTAAATTTTAATGTGATTTGATAATGTGAAATAACACCGAGCGATTATAAGGCAACATTTCCTACTTGATCTCCAACGTGTTTTCCCCATTCGGTAATTTAATTGTCGTCTGCTTTGAAATATCTCATGAACAACTGTAGACATTTAGAATCATAATTCTGCAACAGAGTTGATCAAAATGTTCGCGACCGGGGGAAAAACTTCCTTACAAGCATTTTCTCATTTCCCCTAAATTTGTTAAAAGAACGTCTGTTGCATAGGCGTCACCAATGGGTTTGTATTAGGAATCAGGAAAGATAACTGCGTGTCTTCAACAATAAAACATGTTTGTATTACCTACCTTACTCGGTCTTTCTCTCCGACGACCGATACAAGCCGTTGTGATTATCATTATATACTAATGTGTGAGAGAGCCAGTTGTCCGTGAATGATGTTGTATGAAGTATTGATGTGAGAGAACCAGAGGTCTGTGTAGACTTTTATATGGAGTTATGGTGTGAGAGAGCCAGTTGTCTGTGCATGTTGTTGTATGGAGTACTGGTGTGAGATTGCTAGTTGTCTGTGCATGTTGTTGTATGGAGTACTGGTGTGAGATAGCTAGTTGTCTGTGAATAATGTTGTATGGATTACTGGTGTTATATAGCCAGTTGTCTGTGAAGACTGTTGTGTGGTGTACTGAAGTGAAGACTGTTGTATCGAGTACTGATGTGAGATACGCCACACTCTGGACTCAATCGGGTTTTCACATTTATAGACCTCGATTGATCGTGGTACCTGAACCCAATTAGGTTGAATGTTAACCTGCAAACAATCTTGCAAAAGTTGAACACAACCTATACATGGTAACTATTTCAGTATTAAAGACGGTGTAGGTATTGAATATATATGGAAACAGTGTGGCAAAAAATAAAATTGTTTATTGTGAGGAGTTTTTGTCCCGTTTTGCTACAGTGTTTTCAAAAGTATTCTGCAGCAGATGCGTCAAAATGCCGTCTGCATATGGAAAAAGTTTAATCAAGCGAGTGGATAATGATGTTACGTTTAATCGACCTGTTAGCTATATTTGAACAGGTTCGCATAGTGCACATCCACTCGACTATTTCTAAATATACCTCCGCGGATAATCGTATTAAACAGCTCATCAAATGTGTTTCGCCGTGCAGAATTAACTATTGAACTTTACCAAAGATTTCAAAGTTATATAAAGCGTGACATTTTGTTATATCTTTATAAAACATCAACCAATGTTACTATCATTTCAATAATATGATTCTCTTTTGGTATATATGTTATCACCTGGACTTGACTATCGGTAACATTTATGGTTGATTCGGAATTGTAATGCTGCTCGAAATGAGCAATCTCACTTTTAACCACAATGTTTTTCAAATTTCAAATCTTGCGCTTGACAACACGGTGTTGGTAACGACAAAGCCTGTCAATGCAGTGGTCGTGACTCCGAACCGCGACTGGGTCAGCATTCTTTGCACTTATTGACACCTAGTCATTGTGATAAGCGTCACTTGTTTTATGCAAATGAGCCGTCCCGCGATAAAACCAACATTGTGGAATCTGCGTAAAGTATCGACCCGGATCATCAGAAGCATGCCGCGCAGGCTTACCCGGATAGACACTTTTCTCCACCTGTAGACTTTCTGTTTCAGGAATCATTACTGTATACCTCCATCCCCCCTGAGACGGAATGTGTCGGCCCGGATCAGTCTGCGCGTACTGCGCAGGCTGATCTGGGTCGATACATTACGCAGAGGTCATAATGTTGGTTTTCTCGTGGGACGGCTCATATAGGCTAAACAAGTATATGTGGGTATGTCACCAGGGAAGAGCGTTGTGTGCTTGATGGATTGTTTCTTTGGGCTTTACGCCAGGTTCAACAATATTTCAGTCATATCAAGGCGACCAGTTCACCTTTTCTTGCGTTTCCTAGCTTTCTTACACTAGTACTCCACACAACATACTTTCCAAGCAGCAACTGGCTGTTTTTTCCCGAAACGACTGTTAGCCCAATGGCGAATGACGCTTGTCACAGTGAAAGTTTGTCAATTTACAAACGTCGGAAAGAACGTTAACCGAGCTGGGATTCAAACCCACAACCCTTGTATTGACAGCCCGCGTCGATACTGACAGAGCTATGCAAGAAAGAAACTCACCAGGCGAAAATGGTTACCGTCATTTTGGACCAAATCCGGCCCGGACAAAACCGTTGTTTAGTATTCTCTACTTTCACTTTCATTCAAACAAGGTCAAAATACTAAAAGTGATCGAATCAATCATTTCTAGTGCATCCTATACACATTTACAATGAATTTAAACTCAATGTCATATATTCAATACATTCTGGTGATGGTATACATTCATTTCTACGCAAACAAAGTTTTTTTATGGACTATTTTGGTCAGCGGATGTATTTGGCGTAATTTGACCTTTACTGTCATGAATGTTCGGTGGGATATCTGTAGAGCTATAGGGTAATACCTCAGTGGCTCGAACATGGGAAAGCTGGAATGGTAATAGAGAGCTACTGTAGAAACAGATATTTGAAGTAATTTATTGGCGATATTGTAATTATACTTTAACAAAAGGGACTGATTTCAGTCTGGATGTCGATGAGTGTCTTCGGAATTCGCCTACTATGGCAATTGGCTCTAAAGAGCCCCTTGATAAACAATGACGTCAACGTTATAAAGTGTGTACGCACGGCTTTGTAAAATTGACGATGTGTTTAATGTTCTAAACATCCAACCTTTTGGACGCTAATTAAAGTTATAGGAATACATTGCCAATCATTCAAGAAACTGTTTTCATAATTGTTTGTTTTGAGAAATGGAGCAGAATGAAGCTAGGTGTCTAGTTCCGACACCACTTCAAACGTGTTCGAATTCACTATGAACTAAAACTTAATAATACACTGATAATTCGCAGTGTTTTATTGCTAGGAATATCATATTTGAGCCGTCCCGCGAGAAAACCAACATTATGGCCTCTGCGTAAAGTATCGATCCGGATCAGCATAAACATGCGGCAGGCTAACACGGACATACACGTTTAGCCTCCTGTGGATTTTCTGTTTCACGAACCATTACACCTAGTCATTGTGATAAACGTCACTCGTTTTATGCAAATGAGCCGTCCCGCGATAAAACCAACATTGTGGAATCTGCGTAAAGTATCGACCCGGATCAGCAGAAGGATGCCGCGCAGGCTTACCCGGACAGACTATTTTCTCCACCTCTGGATTTTCTGTTTCAGGAATCATTACTCTATACCTCTATCCCCCTGAGACGGAATGTGTCGGCCCGGATCAGTCTGCGCGGACTGCGCAGGCTGATCTGGGTCGATACATTACGCAGAGGCCATAATGTTGGTTTTCTCGCGGGACGGCTCATTTATGTTATTTATAACCTCGTTTTACCAGTTCTAACAAGTAGCGCATGGTTGAGACATGAGAGCAGTCGACTTTTGACAACATTTGTTGGGAAGGAGAGATTGCTCGAAATGAGCAATGAGCAATCTCACTTTTAACCACCATGTTTTTCAACCCTATCAAATAGTTATACTTTCATGATCAGTGATTTTCCATATGTTTTCCCAGTTGCTATTGAAGTCGCCTGCTATCGTCTGATTTGTTGTTTGTAGGAAAGGGTTAATAAACCGATTAAGCCGAAACAATCTGATTTCAGAAAGTACCATCAAATCTTGCGCTCGACAACTCGGTGTTGGTAACGACAAAGCCTGTCAATGCAGAGGTCGTGACTCCGAACCGCGACTGGGTCAACATTCTTTGCACTTATTGACACCTATAGTCATTGTGATAAACGTCACTCGTTGTATGCACACGAACCGCCCCGCGATAAAACCAACATTGTGGAATCTGCGTAAAGTATCGACCCGGATCATCAGAAGCATGCCGCGCAGGCTTACCCGGATAGACACTTTTCTCCACCTGTAGATTTTCTGTTTCAGGAATCATTACTGTATACCTCCATCCCCCCTGAGACGGAATGTGTCGGCCCGGATCAGTCTGCGCGTACTGCGCAGGCTGATCTGGGTCGATACATTACGCAGAGGTCATAATGTTGGTTTTCTCGTGGGACGGCTCATATAGGCTAAACAAGTATATGTGGGTATGTCACCAGGGAAAAGCGTTGTGTGCTTGATGGATTGTTTCTTTGGGCTTTACGCCAGGTTCAACAATATTTCAGTCATATCAAGGCGACCAGTTCACCTTTTCTTGTGTTTCCTAGCTTTCTTACACGAGTACTCCGCACAACATACTAAACAAGCAACTGGCTGTTTTTTTTCCCTCATAGACTGTTAGCCCATAGGCGAAAGACGAATGATGCTTGTCTCAGTCAAAGTTTTTAACCCACAACCCCTGTATTGACAGCCCGCGTAGATACCGACTGAGCTACCGGGGCCTTGTGTGCAGAAGTCCAACTGGTACGAAGCAGAAAAGAAACACGTGGGTATAGGAGAACCTGTCACCGTGATAAAATTGAAATAACTTTGAACGCCATTGAACTCAATCCGGTTAATTAAGGAACATTAACCCTTTCCCACACACAGACGCTTTATGACGCCTCTTCAGCAGACGTTATTTTTTTAATATTGTGTCATAATGAGCAATTTCTCCCTTTTGTCACGGCAATGTTTTCAACTTTATATAATAAGTGTTCTCTCAATTATAGATAGTGTCCCTATTTCTGCCTAGATGCTTTCAAAGTCGTCTGCTGCAGACGTGGTGTATGTGGGGAAAAAGGGTTAAGGATTGTTTAACCCTTTCCCTCATATGGCAATTCTGCAGCAGACGATTTTGAAGGTATTTTGTCAAAAATTAGAAAATCTCCATAATTGAACGTGCAATTTCTCCCTTTGTCACAATGTTTTCCACTTTTAGTCATAGGTTATCCATTTAATTATAGAGATGTTCCATTAATTGACAAAATACGTTCAAAGTCGTCTGCTGCAGAATTGTCATATGTGGGAGAGGGTTCATACGTGTTAAGAGTTCAATTCCTTCTAGACGTAATTCAATTTATTTATTTTAATAACATTAGATAAAACTGTTTAATGTTATCGCTATTTTGATTTATTAAATCGGTTACCATGACAACATTTTACTCTTAATGATGCCTCATTTGATACCAAATTTGTAACGTGTGTTTTTTTTTTGTGTGTGTGTGTCTTGGGGGTGGGGGTGTTGATGTTTGTATTAACTCCTATGATTACTTTCATTAGTAGAGCTATTTTCTACAAGCAGACGCATTCGACCCCCATCCCCGATTGCAGACGCTTGAGAGGAGTGTTCGTTCAGACGATTGTGTACACGCTCTATATAGAGGAAGGAAATCTGGAATCCAAATGAAAGATTACAAGAGTTTTGCATTACCAGTCCATTTATAGAACCAGTATTAAACCCTTTTCCGATACAGACCATACGTAATGCGTTTGAGCTGACGAAAATGTGGTAAATGACAAATTGTTCTCACCAAGTTATATATCCTTTTCACACACTGCTTTTAAACTATGTTATAACTCTGTTATAAAAGTGTTACTTCCCATTTTCCAAGAATTTACTTTCTTCTCACATTAGAAGTCTTAAAGACGACGACAC